>JASVER010000098.1:2691670-2705423 GCA_030449065.1 Oceanodroma leucorhoa
AAATAAAAAAAAAAAAAAAAGAAAAAAGGAAAAAAGTGTGATTGTACTCCTAGGACAACATCCTGAATTTTTCCCTGATGGACCCTTGCCATTACCATGGCAAAATGCCTGGAAACTGCCGTTCTTTTCCACAAAAAATGTTTTGAAGGAAGAACAAAAGAACTTTGAGCTTTTGGCAGATCATTGGAGATCTCTGTGTTCAGATCCTCAGCTGGTGTAAATCAAGATAACTGCAGTATTGCTACAGTAGTTAAAAACTGACTGACTCTCCCATCCATCATGATTGGCTGCTATGGAGAATATTTCTTTACAGCTTAGGTGGAGATGGAACTGCTTCTACTGCATGGTTCATGTTTTCTTGTTAAGAAAACACTACTTATTCTTAATTACTTAAACACCCTTGTATATAACCTGGTGGTACCTCCTGTCAGATAGGCATTTGTTGTGTGTGACACTTTGCTTTATTTCCTTGGTTCAGTAGTTGAATGCCATGTTAATCTGCTATGAAGATGCATAATAAGATCAATGGAGATCAGGATGTATGTTTTAAATTTAAAAGGTCCTTTCTTTGTCTAATCCACATTTCTGTATTATATCACACCATATGTGGCAAAAGAGTACCCCCACTAGGCCAAGATACATAATGAGTAAATGATTGTAAAATTGTAAAGGCTTGTAAAATTGGAAGGCTTTATGTTTAAAAGTGCGAGGATGTTTTTGTAGCTAATGGTGGTCAACAGGCAAGCAGCCTGAGACCTCCATACATCTAAAAACTGTAGGATCATTTAAATACAAGGGCCTGAAAATCCAGTTTTACAGTTGCATAGGGATTAAATATGTAAACCCTCCTTTGCCTATGAACTCAGGTGCAGTGCATCTGGTTAGTGCCCAGCAGTGAGATTCTTTTTAGCTCTCTTACATTGAGAGAAATGTCCTGGGGAAATTAAACTCATCTGAGCTATGTCAGGAATTGTGTGTGCCCACAACATAACTTAGATAAGCCTAGAAAATTTCATTATTGGTTCATACCCCTCATTATTTAATGTCCAAATCTGGATTTGTAATGCTGTTGAGGTTTGAGCACCACGTCACCGAAGCAGGAGAGGTAGGTATGTATCTCCACATGCCTGTGTGGTGGGCGGTAACTGGGTGAATCTGCAGCAGTGTTTCACATTCAGGTGATCACAAGGGAGACACAGGAGTGGAGAGTCAGTCTCAGAGATCCCACATTCCTTTACATCCCAAATTCACCCAGCTCTGTACACCCTTTGCAATGCAAGCTCTTCTCCTAAGGTGTCCCACAACATGGAATATTTATCTTTAAATATAAATGAAAATTTGATTTTCATTTATATAGAAACATTTAATTCCTGATCTGTAGCCCAAATGTACCATTAAGATGGGGAGAATCAAACCGAGGTAAGGAATAACAGCCCTCTGAACTTCCACATTTCCCCAGGAGTGTTCCAGATGGCGACATGCTGACAAAGGAGACAAGGTGGTTCCCTCAGAGAAACCGACAGCTGGAGTGGTGACCAGGAGCAGGAGTGTGACCTCCTCCCTGGTGAAGTCACAGGTCAGGCGTCAGGTAATGCTGTGGTGACTGTGACTGCTCCCGCGCTTACCCAAAGGTCATCTGCACGATGAGCATCATTGTGAGGAACATTTTATGGGCCACTCTAAACCCCTTGTGCTGGCAGAAAATGTCAAGGTTGGGAGAAGTCTCCCTGTCCTGTGGTTTTAAGACATTTGGAATGTAATAAAATTACTCTGTCACTTACTCTTGCTTAAGTGTAGGTTACAAAATAGCATTGCTCATGCACTCTTTTGGTATTCATGTGTTTTTTCTCAGAAACACTGTGCAACAGTAAGTAGACAGAACATGGGTACTGTTTATGGTAGAGATTTGAATTATCTTTCTGACTCTACCTATTTGCTGCTATGTTACCTGAGACATATCGCACCATCTCTTTCTGCCTTGATTTCCTTTTTGTAAAAGAATTGCTATCTTTTTCTGTAAAATGTTATGACCCCTTCAGGTGGAAACTGCAATAATGGAGCATTTCTATTAAATTCAGAGAGTCCTCAGCTCCCAGTTGGCTTTGGACCTCAGAAGAAGATGGAGAAAACTCAATGAATTAGAGATTTCTGATCATTGTATTTAGGAAACTGTGAGAATCCACTGAGGCAAAACATGGCTCCCGGAAGTAGCACAATACCAATATGGTTAAAATCTTCCCAAGTGTATGGCTGGGAGAAACCTTGCAGAATATGCACCTGGTTGAACTCCTCTCTGATTCGTATTGTTGAATGTGATGAATAGTAATGGGTTTGCACAACGTTCTGGATAGCTGCCTCTTTATTACACCTCTGTTGGGGTACTCAACCAACTGTACTCAACCAACTGGTACTCAACCAATTGCTGTTTCCCACCATTCTCCTTTTGGCTCTGAGCCTGCCCGTCATAAGCCCAGAACCTGGCTCTGATTCAGACCTCCTACGTTACTGAATCCACCCATGACCTTCTCCAGGAGGTCATTGCTTCTAAGGTTCTGCCGACTTGGTCTTGCACTCATGTTTCTTCTATGTTTTCTACAACTTTCTCTCCTTGGCATTTTTAGTCAGGACCAAGGAGAAAGGAGCTTCAATATAATTTGTATCTGTAGTCTTCGTATTATAACTGACTTCAAACCCTCCTTTCCTTAGGCCTGGCCTGGTGCGTAACAACAGCCCTAAGTCTTTCCAGCTAGCTAGCCTGCATAGCTTGGTCGGCATGTCTACAGTTGGTGTGTGCCACAATCCCTCCTCTTCCCATGCATTGAGATTTTCTGCGTGTGTATGCTAATTTTGATCTGCCTGCTACATTCAGAACATATCTTTGGTGCACCGTACATTCATGTATGTTGTATTTGATCATGCTGCTTCTGAGCTACGCCTTTGGTCCTTCTCTAAGGCTTCTTGTGATTGTGCTAAACAGTCCCTGTCCAGATCCAGCTTGCTCTCAGGACAGACACTGTTTGGGAACGGATGTCACTGATAGAAGAATGTGTCTGGTCTTAGTTCACTCCTGAGGGCCCGTGGAGAAGAAATTGAGCTCAGGACGTAGACAGGCTGAATTGTCTTTGCAAGATATCTGCACTACAGGCAGGCAGGCTCCTCTGATGTCTCCAAAATGCTAGGGATTTCTGAGACCCAACCTGTTCTGTGAGACTTCTCAATAATAAGTGCTTGCCACCTTCACCGTGAACTGACTGCACTGCTGTCTACGCGAGTGCCTTCCAGCGTCAGTCCATCTGCTGCTAAAGTCAGGAACGATTTCTTCAATACCCTTCTGAGGCCAGGATCTCGGGCTATAGCCTCATCTTGGGGATTTTCCCATGGCTTGTATGTGTGCCTGTTATAAGTGGTCCCTTGATCTTCCAGGGAAAGAGCTGCAATGAGCTGTGAGAGCTGAGGAGATGAGCTGTGGAGTGGAACAAGCGTGCTAGAGGTTTTGCTGGTGTTTCTTGCAGGTTAATGCAATCACTAAGGATAAAACCTCCCCAACAGAAAGATAATGCAGCTTCCCTTTCTTTACCTACACATTAAGAGTGCTTCTTACACATACATAATAGATACTAGAGAAATATTGGAGATGAGTCAGCTCAAGCTTACATTCATGGCTGCAGAGAATAATAATAGGTTACTGTTTCAATCAAGAGGTCTTGAAAACGTAATAGGGCAGCTAACATTTCAAGAAGACAAAGTTATGTTTGTCTCTGTCCTTACAATCTTTTCTTTCTGCCTTTCTGTACACAGGGCCTATATGAAACTTCTGAACATAGAATCATAGAATCATAGAATCATAGAATCATTAAGGTTGGAAAAGACCTCTAAGATCATCGAGTCCAACCATCAACCCAGTACCCATGCCCACTAAACCATGTCCCGAAGCACCACATCCACACGTTTTTTGAACACCTCCAGGGATGGTGACTCCACCACTTCCCTGGGCAGCCTGTTCCAATGCCTGACTACCCTTTCAGTGAAAAAATTTTTCCTAATATCCAATCTAAACCTCCCCTGGCGCAACTTGAGGCCATTTCCTCTTGTCCTATCACTTGTTACTTGGGAGAAGAGACCAGCACCCGTCTCTCTACAGCCTCCTTTCAGATAGTTGTAGAGAGCGATAAGGTCTCCCCTCAGCCTCCTCTTCTCTAGGCTAAACAACCCCAGCTCCCTCAGCCGCTCCTCATAAGACCTGTTCTCTAGACCCTTCACCAGCCTCGTCGCCCGTCTCTGGACACGCTCCAGCACCTCAATGTCCTTCTTGTAGTGAGGGGCCCAAAACTGAACACAGTATTCGAGGTACGGCCTCACCAGTGCCGAGTACAGGGGCACGATCACCTCCCTATTCCTGCTGGTCACACTATTCCTGATACARGCCAGGATGSYGTTGGCCTTCTTGGCCACCTGGGCACACTGCCGGCTCATGTTCAGCCGGCCGTCRACCAGCACCCCCAGGTCCTTTTCCGCCGGGCAGCTTTCCAGCCACTCTTCCCCAAGCCTGTAGCGTTGTCTGGGGTTGTCGTGACCGAAGTGCAGGACCCGGCACTTGGCCTTGTTGAACCTCAACAAGGTTTTGGTTTCTTCTCTCTGCTTAAATAATTTTAGAAGAGGATTTACATTGTGGTGAAAGAGTTACAGTGGAGCTTGAGGGATCTGGCATCATTTTCAGATCTACTATATTCTTAATTCCCAGTGTTTGGCTCTGTCACTCAGTTATGTCTTCCTGCCAAAGACAGTGGTGGGTGGTGATAGGTACACTACCTTTCCTTCCAGAAGAGTGTAATCATTTTAGGATGGATACCACTTGGCTGATTTCCTGAATATGGGGAGCTATTAGCGTATTTGCTTCCAGTGAGCACACATTAACATGGCCACATTTCTCTACATTTCTGAAACGGTTTGTTCAAAGTTATCTGTGTGCATCATGTACTGTCATGTGCTTACACCCTTCCTGTCTGAAAGCATCTTCTCCCCACCCAGGTATAATAGCTGTGGCATGACTGTTTTCCCAACATCTATCTCTTTTACTCATTTTCATTAGAAGCCTTTTTTGCAGTGACTGTCTCATCCCCTGTCTTTTTTCAGTCCACCTCTCAAAAACGTCTTGCATGAGGGGTGGAGGATGATCAAAGGATGGTTATGACCAAAAAAAAAAAGCATATCTATATTTATCTGCCAGCTGATGCAGCTATTACTTTGAAAGCTGATGGTGAGGAGAGAAAAGGTCCATGATACAAAGCCAACAGGCAATGGATACCCAAGAGATGACATCCACTTTTGAAATGAACTACTTGGCATGGTGAGCACTTGAACTAATAAACAACCAGCATCCCTGCCTAATGTGCAGTGGGATCCCATGCATAGTACAATTAGACGGTGGTGCTGTGCTGTTAGAAAGGGAGTTGGTTTTTTTGACCTCCACTGACTGGAAGGAGATCTATGGCCATGTGTAACTGTGACAGTCGCCCACAAATGGATCAGGGAAGCCAGAATGCTCCTTTCCCTTGACAAATCTGTAACAGGGAGGTATGTGTTCCTTCCAACACTGAATTGATGCAGCTTTGCTGTGACTGAACTCTGAAGAATATGAGCAATTCTCCTCTCCTAATACCTTTTCTGTGACTCTTAGATAGTGGGAAACACTGCAATCATTTACCTATGGAACCAGTCTCTATCTTATTGTTACCCCATAAAACATACCCTTAGAAAGGATGAACAGTTGTCAGTTCATTGCCTGCACTGTCACTTCGCAAACTCTAAATAATAGTCAGATTATGGCATGCTATAAAAGTACCTTCAGATAAACCTGTCTGAAGCAGGGCTGATATTTACTTTTGGATTAGATTTCAGTATGATATCTTTTTTCTTTTATTTTTATTTTCTTTAAGATAGCTCTTCTAATTCTCTTAGAGACCCAAAGAATGCCATTGAAAGTGAACCTGCAGAACACATTTTTAAGGCAGGAAGGGAAGACTGAACTAAGTTCATTTTCAGCTGATTTGTTTGTACTCTTAGCTGAGTTCCTCAGCCTTTCATGTAGTTCTCCCATGCAAGTACTAATCTGGCTCGTTGGCTTTTGAGATCTCAAAGGATCCTAGTACAAGTCTGAACAAAGTACATGCGGTGTCTAGACAGAGAGCTTAATTCGCACTCAGACTGCAAAAAGCAGCGTAATGTTCTTTGCTTTTACATTTGAAAGGCTGAGATTGCTTAAAACTTGAGTTCTAGAGCTTGAACTCTGGCCTTCTGGGAATATCACGCTGTGCTTGTTAAAACAGAAAAAAAAAAAGGTGGCTGGGGTATGACTTGGACAAGAAATACCCTAATCATCATAAGCCGATTGAAAGTCAGACCCTGGAAGGTAAACAGGTGCTCTTTCCAATCTTTTCTACCTTGTCCAGTTTCACTTTCAGGGCTGTTCCAGAAGCAGCTGGTGATTCTCGTTCTGCCTGCGCCTGACGTTATGTCTGTTGATGACTGGCTTCTTTCTCATTAGTTCTTTTCAAAGTGGAACCTAAAAAAGCAAAGACTGTTCTCCTCCGGAGAGATTGTCCTCCTCCAGGATAGACTCAAAGGCTCCTCTGGCCCCAGAGAGATGCTTGTTGTTTGCTTTCCTTAGACAGGCAAGTTAATCTCTAGGGGATGGCAAGGAAGGGTGAGCTTGGTGAGGCTTTCTCATCAAGAAAGGTGAGAGGAAAAGGAATTTCTCAAAACGTCTTCCAGAGGCAGGGCAAGTTCTCCCCTGCCTGTGACCTGTGACTGCATCACAAGCTCATTTGGGGATCCCTGTGCTTAGTCCAATGGTAAAATATCTTATTCTCCAATTCTTATTCTCAAGTGCCACTGACAGAGTCCTATGTATTTGCTAAATGCTGTGAGGTCTATCAAGAAAGCCGTGTTGCTTTTGTAGATTAAAAGTCAAAGGAAGCATGTTTTTGGCAAGCTTAAACTGGGAGCTCAGTGTTGGAATTAACATTGGAAACTGGAATGGCCTTTCACCTTTCTTGCCCAAAGCTTGTAATTACCTTCACAAAATTATGGTGAGAACCAGTATCCATGGGCAAGAACAACTGGAGATGCCTCGTCAGTTTAGACGCAGGTTGCCCTGGTGCTGCAGTCAGTGATTACATCAGCTATCTTGATTTGCTTTGCTAAACCGGCCCACCAGAGGCTAATGTGCAGAAACCCCAAGCCATTTCATGTTGTCTGACAAGCAGCCATGCAGGAGTTGTGGCTTTCATTACTTGTTAGCCTGGAATGGCTGTGAATTGACCACATAGAGGTATAAGGCTTTGTATCCCGCTGTTAATCCCTTGGGCTACGGAGCGCACCTAAATATATTTTAGTGTTCAGAACAAAGCACTTCACTGAAATCCATTGTTAATCCTCTACCACCACCTCCATCACATCGTTAACTGAAAAGTCAGGCTCTCATCAAATTGAGAGAAAAACAAATAAGAAACATGAGAGCACACAATATGGATGAACCTGAAGTGTTGCTCAATAATTATTGTCTCAGCTGAAGAATAGGAACAGTTCTTTGGAAATGAAACCACAACTCACTTGAATATTTGACTACCTTGTCCTAGGGGCCTTGGTTGAAGTTCTGACATCATTGTCAGCACTTTTCTTATTTCAGGCTCACTGAGTTTCCTGCTGTGGAAGAAAAACTGGCTAAAAAAAGAAAACTGCTAGAGCTTAAAAGCACTCTGTTAGCAAAAGCCAGCAGTGGAGGCCTTGGTTGATGAGTCATTTCACACAACTAAGTGCCACACTAATCAATGAGAAATACTACAAGGGGCATTCACAGATAGGAAAAAGCAAAATCAAAGCCATGGTGATGTTAAGGGTGGGGAAAATGGGGAGGGCTGTGTGCATGTCTGTGCTTGCATGCTAGTGTGTGGGTACTTGTGYGTGTGATTAGAAAACAGGTGAAAGTTGGAGAGAGGGGTAGTTCATTGGGGCATGCTGTCCTGGGGGTGAGAACAGGTCTCCAACATCTCTGTGGCTTGCATCCTTGTTTGTGATAATACCTTATCTAAGGGTTTCATAATGAGGAAGTGTGTGACATTTTCATCACATATTTATGACCTGCTGTAGAGATTAACGTTTCATAGGCATTTGGAAATCCAGTCACTAACACAACTGGCTTTGTTATCCTTAGTATGAATTCTGTCATTATATATCTGCTAAGTATGTATAGGTAATTTATTGATATTGCTATTCAAATTAAATTCTTGAGTAATTAGTCACCAGTGGATTTGCTTTCCCAAGTCACAGCAATATGTCTCAAAACCTTTTCAAGCTTCTTCCAAGCTTCTCTCATTGGCATTTTTCCAAGATGTTTCTTAAGAACAAGCACTGAAGCTGATATTTAGAACATATGGTGATGATGTGTTTGTATGTTCATTAAAACAAGATACCAATGAAAGAAAAATGTAAGGCTTTCTATCCTTTTAAATGAAATTGTCAACCTAGATATCTATTGCCTTTGCTGAAATCCAGCCTGAAATGACTTGTAAGCAGTGCTCTGTTATGATGACAAATTAATTCACATCAGACTTTGATCACTGCTTGAAAAGTTTTCAGACATCAATTTCCAGCAGTTGCATTTAGAAAATGAGAATTCAGTTTGGAGCCTCAGATTCAAAACAACAAAAGCAGAAGTGTCTTCATGTAGCTGGTATGCAAACCTCTAGAAAAATGCAGGGAATTCAGCAGAAGCTTCTTCCATATGCAAGATAAAGAATTTCAGCAGCACTGGCTGATATGTACAATTAATGTTCTACATATGGCTTGCTTTACACAAAGCCCCTCGTGTTAC
Source organism: Oceanodroma leucorhoa (assembly GCA_030449065.1). Classification (NCBI taxonomy): domain Eukaryota; kingdom Metazoa; phylum Chordata; class Aves; order Procellariiformes; genus Oceanodroma; species Oceanodroma leucorhoa. The sequence goes on from JASVER010000098.1 coordinate 2,700,543, forward strand.
TATTGCTTGTGTGTACAAATGCATGCACTCACACAGAATACATCTGTCTGTCTGTCTTTTCCCATTGGTCTGTCTTCTTACCATGTAACATGTCAAAAGGAAATGAAAAAGGGAGGGGGAGGGAATCTGGCTTAAAATAGAATAGAATTATATTAGCCAGCCTCATGGTGAAGGTGCATTTTGGAAATATAGTTCTGTATATCTAATGTTTACCACTTGACTACTCATGCCTCAGGCTTAAAATGCATAATAATGCAAATTAAAACACAGCAAACGGAAGAGCTAGAATCTCAAAGATAACCATACCTAATGCAAAGTATGACAGAACATCTGCTCTTTAATTAATCTTATGTAAAGACTGAAGCTGTGCATTAAGATGCAGAGTGTTTATGACAACTGTTTTTTGTAGTTAACATGCTCCTGGCCTCCCTCATGTAATTGTTTCTGCTTTGTAACACACATAAAGCTCTGATAAACAACAACAGCCACCTAGAAATAAAAATGTTGGGAAGGGAATGGTTCAGAAACACAAAGTCAAAATGTTTCCAGGGAAGCATAGGTGTATCATTTAAGTATGTGGAAGTGGATTTTGATGATGATGATAAGAATCTAACATCTGGTTTTGAGAGTACACTGATGACAGCTGAAATCCTGTGATTAAGACTAAAAATAAGGAAGTGCAAGAAAGCCCCTTTGCTTTAATGGGTCCGCAACTTTTAGGTGGTCAATTTGAGATGTGTTTGGGAGTCAGATTTTCAGAAAACATTCAGGCCTCTTTTCCACTGCCTTTCAGAAAAGGAGGGCTACTTGGCAGTATTTTGATTTAGCTACCCCAAACCACTACTGATTTCTGAAGCTCTTTACCATTTATTCAGTTTCCCCTTCATCGTGAATGCATCCAGGCATTTGTGTGGATACACTTGCTACAAAGAGCAAAACGTATATCTGGAACCTGTGCATTCATCTTGATAAAATGGTTTCTTTGTTCCAGGACTGATTTGTTTTATTTTACTGAAAAAGTAATTCTTCAGTTATCAACACGGATATAGTTGCACTGAGATGGACACGCTGGGTGGAGATTAATCTGAAGACAACCTGACAAACTAATTTGCTTTAATCAAGATGACTGTAAAGCAGTTTAGGTAACTGTTAAAACCCCTATTTGTCTTCGGTCTAGGGTGAGCAGGGTACGAAACTGCTCTTGGCCTCAGTACGAAGGTGAGTAAGAGAGTAGTTGCAGTGAAACATGAGAGGAGTTATCAGTAGTTCCTCATTCTCCTTGGCTGCAATGCAAAGCATCATCACCACCAGGGGCTTCATCAGGAACTCATGAAAGTCAACAGGTTGACTGTTAGTGTGGCTTAGACCTCTGGGGAGAAGAAAAACTTCCTTCGTCTTTATTCCCTTCCACAGAGTGATGCAGTCTTGGACACAATCTGACACTCAAGTGGCAGATACTTCCTGTGCATCCATCTGGAGCAAAGATGTTCTCATCTAAATTTGTGAATCCAAATCTCATCCTACATAAATTCAGTCCAAGTCTGAATGAGGAGCTCAACTTTATGCTATTAGGAGATGTCTAGTTGCAAGGCATATGCCAATTGTATAATCTGTGAAGAAAAAAAGAGGGAAGGAAGTGAAAAAGCTATAGAAATATCAGATAAATAAATAGGAAACTTAAAATTGCATTTTCTGCATTAAGCTATTTTTTACCACCTATTTTGTGGCTTGGCTGTGCTTTCTTAAGATAATGTTTGGGACCTTCCACATGGATCCTAAGGAAAGACAGCTATGTAAGGCATCTTGAAAACTTTTTCACTTGATATAAACGGTTGGAGTCCTGAATAAAAACGATAGGGTGCACTTTAAGCTGAATGAAAATAGGTTATCTGCAGAAAATATGAAGCTGGCATGTGGGCTATGTCTGTAAAGAATCATTTTTATTTGCCTAAATATGTATAAGGGAGGAAGACAGATAAATTGAAAGAAAAATGCCATAACTGTAACGTTCACTCTAGCAAAAGATGTGCAAACAACGTAAAATAGCTGCCTCTCTGAAATGATGGCTTTAGTCAAAGTATGTCCAATGTATATGTGTGTGTATATATACATATATATATGTCAAAGGTAGCCTTGTTGCTATGGGAATTGCCAGCAATTATTTTCCCCTTACGTGCTGTATTATAATTAGCTATTCCCGTTTCATCATGGATGTAAATGCAGGCTTTCTGCTCATCCACTTCTTCCCGTGTGTAGCTTTATTCCTCCAGCTCAGTCTGTGCAGCAGATGCCAGTGTTCACTTGTAATGAGGGACTGGAGAAGGACCTAAACTTTACCGGCATTTGAATTGCTCTGGACTGCTCATCACTCCTTTAATTTATACCCTTAGAGAGATGACAACAGGGTGTATGTCTCCTATGGAAGTGATTTGAAAGCTTGCCAAGAAAGGGCCCCAGTCCCTTCCTCCTTATAGTCCTGGCACGTAAAACCACAGAAGAAAACAAAAAGCGTTTGTGAGGAGTCATCCAGGAAGAAAGATTAACAATATACACCAAAGGAGGAGAGAGAAAAGACCCCTTCCTCATTGAAAGTGGGTCTATGCTTATTCTAATGGAACTTTGACAGACCCTGAACCTCCTCTAATCTGAACGTAATGCTCGTTGCTGTTTCTGCTGCTCCTTTGTTCTACATCCTGCCTGTTCTGCTTGTGGTTGGGCAAGGGGAGGGGGGAAGCGCAGTCACTGGCCAGCTTTATCTTTGTGTGAGGAACAAATGTCGTTGTCATCCTCAAGGTCGTGGAGCATGTCAGCTCTGCAAAACAAAGGGGTAGGCAGGGCCTTGTTTGTCCACCTTGTTCTCAGAGCACCCTGGACCTCTAGTGAAAAACCAGGAAGGTTTCTAACTTTTTCTTTTCCTGAAACACATCAAAGACTGTGAGTAGAGGAGGGAGATGCTTCCCCCACTTCCTATAACCCCCCTCTCCTCCCCTCCCCCAGCCATCTTTTTTGGTTCAGAAAATTGTGTGGCTTTAACCTTGCTTGTCTAATAATGTGTGACCTTGACGTTACATGGGTTGGAAGGATTTCAGAGTTGGTTTTATTAGGATTAACTTTTTATTTGCATAGAAGTATCCAAGGAAGTAAGTCATGTCATCTCCTTTCATCTTAGACTCCCAGCTTTCTCCTCTAGTTCTTAGAACAGTGAGGAGAAAACAAACTGAATTATTGCTATGGGTATGGTGATACCACATTCACTGCAGAGCAAGAAAGATGAAGCCATCCCTCGGTGCTGGGCTCAGGCTCAGTGCAGTAGGTTGCATTCAGCTGCATCGTGCAGGAGTTCAGAGCTCTCCTCCTCCTGTGCACTTCTTTTCATGTACTCTCTGCACAGGCATCACTGCAGCCTGCTCTTGGAGAAGAGCAGAGGAGGAGGGTTGTGGAAACCAAGTATAGAGGATTTATACCTCTTCATGTCTTCTCTGCTTCTTGCAACACAAACAGACTTTGAAAGATTGTCTCAGAAAATGAATAYCCAGGACATTGCTCCCTGTTACTTTACTGTGAAATTACTTTTCTGAATGAAAATATTGAATTCCTTTGAAAGCAAGCGCATAACATCTCTGGAAATGAAAATCCCGTGGAAATCACAAAGGAAAGAAGACTGAGGGATATAAAAGCTTTATAACTCTAAATGTTAGTCAGGCTGAGCTTCTCTTTTTACTTTCTTTTTGTGTGTGTTTGTGTGACAACAATCATAAATGCTCTTTCTGATGTTGATACTGTGAGTGTTGGAATCTCGTTGATGCTTATATTAGATCTATGTTTTATCTACAATAAACAGCCAATAACATAGTCTTTAATTTATTGGAGAGCTTGTGAACACTCTGAGCTAACACAGTCCAGTTGTGTAGCAACCCCAAGCTGCTGACATCATACCCTGTGGAAATTACCGACTTCCACACAGGACTGCCCCATCCTTGTAAAATGGCATAACATAAAAGTTACTTTCAGTGAACCAGCTCCTCAAGCCCTTAGCAGGGGTGAGTAACACCTGATTCTTCACATGTTTTCATGGTTTCCATGCAACTTCCATCAGAGTAAGGTGCTATTCCATATGGGAGATCTGGCAGGGTGTATAAACCTCAGTGAAGACTGATGAAATGTATTGGACAGATTTTTGGATGTAACTGGCACCTTCCTTCCTATATGTTCCCACTGCATAGTCAGGCGTTAAGGTTGTTCTACATGATAAAAGTATATAACCAGCCCTAGAAATCAATAGCAGTTTGAGCATCTAAGAGGACACAGGTCTGCGCACCTTGGTGACTGTGGCCACCAGTTGTCTTCAGTGTTCAACTCACCAGACTGGAAACAAGCAGCCTCTTGTTGGAGTCAGCCACAGCTCTTTGTTGTTTAATGCAGCTCCCCCTCTAAAGTCTGGTATGTGTAATATACAGAGACCTCTGACGTGCTTTAAATCAACATGTCCAAACAACTTCTCAGTATCCCTGAATGGAGTCTCAGAGATTTTGTTGTGTGGGAAAGAGAAGTAAAGGGACACTGAAGGGGGATGAGGGGTCATGCAAATTTTGATCTAATTTTCTTTAATAAAATTCTGCAGTCCTCAGAGAAGTGCCCTCAGTAAGTTTGCAGATGACACCAAGCTGGGCGGGAGTGTTGATCTGCCTGAGGGTAGGAAGGCTCTGCAGAGGGATCTGGACAGGCTGGATCGATGGGCCGAGGCCAATTGCATGAGCTTCAACAAGGCCAAGTGCCGGGTCCTGCACTTTGGTCACGACAACCCCAGACAACGCTACAGGCTTGGGGAAGAGTGGCTGGAAAGCTGCCCGGCAGAAAAGGACCTGGGGGTGCTGGTCGACG
>JASVER010000098.1:2705998-2741339 GCA_030449065.1 Oceanodroma leucorhoa
ATTTGTACTGGGTTGATGGTTGGACTCGATGATCTTAGAGGTCTTTTCCAACCTTAATGATTCTATGATTCTATGATTCTATAAGTAACTGAAATCCATGGGGAAAAAGGGTTTTTAAGTGTGACTGCAAATTCATAAATTTTCAGAGGAAGGTAATAAGGTTCCACAGAGTGCGTGGTATGGATTAATTACTTCTGTATTGCATTCTTCTCTTACTCATTTATAGTACTCTGCTGGCCTTGCTCATGCTCCTGATTTACACCAGTGCACCGAAAAAGAACAAGCCATTGATATGTCTTGTTACCAATTTACCTCCCCACAATTCTCCTTCACATTGAGTAAGATATTTAAAATGTAGAACTGGCTGTAACTCTGCTGAAATCAGCAGAAGATTCACTGTGTAGAATTAAATCAACACAAAGTACCTTGGAAGTTCTCAGTTTTGGACTTGCAATCAATGTTCTTTAGAACTCTAGATCAGGAACCCAATTTGTGTCCAATTATATATGTTTCTGGCCATTGTCAGAAACAGGATACTGATGGTCTGGCTCATATGGACACCTAATGTTCTTATATATGCATGTATATACAGATACATACGGAATAAAGAGCTGGTGCTTTAGTTTTCCTTGTTCCCTTACTCCTCTCTTCTGCAGACCAAACTCAGTTACTGTATCTATGCTGATGACCAGCAGATCAACATCACTACCCAGGTCTGTCTTCTTTCCCCTGATCTAGAATATAAGCCTGTTTCTGAAATCCTGTGGTGGGTATCTAGTCCTCAGACCAAGGTCTACATACCTAAAACAGATTTCTTAAACCTGCCATCCACTGAGCTTTTGTAATGACATGTTTAATTGATCACAATGGAAAGCCACCTGTCACAATAGGCAGTGTCTTCAGCTTTCTTCACAAACTTAAATCCAAGTTATGACTTAATCTTGCTTATTGTTTTCACACCATATATTACATGACTGTGTCTTCTCCATCGACATTGTCTATGGCTGGTCACCCCCCTCACACCTTGTGCTATATTACAAATACTCTGGTCTTTGGCAGAGATTAAGGCCACCTTGTCTCACTCCCATAAATCTTTCCAACCTGTCATTTTGACTGCAACTCCCTTTGGTTAATATCTCTCCACTTATTTTTCCTTCTTTAGCATTTGGGTTATAACCTACTTACCTTCATTTACAAGATCCTTCACACCTGTTCTACCTATAACCTCTCATTCATTGGAAGATGCTTCATTAAGATAACATCTCCCACCTCTCATCAGCCCAATCTGCCAGCTTCCGCCTTTGGTGTTTTAAATCTTCAAAAGGGAACCTTTGTACTTTCCCTGTGCTGCTGCATAAATTTGAAATGAGGTCCCCGTTAACATCTGCCTCATCTCCACCACAAATCCTTGCTCAAAACCCTTCTTTATCACAGTACGTATGGTCCCTGCTATGAGGGCTGAGTGGTTGCTATGTGGGGATGGTTTCCCCTCACAATGGCTGATACTGCTCTGTTGTTTCCTTCTCCACCCCCATCAAACCTTTCCATTCTTTTTTTGTCCTCCCCCGTTGTGGCTGTCTTCACCTGTTGGCTTTCTAAGGCTTTCATGTATTTTTATGCTGAGTTTGGACAGAACCGACCACAATGAATTCTTGGTCTAGACTCTGGGAACTCCTGCAAGGTACTGGAATACAAATAAATAATATGTATTTAGAGGAAAACCGTATGTTACTTTTGGGTCTTGCAATTAGAAAAGATAATACTGTCATAAGGACTTTGAGGAGGAAGTCGAGGAATCTGTACTCAATTTTACCTGCCACAGCCCTCTTGTATGACGATTAGAGAGTCATTTAATCTCACTGTTTTTCAACATACCCTCAAGACTGATAACCATTCATTAATATTTTGTTGTGGTGTAAAGTTATAAAGTATTGCACTAGGACAAGACATAGCAGTATTTAGATAAAAATGCAGAGAAAAGTCTTGATTATCTGAATATGCAGTGGAGAAAAAAAACTTGTTAAAAGTAGCAGTATCTATGATMGTTAATGTCCATGCAGAATGATGATGATGAAAGATCATGATGGTAAAAAATATCCATCCAGTGTCTCAGTAATATATCCTTTGCAATCAAGAAATTAAAGTTGGGCTACAAACATTTTTCATGTTTGGTGGAGGAATATTTCCTCCAAGAATCTCCTGAAATCTGAGATGTGCAATGGCTCCAACATTCCTTTTCCCACACAGAATTATTTTGGAAAGCAAGAAATAAAATTAAACCCAAACATAGCGGTATTTTAAAAGGGGAAGGCAGTAGCCTTGAATTATCCATGGTGATTTGATAAAGCCAGTGATGCTGCAGATATAATACCGGGCACTGCTGTCACATCACCAAGTGACATCTTTTTACCCAAAGTGAAAATGAAATGTCAAAGTGAAGTAGTTCTGCAAGTCTTCTTGTGCTGTTTGCAAGACAAGTAAAACTCACTTTTGTGCAGTAGGGTAGGTGTTTTTCAGAACTTCGCTTTAAATTAGAGGTTGTTCAGGTAGCAATGTCTAGTTAAGATTGTGTAATGTTATTCTTACCTAAGATCCGGTTGTCAGTTGCTTTTAACCTTGCCAAGCATGAGTTGTTTGGCTTGAAATTTTCAATGCTTCATATATTTCCTTCTTGTTTTTGTTTCAGAGGAAGTTTTTTCCATTTAAACTTTTTTTAAGGGTCCAAGAGTTTCTGAGAATGTTAGCAGAGGGAATACATCCATAATAAATGCTTTTACAAATGCCTTCACGGTATTCCTGCGCCTCTTTGTTTTGGAGAGGTTCTTCTCATTTGCCAGGAGTGCTTTTCTGTAGTAGGGTCCTGTTGCTACCCATATGAAAACTTCCTCCAAAGGCCAGGCTGCAATCGTTTTCATTTCCTATGTGCTCAACAGAAACTTCTTGACTTATGAGAAGGCTTCTCTGGAGATTTTGACTGCACTGAAAGACCGTTGCCATTAACGAGGGCGTGTGCAAGCCATTGCCAGGGAGAGGCTGACCAAGGTCCAACCAGTATTGCTGTGCTTTCTTGGCAATCACTATCTCAAGCTTCTGAAACTGAAATAAAAAAACAGAAAGCTGCCTTTAACTGAGCCAATTTTTCAGGGAGTAGAGCTGGTGGCTCCCTAGTCAAGAGGCAGAAAGGTGGGACATGTGGAAGAAAATAGGATTTGATTGTTAAGCTAAAGTAGGCATCATGATGGATACTCAATGGTGACTGTGCTGAGATGTTGTTTGTAAGAGCTGTTCTAAGATTGTCTTAACTCTTGCAGGTTTGACCTTGCAATCTTAAACACTTCTTTTAACACGTCTCTTGAAATGGTCACAGAAATCAGCATATACAATGTGCAAATACATTCAGTTCTGTGTTTGCTCTGTGGAGCTTCTATAAAGTTTTAAGCTAGCTACAGAAAAAAAGGAAGACTGGGAAATTTCCTCAGCCTATGTAACTTCATCAGCACAAGAGGAAAGCACATATATATGTGTACGCACACACACACACATATATAAATATAAAAAAGAATATATTGGAATGAATTTATTTTGCCTGTCTATTTCTCACGAACTTTTCAAAAGCTAAGCTGTACCAAGTCACAGTCAGAACATGGCCAGAAAGAAAGACCAGTTAGGAGCTGTCCTAGGTTTTATGAGATTGACAATGTTTGGTTGACACCACTGAGTACTTTGCTTTCCTCACTTGTTCTCTTGAAATTTGGAACCTGTTAATTTGCCTGWAACTCTTACAGGAGGAGAGCAGAGGGTATAAGAGGTTTTAGCTGGTTTTCTATGGCTTGTATCAGCCAGTTCCTACATGTATGACATGATCATTCTGCTTGCATTGCTCTTGGGGTCTGTCCTGGGATTGCTGTTGCTTTTATTATAGAACTGCCTGAGGTCCAAATGTGTTGCAGGTCATACAAAAAGAAAATAATGTCAAACGCAATTTACAGGTAAGGAACTGAGTCACTGGGAGGTGAAAGTGACTTATCTCAGCTTAGATAGCAATCCATTAGAAAAGCCATGATGTGAACCAAGTCCCAGTCCCATACCCTAATTATATGAACAGCCTTCTACTTGGTTAGAGTTGACATTCAGCTGAAGTCATTGGAAGAGCTTTGTGGGCATGAATGTACAAAATAAAAATTCAGATATGGTGTGTGCGAGATGAATCATTCTTTAAGCACAGTTAGGAAGTCAGCATGGTCAGTTCATTCTGCAGCCAAGGGGAGAGCAGGAAGAAATCAGGCATCAGGCAGTTTCCAGGCTAGGGGCTTCATTAGGCCGCTCCCGCCTAACATCTTAAGTGTTAGTTGGACAACAGTAAGCTGTAGTATATTATTGCCAGCTGTTCCCAAGCAAGAAGATCTTCTCTAAGAACAGAATGTTGAATATTAAATCCAAGATCCCAAATTTATACTTATTATTTATATGTTCTCGAAGTATGGTGGTCCAAGCTTATTTTATTCAAAAATAAATCTTTCCTTAACTAAACTTATCATCTTCTTTGTGAAGTCCAATTTGCTATAGCTCTGTTTATGCAAGATACAGATGAATCTTACTAGAAATATTGGATTACAGTAGTCATGACAGATTAAAACAACTGCAGGTCAAAAATGGACCTATTTACACACTGGAATGTACAAGACTATATCATGACCAAACCAACATTACTCCAGATCAGTAACATAGATATACTGATTGCTGTTAGGAAAAAGTCAACATTTAACATATGGTGATATGTGACACATCTTTTTTCTTGAAGTTTTAGAGAAATGTTGAGTATTAAACTAAAAATTGTTGTATTGAACAACAAGATTTACTGAAATGCAAAGCTTTTAATAGCACAGTAAAATACAGATTTAGAAATTTAAATTCTTTAACTCTTCAGAGACAGAAAAAGCACTGCTTATAAAATATACACATTTTTATTAAAGTACAGCTATATTAAATTACTTGATCATCAGATGATCCCATTCTACATCTTACTGAAAGATGGTGAAATCTGTGTCTCTCCCACTGGGTAGCAATTCTAATAAAATGTATCTTCATGATGACCATAGGAAGTTAAGACACGGACCAATAGTTTGTATTTGGCCACAATTTACTATTTTTTCTGAATCCAAAATAGATACTAATAAGCCTGTCATTTTACTTCTCTTCTCACGATATATCTTAACATATACAAAAAAATGTCGCACATGCCTTGGCCAATTTTTAAAATATGGATGCCTCAAACAAGGAGGTTTAGGAACCAAAACCATTTTCTGTCCTAAGAATTCTCTCCTTCTCCTGCATGAACAAAAATATGGAAATATAATCCATTCTTACTAATTCAAAGACTCTTTAAGCCACTTTGGTTAGCATTTCTGATACCTGCGTTTAAAGGGCCTATGTCTAAGTTACTGTTTTAATGAGTTTTAGTGAAGTAAAATTCAGTTTGTTTTAGGTAATAATCAAGAACCACTAAAAAGACAATAACTGATTACTCGTGTACTTCTTTTAAACTGTATGTGTGTGTTTGGTTTTTACCTGTATCACCTCCCATAGACTCTTGGTTTTGGCTGACGAAATAAATAAAATAAAGCAGTGGCACACGACATCTGAAAAACTCATTTCAGAAATCAGTTTGAATGGGTATAGTTACAAGCATCTCATAAGTTTAAAGGTGGAGAATTATACTTAGGAGTTCTGAGAAAAGACAAGATATTGAACAAGAGATGTTGCATTAGGGTATTACAGGATTTGTACATTGTTTCTCATTCTTCTTCARTATCTTTTTCAAAAAATCTGGCATCAGGGATAAATAGTGTATTGATGTAGGCAGGTGTGTGTTACAWATATGCAGAGCCTTATTCCACCAATAGCTCGAGTAACTTTGGCGAATCCTCCATAATGTCTGGACACTGAACTTGGTGAAACCACTCCTGAAATGACTTGTGGACAGATGAGGGCAAGGTTATCAGGAACTTGTCTGTATAGAGTGTGTGATGGAGGAATTTCAGCAGTGGTGACTCGGCCTGATACAGTCATTCCCTGCAAAAGGAGACCTCTCTCTCTGTGAACACATCACTAGGAGAAGACCAGGTGAGATGTCTTGCGGCTAGTCACTGAGATGTGGTTTCATCCACTCCCTTGGTCAGTATCCAGAGCAGAAGCCATTCAGCAACTGTGATTAACAGCCTGGGCATAGGTGCTGAGTCTGAACACCTCCATGCCTTGGTGAGCATGGGCTTAGACCTGGCAGTCAGACTCTAGTCTGCAACTTTGGCTGCTCTGTGACTGCGATTTCAAAATGTAGAGCTTAGATTTTAGCATGTCCTTGATGATTTTGGGGGGACAGATGTAGTTGCACCAAAAAAACCCCTGCTCAGGCCATTCAGATTACCCATTGTGGAGTCTGCAGCCCTTGCAGTTCATCCAGCTCAGCATCCCCAGAGGCAGGGCTGTGTTTGTCCTCTAGTTTCAATTAGCTAGCACGTAGCTGAGTTTAGAGAGAGTTTCCAAATCTTGGCTGGCTTGTAAAGTTGTTTTCTCTTGATGGAGGTGGATGGGAGAGAAAACTCACTAGACTCACTAGAATCAGTAAAATCATCAGAAGATGCTCACTGAACATTTGAAAATGTAAGCTAGCTCCTGCTGGGTCTGAGGAAGTGTTTAATGGTGCGCCTCTAAAAACAGCCACCATTTAAAACACAAACATTTACAGAAGTTGATGTATCATGGCATCAGCATCAGGCGGTGTCTCCTATATTCAGAAAGGGAGCAACTCTGGGGTATCATCTCGTTTACACCTGGTAACTGCTGGGCACCAGGAGGTCTCTCAGGTTGTGTGTGATGCATAAGGGGCTGTAGCTTTCAGGATTCCCTTCCCAAAAGTGGATTAGGGAGGAGAGCTTGTCTTCATTGTTCACCGTCTGAGTCAAGATAATGGGAAAAGGCAATGCTCCTCCCCTGCCATCTCCCCACAGACTTTGAACAGGTAACTACCTGGAAAAGTCTTTGAATCTCTTAGAGGGAATTCATGGGTCTCCTTTGTCAAGCTGAAAGAAGCGCATTGGCTCTTGCCAGTGCTGAGCGGTATGACAGCGTGCTACTAAATCTGCTTTTAGCTGCTTCAGAGATACGTGAAGCAAGAAAGAAAGCAGAGTACCAGTGGGTGAGCTTTTAATGGGGTGGGAGACAGACTGCTGCTCTTTTCTCCATCATTCTGGAGACCATCATGAATAATGTTGCTATTTCCTTCTCTCTCCTGAGGTTTTGCACTGTTATTGCACCTTCAGTCAAAACTGTTATTCTCCAGGTGTGCCACACTGAGTGATCCCTCACGTGTATGTATGTCTTTGCAAGTAGGCACGATACACAACACTTTCATCTCCAGTTTGGTGCAAAAAGAACAAATGCAGCACTCCAGCAGTAAGTCTGCTGTGTTTTTCCACCCTTAGTAATATTAGAGCAGAGTTAGAAATATGGTGATAGGGAGAAAGTAAGAGTCAGTAGACATAGATTTGTTGGTTGCAGTTTGGAACTTTTTCTGCTTAAACCAAAGCCATAATCCAACCCCATGTTAACATTCAGTGTCCCGTCACTCCTTTAACATACAGCATCTGAACACATTTGTCTGGGGCCTCTAAAATCGAGCGGGAGTAAAAAGTTGTCTTTTTTACAGAGACTAGTTTAATGTTTACCTGCCTTCTATACCTAAGTGAGTGTTTCAAAGAAATGTGTTCAAAAGTCTTTCTTGCTACATGTGTCATATTGATTATACCTGGTTCTTACTGGTTTGGACAGTTAGATGGAAGTAGTTCTTGTTTCCTACTAGATCCCAAATTTTGTATTTTTCTCCTTAAAGGTGGTCAAGAACACTGTACTCTCATTTCAGGACTTAATTTCTTTTGTGGTTCATTAAGACTGCTTTAGTTAGAACTGGATCACTGCAATATGGAACAGTGTTGGCCCATTAGCCAAGACACAGACGTTTGGAAAGCTGGAAAGTCTTTACCTCTCCACTTTGTATGGACAGTGCTGGGCTAGAATTGGAAACTGTTCCCCAGCTCTGCCACATTTAGCCTGGAAATAAACTGAGATCAGAGAAGAGGATTCCTCACTTCAGTGAATAGGGTGGTGTAGATGAGGAAATGTCATGGCATCTACTATGCTGTAGTAGATGGCTTGTAGATCCTTGGCTGTAGTCATTGCATACCAGCTCAGGAATACATCACTCCATTACTCCACATTTTTTTCCAGTCCCCACCTGGACCTGATTTGTTTCCTTCACTGGCATCTTTGCTTTCCAWCAGAACTGCTAATGAAAGCAAGCCTGCAACATAAGGTTTCTGCTAGAGAGAATATTTTTGCCTCATTATACAGTTCCTTGAAGATGTGGGGTCTTTTTAGAAATSTTAGTTTGCTCTTCTTTTTAGGTCTTTTATGTTCATTGAGAATTCTGTGGATAGAGATCTGTGGAGTGTGGTGTTTAGGGAGACTCCTAGCTTTCTAGGCTGTTGCTGGTTGTGGCTACCATCTAAAAAGAAATATGGGCTTGATACCTGGTAGCCACACAAAGTTGAATGAACTGTAGCTTATATTGAAGATAATCCATTTGGTTTCTGTGAGGTTTCTAAAGGACTGCTCAGCATGGTAGTATCTGCTCTTCTGCGTTGTAAGCTTACATTCTCACTTAGAAGTAGCAATCCTTGCCAGCATGGGGTTGAGCAAACAAATTGCTCAACAAAATTGTTGCATTCGTGATTGCAGAAAGTAACTTGTTATAGACCTCTGACCAGACAATTCAACCCCAAGAACAGAAATAGAGCCTTGTAGAGTCCTCAAGTCAAATTCCATCAAGCCTTTTGTTTTGGTACTCTTCCTTTTCTATGACATCATGTGAAAGCAACATCACAGGGATGTGTATGTGAGAGCAGAATGTGACCCATGCTTTATAATCTCTTAAAGATTAATTGTTACGGGCAGTCTAATAGGAACTGAACATCACTTCCTCCACAAGTCCATTTTTAAAGAACTCACTTCAATTTTTAGTCTGTTTTTAGCGTTATGGAAAAGTAGGCCTTGAATACTTGTAAAAATGTGGATACCCACAGTGAGGTCTCCTCAAGAATTTAGGTTGCTCTCTTTCATGACATGAAGACATGCTTAGTCTAATAATCACAGTTATGGAAATATTTTTTTTAAATAAGAAAAAAGAAAATCAATGAATACAAACATTCATATCCTTTTACTAATCCTACACTTAATCTGACTAAGCGCTGCTGATTTTGCGTGTGAGAGAAGATGTGCCTTTGACAGGGAGTTTGAGAAAAGTGACAATTTAACTGGTAATTCCCCTGTTGCTACAGAGATCAAAGGCACACCAAAGCTGCTAACCTGGAATATGAAGTGCGCTAAGAAAGTGTGAAAAGAAGCAACAGATACTTCAGGAAAACAGCTATTTTACAGTATTGCTGGAAGAACTGAATTGGTTCACTTGTTTTTGGCATCCCTCCCTGTATCTGACTCAGTGATATTTTCCTAGCTGCCCTTACGGTATTTTTTATACTTGATCGTAAGTACYGGTTTTGATAACAATGGCCCAGTAATGGATGTCATGCACACCTGGTATTTGTCATATGATCTCTAGTTCTCCCATACTGCATGACTCAGTCATTCTGATTTGAAAATATAAAAGGGCCTTAAAAAAGAGTGCTGGTATCCTTCCTCCTTTAGCCCACTGATGAAAACAAAGTCCCTGAAACCTTACCAGTAATGGGCCACATGTCCTACTGATATAAATGATGCAGTTGCATGGACTTACATGGAACTGATAATCTTGCCTTTAATTGAGCACTCTGAAAGTGTCTCTCTGTTGTAGAAGAAATATTTGCTCTTGGCTGGCAAGGCAAAACTGTAGAAAGAGGAAGTGAGTCTGTTCTCCTTATTTAAATGTTTGTCCTTTCTTGAAATCATTAGCTGGTTAGATTTTCACTTCATTATTCATCAGGCCTTGGTGAGCTGCCTACATGCAGAGCAGCAAGCCAGTCGGGGTTTTCAGAATTGTGGCTTTACCTTGGCAATTCAGACCCATGGAAACATTTTCACTGACCTAACTAAGCGCAGGCTTGAACCTTTCAGTGCTTTGAAGTGTGTTTTGTTCTAGCAGTCAAATGCAGGGCAGCCTTTTCTGCACACGAGCTGGGCTCCATGAGGCCACTGCTCCTCGCTCCTCCCCTGACGGTCACTGAATTTGGAGTTGCCCATGGAGAGAATTCAGGCTTTCCCTGCAAAATGAATGGTAGAGGAGAAAAGAAATCTGATGGGAAGTACAGAATGTTCTTTCTTGTGTGAATGACTTAAATTTTTATTGCGCTTTTTCAAAGAGAAACCAACCCTACTTTACAATGAATCAATGAAGATTTGGTAATACGAACAAATGAGCTTTGAATTGTGCTGTTGAGTCTATCAAACTATAGTATCAGGAACTGTATTATTTGTATCTCTCTAAAAGTGCAGTTTGTTCCTAAGTCACAAATACTCTTAAAACTTCAGGCATTTTGTGTAAATCAACGAGAATCATGCAGCCAGATCTCAAAATATCATTTCAGCCATAAATTACGCACCTGATGAATCCTATCCCATGGTCACAGTAGACAACAGAAGACCACAGAAGTACAGTAACCTGGTTGCTTTTATTTCCATTCCATATGTTAGTGATGGTGAACTGGAGTGAAACATCAGCTATAAGTGTCTTGGCTCTGGAAAACAGGCAACATTCATAGTGATGTAGCTGAAAAAGTGCTTTCAGACAAATTGTGTACAGCATATAATTCAGCATATAATTTATCTTTCAAAGCTATTCTTCTCTTCTATGAGCTCTGTTCCTTTCCCAACAGTGGCCTATAATGCTTCTTGCAGCCATAAGGAGACGATTAATCAGTTTAACCTGACAGGTCTTAAGATAAGTCAKCAAACTGGTAGCCTCACAAAAATTCCAGTAGACTCCCAACAATCTCTTGCTATAACCTTAGTAATATGGAGTTTAATCCTCCAATTCTTGCAGGTTCATTGGCTTGAACATGAGGATTGCATGGTATGTCCCTATGCAAAGTAATTAGAAAAAAAATTGATTCTGTATCTGAACAAGACCAAATCTTATGTATAATTTCATTTTTAGATGAAGAAGGAAAAAAAAATTCATATTATTTTACTGGTCAATAGGAGCAGAGAACACTGGATTAAATCCCATGATTTTTTTTTCTTGTTGAATTCCTTCCAGAAAAATTATTTTACCAGCATTTTCCTTTCTGTTTGAACTGGTTTTAGTGGATTTCTCACTGCCTTACTCTGAAGGTCACCTAAACCTTTCCATATGGCATGATGAATGTGACCATGGTCTGTGTGACCAGTTGTCCTATTTATGCTTGTCCATCACATGGTAAGAGACTTTCAGACGGCATGTGATGATAGCTGTTTACTCACATGATAGGTCTATGCCCAGTCATAAGATGTCTGATCCTTTTCTGTGCTTGTCGTGTCATTTGGTGTATCCTTCTCATATGACTGGAGGCCTGCATTTTGGTCATGTCATGTTATGTTGCAAATCAAGACACACAGTAAAGAGATGATGTCCTCCCTCTGCAGAAGCCAGTAAGATCTGCATGGCCAATGAGACAGTTCGCTCGACACCTATCAGTGCAGGGTGAGACTACATGAGCTACGTGAGCTTAGTCACCTCCTTTCCTCCTTATGGAGACATACACAAGTCTTAAGCTTAGGCAGATGGAAGAAGCTCAGCTGTCCCCTGCATTCCCCTGTCATTGCAGCAATTGAACAGGGATAGATGAAGCCATGAGTACCAAGAACCTGGAGCAGAAAAGCCAATCAGCCAGCTCAGCTGCTGGGAAAGKTGGTAAATTACTGCTGAACTTAGGTGAATGGTGTCCTCAAGGAGGAAATGGGGAGAGGTCCAGCTGAAGCACAGTGTGTCCATGGATGCAGCAGCCTGGAGCTGAAAATGCTGGATGGATTTACCCCAGAGCAGGAGGCCTGGGCAGGAAGAGTGAAGGGCTTCATTTGGAGGTGCACTCTGGGCCTGCTGTGCTCATTCCTACCTAGGAAGAAGATGAGCAAGAGACACTGGATGCAAACAACCGCACAGAGATGTAGATGAAGGCATTTAAAATAAAGAAAAGAAAACTAAAAATGACCTTACACCAGAGGTTTTCTCCAAAATCTGTTACACTGTAAGAAAAAGGAATGGAGCCTTTCAAGCATCTTCTCGGAAAGCCCTGTGGATAGTGTGCACCACACTTTTTTCTCCAACAAGGTCACAAAGGCCATGAAAATACAGAGGGAGACATACTCAGAATGCAGTTTCACAGTAGACCACTGATACAGGAAGCAGTATTGGTGAAAATACATCTTACACATGTATAGGTGAGGTAGAAACCAAGACCAGTTCCTTCCTTAATGCTTTTTGGATCCTACCCACATAGTTCTCATTTTTGCATAAAACCTGTTGAACTGTTGCTATGACCAGTTGCTTCTTCATTTGAGTCATCCCCTTTCAATACACAAAACAGATGGTGGCTGTTCTTAATGAAAAGGGCTATTGTTGTATCCTTTTTTGTTATTGTGGTTTGTGTTTTGTGGTTTTAATGACTTGGGAAAAAATATCGACAATTTTTTTATTGAAAAAGTTTGCATCTCTCAATTTTCTGCTTTTACCTACAACAAAAAATTACTCAGTTTCACTTTACCAAAACCTAGGGATTTTCCTGCATAATAAAATTGTACTAAAGTTTTGAAAACCTATTTTTATGTTTTCCAGTGCTTTTCAATGATAAAATGTACAGAGAAAAAATTTTCTTTGCTTGTTTGTTTTAAAGCCATAGTTCTAAAGTTTTCTGAAGTGAAAACAGCTTTAAACCCTTTTGTAGAAAATACTTTTCAATTTCAACCAGCCCCAGTGTACATTAATGCACAGAAGCAGCATATGCAGATACATAAGTTATGAAACTAGGGTGAGCTAAACCACACTGTGTGATTGCAACTCTGACACACTAATTTTAATTTTTTTAGTATTTTACTTGGATGCCTGTAGAGTCTTAAAAAACATCCTCTCACTGCTGCTGAAGACTGCTAGGAATAGATTATAACTCTTGGGCAGTCTCCATCACTGGAAGGCCTTAAAAAAAGGATTTAATGAACCTCTGACAAGAATAGTTTTGGTTTTCCTGACCCAGTTTTAGGGTAGTGGGGTAGGACAGATAATGGCTTAGTATCCCTGACAGCTCTGCTTTCAAAAAGGATGATCTTACTGATCATTTGTAAAAGTCAGTAGGCTGCAATAATTCAGGTGTTACAAAACTCCTAAAGCTCAGTGGAGGTTGCAAAACACATGTAGCATTCTGGTTAAGCACTTAGAAAGCTAACCCACCCCGACTTCGGGGCTGCTCTGACATGTATAGTTATCAGTATCCCAGCTGGTCACTTTGAAGAGTTTATTGTTTCCTGGATTACCTGAAAGTATAAAGGCTTCTCTGCAAGAAGAAGTTATTCTGAACAAAGAGGAGATACGAAGTCAATGTGCAATAGCTTAATACAGAAACAAGTTAGCAGACGAGTCCTCAGCAAGGCCATGACATCTTTTGTCTTCTGCGCTGACAGGGCTGCAGTGCTCGAGGTGGTACTTCTTTGCTTCTCTTTGTCCTCTTTGCAGAGCTGAGTGCCCTCAGTGTGCATAAACTTCCTGAACAGAAAAAATGGAACTGACTGACATCTGAATATGAGCTTTGCTGTTTTCATTTCTATGGGCAGAAGTCCTGCTCTTGRGGGGACCTATTTGACCAAGAGAAAGATTTGTTCTTGTGGTGAAGCAGTAGAACCTTGTCTTGTCTCCTGTTTTCTTCATAATACCTTTGTGCATACCAGGGCAGGTTTAGTTTATATTTCAATTGTACAGCACTTTATTGGACAGGTAAAAGAATAGTAATTTTGGAGGTTTTAGAAAAATATTCTTATTGGAAAACATTCACTGCTTTGATGTAGTCTTGAAATTAAGCCCCCAAACTCATTATGATCAAACCTTAACCAGAGACATACTGCACTGCATTCTCCAACTAACAAGCTGCTCTTTCTGAATTTAAATATTGAAATGAAAGCAATAGCTGAGCTTTCCCATTACACATTGAAGCCTGGTGTTTGTCACCTTTCAAACTGAGATTGTTAGGCATTTCATCATTCTCTGTTGTTGATATGCTGACCTGTTCCTTCTTTTTTTTTCACTTTGATTATTAAAAGTTTACAATAAAACCTTAGTGTTCTGGACAGAATAATTTAAGTATATATGTAAAAATCTCTCCATTTCTTCTAAAGTTCAAACTTGGTGTGGAAACCCACTTATAGTCCCAAAGCAAAGAAATTAGTCAGAAAACACAGACTTCTTTACTGGCTACTGGGAGAAAATTATTCTAAAGTCTGCTTACAAGAAGAAGGCTTCAGAGTCCAGGTGTGCATGTATATGACAGAGCAATGCTTACTTCAGAAACATATCTTGTTGGACAGCCATGTCCCCTACAGAATGAAATATTTTGGTATAGCTGACAATATGAAGTATAATATCAGGGTTTCTTGGTGAAATGTAATCACCTTTTGTATACAGACATCAACTAAATATTAAGCAGTTTATTTTGACCTTAAAACTTTGTGGAACTGTTTTTTTAACTAGTGCAGAAAACTACTAGTTAGACTGGAAACCACTGAAAGGGTATTTTGCATTGGGAATGAATGGGCTTAATGTTTTAAAAATGTACTTAAGTCAAATTCTAAGGCAGGCAGTTCGTTCTYATGTGCATGGGGGGTATTTCTTTCTCAGCAAATCTTTTGGAAAGGTATAAACACTTCAAGAGGTACAGTTCAACATTTCTGCAACCATAGTCATTTTTGGTTATTCATGGCCTGGGCTATAATTTAGAAACATTCAAAGACCAACCATGATTAGTAGTCACCATGTCTAATGTGTGCAACTCTACAGTTATGAGCCAAGAATGAGTGGTATGTGCATACCAGAGCAAATGGAGAAAAGGGTCTGTGAGTATTCATTGAAATTCAAAAGTCAGTTTTAATTCAATGATGTTCATGGAATGTTCCCATTCACTTCCTACAGTCAGATTTTGGGCATTTGTGCAAGAAATCACTGAGTGCACAATCTTGTCCTGGGTTTTCATTGCAAATTAATTTTAAATTGAATATCTGAAAGCATGGTATTAATAATATTTTCAAGCTGGGTTTGGTTGGTTAGATGATCTCATGATACTCTGCCAGTTCCCTGTTTGATGTTTTTTACACATGACCGGGTGCCTGCAGATCAAACTATAAAGACAGATCCAACTACTACTTTTTCTTCCTGATTTCATGCAATACCCAGTTTGGGGTAATACAGTCTTAGGGCTGGGGTACCATAAACACACTAAGGAAACTAGATGGCTTTAAATATAAAGAAATCAGGAATCAAGAGAATATATTTGATCCTATTTTTTTTCACACTAGTTTGATTCAGGAATGATGGTCTTGATGTCAATGGCGCTGCATAGGAATGGGCAAGCAGGGTGTGATTCAGACTGACTGTGTACATGTACAGGATGCTCCCATGGCATGAAGTTCAGACTCTTCTAAGTCTCAAAGGTTGTGGGTTTTTTTAAACTATTGCCTCAGCAGAGCCAGGATTTTGCCTTTACCATCAGCAAACAGACAACTCTGGGGCTGCAGTGGTGGAAGGAATTGCTGAACCTCAGCTGTAGTTTCTAGAATTCATAAGTCTTAGTAGTAGTTCCTGAGTTACCAATACCCAGATAGACCCTATATATCTGTCAAGGACCAAAAGAAGGATGAAAGGAGTGGGTGGGTGACAATATAGGTGACAAATTGTCTGGGAGAGAAAAAWATGCTCTATTAAAGAAAAAAAGATAACATTTCATAAGGAACTATGAAGAAATTAATTTTTGAAGTTGTTCATTTAAACTTTGAAAATTTTTGACATGTGAAGGGCTTAGCAGCTCCATGAAATAGTGTAATCTTTTRGTTATTCTGTTACCGTCCATGCCAGTCTATTTATATATCTGCCTAGGGTTAAGATCAAGGTCATTTTTCAAAAACTTCTTTTAATTCCTGGATTGCAATTCAAGTGAAAATCAAAGATACATAAGAACATTTTGTGACTTAAAAAGCTTTCCCTTCCTGATGTTAAAAATGCTGTTGGAGGTCTCTCTTCCTTATCTTATGGTCAGCACTACCCAGTGTGATCTGGATTACTCAATTCTCACTAAAGATTCTTTGGTAAAGAAGACTCTTTTTTACCTTTTTTTTTTATTACTTATGAAATTTCAGATGCCTTGTTTAATACATTTCTTCTAAGCTCTGCTAATGAACTGTAGAGGACAGAAAAATGTAATTATTTGCTTTTTAAAAATATAAATGTGGGGTAATAAGGTTCGATGAATGAAGTTGCGATTGCTGAGAAGAAGAATACCACTGACAGAACAAACTAAAGAGTCATGGAGTATCATGAGAATTTTATCTACTATAGTCTTTCAGGGTGTTCCTCAAGGAATGATCATTTATAATCCTGTGGCATATGCTCAGAGTGAGGACTGAGGTTTCTCTGATTGTGTGGCTATGAGGACAGGGTCTTTGTGCATGTGTAGGAAATATGCATGTGAATGTGTGTGCACACTCCTGTTGTGCTCCCTGTATAATGGTCAACATCTGTCTGCTGAAATGTCACCAGCTGACTGCGTTTTTTAGAACTGTATTAAAGCAAATTGTACAGCGCCATTCTCTGTTAGAGTAGTTGTTTGCACATCTCCAGGTTAGATGTGAAATGCAACATGGAGTCAGTGCATAAATATCTTTCTTTTGGAAAAACCTGGGGGAGATCCCAAATGATGACTGCAAAAGCTTTCAGTGAAAACACTGGTCAATTCTTCTCAGCTATCATCTCAGTTTCTTCTGAGTTGGGAAACTAACTTCACTATGGTTTTCATATGCTACACATATGGAGGACATTCCAGACCCTGCAGAGCCTTCGTTGCGATATGGAGAAACAGTGGCAAATACAACAGCAGCTTGAGTGAAAGATCCAAACCATAGTTTTATATTAATGCATGTCAGTAGTCTCATGATGTCATCCAAACTGGGCAAGGTTACAGGATACTACGCTAGAAAGCCAAGAGCTGTGTCATGCTTTTAGGATGCAAATGTGCTTAATGCAACCAGCCTGTGACACTCAGAAGCATGCGCTAGCTAAATTGTGCCTCACATATCCCCCAGCCAGAGCCCCAGTGCATGCATCTGCCTGTTCGAGAATAATTTGGCATTTATGCAATATGCAGCAATCAACCAGTTTATTTGGTCAGTCTTTTGGCCATATTCTGGTCTCAATTCAGTCTCTGCAACCTGTGACCTTACTGCTGCTGCATAGGTGTAAGGGAGTAGAGGACTTATTTTTGTGTGTGTTGAATTTTAAACAATGAATATGTTGAAAACCTAGGAAAAGTTGTAGCCAGCTGGAGCTATCTGTTTCAGAAAACAGATGCCAATCATGTTATAAACTGGTGATTTTACTTTATTAGGCTTTCCTACAAGAGTAGGAAATTAAGATGAAGGAACGTTTCTACCAGGCAGAATGACTCTTCTAACCTCTTTTCAATTTTTTTGCCTTAATTGATAACTGAAGCAGAAATGAAGCTGTTCTGTTGTACTTTATGGAAATGAAGGATCTGTACCATGTAGAAGGAGGAGTGGCCAGCAAGGTGCTTCCCAATTTCTCTACACTGCTATGTGCTATACTGATATATATAGACCATTGATTATAGTAACTTAAAATGTGATAGTAAGAGTAATCATAACCTTCACATGCTCATGCTTCAATAGGTTTTGGTGACCTTTGTAGCATGGGAATCTTCTACATCTAGAAAACATAGTTCAGCATTTCTGGTTCTGCCAGGCAGAGGTGCACCTGCAGATCTCCTGTTCGTGCTGGACTTCACTGATACCCTATGCTGAAGGTCAGCACAATTCTTTTATGCTTACCTACTCTTGAAGATCATCTCTACAGATCTTAATTTTTTCCTAATTTTTGATAGCTTAAGTGCAGTTAGGTGTATATTTTGCAAGGAGACTATGTTTTCAGAAATAACACGGCTTTGGAAGCTTTTAATGTTGACAGAGGCCTTTGTGACAGATTTTCTCTGCCTCTGCTACTTCCCATTTCCAACAGTGCCTTAGAAAAAATATCCTGTGCCTGGAGACTGGGAGGAAGCTGCCCCATTTCCCCATGTCTCTATTTAATCCATAGTAATTTGAGGTAGGTAGAATCTGATGCTTACATGTATCACAAAGGGAATGGACATTAAGTATGGCTGTTGTGAAGTCAGTGTTCAGTTGTGTCAAAGATTAGGAAAGTGATGGCATCCGATTGAAGAAGGGAATTTTACAGTTCCTTGTTTTAGAGACATAGACTCTTATTTTCCCAACCTCTAGTTCCTAGTATTGCTTAATTAGGTCCAAATGCTCCTTATTTTTCACTCCTTCTGCTCCTCGGGCCTTGAAATATAATGCCATCAACTGTCAATGTGTCTTTCTGTGACCTTTGCACTTCCTGACTGCTGCTGGCTGCTGTTGACTATCTTCAAGTCACAAACAATTGCAACTGTCACATACACTTACATTTGACTTTGTCACTCCCTTCACATGTCTGGTGATCTGCTTGCCACATTTCTTGCTGGCCTACCCAGGTGGAAACTTGCTCACACGAAGGAGAGGAGAGATAGAGGAAAGCAGATGTTGGCCTTGAGGTAGCAGCCAGCCTTCCCATTTTGACTCTGGTTGTTCTGTTTGCAATCAGTTTGTGTGGAGATGAGGCAAATCACCCGTGCAATTTACCATGGCATGGGACAGAAACAAGCCTTTTCATTGGAAGGTGGAACTTCAGCTCCCTGTTTATCTTTTGATGCTGAGAGCTGGACTGGACAGAGCTGCCCACAGAAAAACAGCGCCTAAAGGCTTGGCTTTTAATGGCTGGGACAAGGCATTTTAAAACAACCCATGTTATATGGTTGGCTTATTAACATAGCAGCCACAGGGGAAAGAGGGAGACAGAGGACTCATGGAGCTGTGAGTTTCCTTTGCAAAGGTTTGTTCAGAAGTTGCAAGCAGGACCATTTCTTGAGTATTTTGTGTTGATGTCAGTGTAACCTCTGAGCAGATTCTGTGCCAATGATTTGGAATTTCCTGGGGAAAAATTGTTGTGTCAAAAGAAAATGCCTGACCAGCTCTAGAGCTTAGTCAGTATAACACGAGTACATGTGGGACTACTGGCAATACACCACAGAGCTATGTACCTCACTATGCCATTTCAGTGCCTTGAATTTAAGATCTCTTAGCAACCAAAGGAAGATGGTTGGTGTGTTTGCCCATATATTTTAAGTCATAAACCTGACAGGAAAAAAATTCCCCTTTTGCAATTAGTTGTTCCCTTGGGAGAGACCATCTGTCAAGTTCTTGTGAGCTGTGCTGATTCCTGTACAGAGAAATGGGTTAGAAACCTGATAAGCAGTGCTGTACAGAACATTAAGCTGAGGTAGTCCTGATTACCGTTCCACAGTAAYGAGACCTTGCGCTTAGGGTTTTCTGAGTGGCTCCAAGGATATGTTTACATACTCTGGTTCTCATTCACAGAGGTGTTATCTACCAAGCACATTTAAGGCAGAATAACAACCTGGATTGGTTCTTTTAATGTGGTAAGGAAGTCTGTAACTCTGCATAATTACGTGATAATTACAACACAGCTATTTTCTACTCGCAAACCACTTCCCTACGGCATTATACTGATATGACCACGCTGATGTTCTTGCAAACAACAAAACACAAATGAAAGTTCTATCTCTGTACTTACACTTTTGATGTATATCTTATTCATTCATATTTGTGCATGCTAATTCTCTTTCACTCTTTAAGATGGCCTCAAAAGAAAAAGATTTTCCTTTTTCCATAGTGTAGTCTGGACTGCTTCCTAGGACCACATAAAGGCTCTTGCTTGACAAATTCCCTACTTGTGCATGTATCTAAAATAGTGGCAATGTCCCTTTTCTCTCCTCATCTCTCCATGTGCCAGCCTGCCAGTTCTTGAGGTTTTGGGTATTTTGACTGCCAGCGGTTGCTCAGCGTGGAGCTGCTGGTCTTCTGAGCTCTTCTTACTGACCCCTGGGCTGGCCACTGTGAGCTTCATGGTGCCTTGCCAATTTCATACTCTGCTGGTTCAAAAGAAAAATTTAGAGGCCAGTTGTGCCCTTGGATACACACATGCATTTCTGGCTGGGTTCAGTGGCCTGTTGGTGTCATTTGCACGAGTTATGCTGCACTAGGCAGCTGCTTTTGAGTTGCCCACAGTTCAAACAAGACCTGCATACAGTATCCTTCAGCAGAAGTATACCACTTGGTTGAACCACAATTTCATGGTGCTATTTGGGATTTACATGAGACGCTGAGGTTAGAGAGTAACCTGTTGCAAACCCATCTAAAAGTATTAGCTTTACCTAGTCAGCAGTGTTACTTTGTAGCTGGTGTGTGAAGAGGATCTTTGTGGAAAACCTCTCTCAGCTTGGCTTTTTTTTGGAAATAAAGCTTTCCAGTCACAACAACTATTGTTGGCAGGCTCCATCCAGGCGCACTTTTGGTTTTGCTTTAGGACCTGATGCTAGTCAACATCTGCAAGCCTAAAATATATACAGAYGTCCCAAATTCACTTCAATTGTTCTGATGCTTGTATTACCTGACCCAAATAAATGTTGTCATTTTAAGTTTATGAACAATTACCCCCCATAAGTAAATGCATACTCTGTTTTAAATGTCCACCATAATGGTGAAGCATTCATTCTTTTTGTCATAAGTCCACATATTCTACTTCTTTGGTGAGTATCAAGACTCTCATTCTAATCACAGCATCTCAGTTAAAAGATAGATAACCAGAATTTTATTTGAAGTTGACAATGAAGGAGTGTGTTTTCTGGAGCCTCGCTTTTGGAAATGACCGAGCTGTTTTGCATTCAATTAAAAAAAAAAAAAAAAAAAATTAAATAAATTAACTTTAGGCAGATAATCATCAGAGAACATTACAGAATAAGTGGTTTTGGTCTGGCAAAGTTATAAACAACAAAGTTTAATAATATGAGTTTAATAGTATGGGGCTCTACTAATTGTGTCTATTGCCTGTCCACACCCATGCTGCTGAATGGATATATGGAATGGTATATAACAATATTATAGAAAAATATACTACTTACACACATGTTAAAAGACATAATAATTTCAAGTATTTGCTTCATCAGCACTTTTCAGTTGTAAAGAGCCATTTGTAGTAGTCTAGTCTTCTCAGGGACCATCTTTCTGGAAATAATCTGGTAATCTGGTACAAATAACATTATGTTCTTATGCCAAAACATCCCCTGTGCACAAGAATATTTGCATTTTGCAAAGCAGTAATGGGGACTCAAGTCTGATTTTCCTTCTTCAAAACTCTTATTGCTCTCTCCTGCTGCTGTGACTGCTTTGGACTGACTCCAAACCACTGACTCTTCTTTCAAATGTACTGTTAATATGCTATTATGTTAAACAGGCTGATAGAGTAAAATGGAAATGAACATGTGCAAAAGTCATTTAGGTCAAATGAAGTAACACACTTTCAAAATATTAGCCAAAATTTTAGCATAAAACTTTGATGAGGCTGAGAAATCCACTATTGAGTGGGAGCGTGGAATTAGCCCGTGTACAGACCACGTTTAGAACCTTATGATACTGTTTAATTCTATGGTTCCCCAAGGGCTACTTATAACCGAATTAAGGGGCGTCTTGTGCATGTTCTGGACACTGATTACGGGACCACAGACTGAAGCTGAAGACAGCTCTACAGCCACTAAGTATGCAAGTAGAGACACCCCTTAATTCAATTATATGTACCCTCTGGGATCTCCGTAATTATAATAATAAGAAGACATTTTGCAATTTATCCCAGGCCAGAGTTAGAGCTGGGGTTTGTTTTCGTGTGTGCCTGTGAAGAAGATATTTGCTCAACCTCAGAAGATTCAGCAACTCACCTGTGTCTACTTTTCTTTGGGATATTCACAGGATTGTGGTTGCCCTGCAGAAATACCTCGAAATGCCTGTGGTTGCTGGAGTGCTATACTGAGAGCATTCATGAGCTCAGGCCTTCATTCTGTCTGGTTTAAGAGAATACGTTTCTGGGATTGCAGCCGTGCTACACAGACCTATCATTTAAAGTGTGCTGTAGGTTTTCAGCAAGTCTCTGCCAACCTGGAGATCTTGGCATGCATTAGCTGAAATGGCATTCTAGTAGGCTGAACGTCCCTGAATGGTTTGTCAGACAATAAACACCACAGTATGTAGGGGATATAGGGGAAGGAGGCTTCTGTCCATATTTGTCTACAACAGATTATGTGCTTTGTGAGTATAAATCAGTATGACTCCGTTGACTTTGGCAGAAGTCTGCCAGCGTACACCATCTGAAGATTTGGCTCACTCAGTAAATCAGGTTTTTGAAACAAATATGTACATTTTAGTGCAGTCCCTGGGCATAATGATCCATTTTTTTTCCCGAGACGAAATAGCAGATGTTCCTTTAGATGATTATCACTACCCCTAGGACCAGAGACACTGTCACGCATTTTCGATGGTTACATCTGGTAGACTATTGTGTAAACCAATGTTTACGCCCTCTTTTCATTGTCAGTGAAGGGCATATATTGTTATAACACTGTGTTCATTTGAAGCTAAGTGCAAGTAATCCACTTCACACACTGTAATGTTTATGCAGATTTCACTGGTTTCAAGTCAGTAAGTTTACCCCTTTTTTGGTTCAAAAACTATGAAAAAACTTTGGTTCAAAAACTATGGTTGCCTTGTTTCCAAATGAACTAAGAATAGAAGCTTCCATGTTGAGCTAAAAATTATTTTCCCTTTCTATTCCTCAGGCTGGTCTAACAGAAGTGGAAATTCCTATCTCACTGTTACTTGCAATGGGCTTATGGCAGCTGAGGGTCTGGTCTCAGCTAATAGGGGACTGGTTGGGTCTAGTCCTACTGGGTTTGGTCTCAGCTGGTAGAGCTGGTACCAGCATGGTTTGTGCTCTCTTAGTGTTATCTCGTTTTCCCATGGACTCATCTTGCTCAGACAGCGGGCAGAGTACAGAGCAGAGAAAGCCGGTCAAATACATGGATGTAACAACAACTATATGCAGTTTACAAAAGGGTGGCACTGGGTGACCGCGAAGTACATCTTGATGGGAGACAATCACTTAATTGTACTGTTTGGCCATTGGATCCAGAAGCTCTGTAGCCTATAGGGCTCTGCAACAAGCAACAGAAATAATAATAATAAAAAAGCATCATGCTGCTTACCGGTCTTGCAAGCTTAAAAGAAATTTCTAAACAAATTTGTTTTCTCTAGTTCTCCTTAGACTTGTGCAACATGTCATCTACAAGGGAAATGGCTTTCCTTAGAGGTAATGTTTGGAGGAATGATAGACTCTCAGTGCTGTCAGATTCAATGCCAGCCCCCAAGGGAGGGATGAGTGAAATTCTTGGGAGGAGACAATCCATGGAGAATGACCAAAAAATAACCAGTTTTATAAAATTCAGAAAATAGGGTTTGTGTAAGCCAAGAGCAAGTTTAGCTATTACTAGCTGAGAAGTTGTCCCTTTGGCTGTTAAAGGCATTTTGGGCAAGCTTCTGTTTACAGATGATGATCAACTAGCTAGGGTTTTCATCCAGGTCATTGGAGCTTGCTAAATGCATGGAGTTTCAGTGTTGTGTCCAAGGTGAACATGCTGGTTGGGAGTGTTAGATGTTGAGATGCAAATGCTTTCCCCCCACATGAATATATTTTCTTTGTGAAGAAATATCTAGACTTTTCATCAGACATATTTTCCTAGAGACACATGTGAAGCTCTTGTATTTTTTTCCACACCTCTGGATCAAACTTTTAAAAGCAGCTGCTGTTGAAGTGAGCCATGTAATAGGCATAAATAGAGGCACGAYGGTTGCTCTGGTGCATGAGCTGTCCCTTCTCAGCTGTGGTTGCCCATTTTGCATGCAGAGAAATCCAACTGTGCAATGCTGTTGATGCACACAGAGTAAGTGTTGTGTTGGACCTGGGAAGTTGTAGTGTGAGAAGTATCACTACGTGTTTTCCTTGCTCTTACAACCTGTTAGGCAACTGCAACTGGTTCTCCTCATGGACACACTACTCATGTAGTGGGATTTGCAGTCTAATCTAGTACAGCTGTTCTCACACTGCCAGAAAACCTAAGAGAGTGGTTTAAAAATCTCGTGTTTTGAGTGGAACAAATCAAGATTGTTCTAAAAAAATTGATATCTTTGAATGGCAAGCATTAGAGCTGTAGCCTGGAGAAGTGAAAAGACCAATATGAAGAGCAGGTCCCACCAAAATGCTTTGCAAGCCCTCAGGCAGCTCACGGCTTTTACTGGCATTCGGTCCAGAAATGTATTTCACCCACTTTTTATTGTGCCATATGTTCCCCTTGGCACATCTTTCTGTCTCTCCCAACAAAATTAACTTCTGAAGCTGGCAACTGATAAATTCTGGTGAACACTCCAGGCCTCCTCTCAGTAAAGCCCACCTGGAAAACATCAGGTTGCTATCTTCAAGCCCACAGATTTCCTGTTTGCTACTGTTAACCGAAGCAGATCTTTCCGCTCTTTCCAACCCCCCATCACCTACGCTGATCACAGGCGTCCTTCCTCATAGGAATGCAGAGCTTGATCAAATACGCAGCATATGAAGGATACAGTTACACAGTCTTCCAGTAAAAACAAATCAATGCTCATGCCAAGCGATCATCTTATGACAGGATAACATTTCTGCAAGAGCCTATATATATTCAGGAGGACAAAAATAAAATTCAACCCAACTGTGAGGGCTCTCCTGCAATAGTGGTTCTTATTGCTTTGGCATGAAAGCCCAATGGGTTTGTTTGTACAGTTAGAGTTCTTCAGAAGTTCTCAGTCCTTCTGGAAGGTTCTCTGCAAAGTCTGCTGGAAAGGAGGTGTCTTTCAGTGATATTTCAGTGGATGGTTATCCTGCAGAGAGTGAAGCAAAATGTAGTGTTGCAAAGTCAAAGACTTTGCTATTGGAAACAGGATTGTCTCTGCTTGCAATTAAAAGAAAAAAAGAAAGTCTGTTTCTTGTCCTAGTGGTTGTAAAGAACTCAGAAATTTGACCTGTTACGGCCTTTGGGTGGGCTTACTCATGAATTTTGGATACCTCAAGGGTGATAACACATTTTAGTTTTCTTGTTCCCCACTGAGTAAGCGTGACTCAACTCAGTTGCAGGCTGATTACTTGGCAGTTTTCATAGTACTCAGTTTGGCAACCAGTCAGGCGGGCAGAGACAAGTCACAACCAATAAAACCGGAATTTCTCCATCAGGATGGCAATCACTTTGGAAGGATTTGTCGCAGCCTGGGTATTTTCTCTCACTGTGGACCGTCTAAGCTGAACTAGCTTTCCCCTGGTATGGACTGAAAGCAAGTTCAGAGACAGTTACCATAGCTCAGCAGATGGGCAGTCACCTGCTGAAGCGTGGCAACTTGAGGGCAGACCAGCACTTTTAGGCAAAATATATGTATGTCTCAGGTAAGATATCTTTCACTGAGGGTATTGTATGGGAAGAAATAACAATGGAGATCATTTTTGGGAGAGGAGAGGAGAGGAGAGGAGAGGAGACGAGAGGAGACGAGAGGAGACGAGAGGAGACGAGAGGAGACGAGAGGAGACGAGAGATGAGAGAAGAGGAAGAGGGAGAGGGAGAGGGAGAGGGAGAGGGAGAGGAAAGGAAGAGGGAGAGGACAGAAAAAGGAGAGGGAAAGAGGAAAAATCCCCATTACTTTGTTTTACAAAATTTGAAGAGCAACCCAGCTGTGAAATAATTTAAATTTCAACATTTTTTTTCTCCTATGGCACAGTAAGACTGTTTGGCCTCCCTGTTGATTAGAGGTCATCCATTTCAGCTTTCTTCTCAGTAGAAACCCATAATATTGGTAATACTACATCCACACTGTTACAATGTAATGATAATAGTATGTTAATCCTTATAATTACCATTAGAAGCAATGCAGATTGGAACATAATTATCTGTATCTCATGTAATCATCTAAAATTCATGTTATTTTGATTTCACTGATTGATGGGTCATTTTGGCACCAGCAATAGACATTGTAACACTATCTCTTGATGGCTACCTAGAAGGCTTCACATGAGGTACCTCCACCTTGAATATGAGGCCAGGTCCTCAGCTGACAGATCTCAACAAAGGTTCACCCAAGTTACTGCAACAGCCAAATCATAGCTGGGTGTCTGCTGGTATCAAGTGTTTTTTCCCACTTCTTCCCAAAACCACAGAAAGAATTGCAAAGTGCATAGAAGGACAGTCAAAGCGATCTGTGAAAAGCCTGAGGAACAGATAGACTGTGGGAGAATGTGAGGGTGATGCATTTCCTCATTATGCATGTTGGATGGATTTTGAGAGGATAAAAGTATGTGGGCCTAACATTAAGAGTGGCCTGGGCACGTATGTGTATCTGCAGCTCTATTTGCTGTTAGAAAGTGGTACCAAATAACTAAGTGAGAATCTGGCCAGGAGAGACCACCATGAATAAACCTGAATTTCCTAAATAAGTTTTACTAAGAAACATCTCAGATAATCTTTGTTATTTCTCCATATACAGATTATTGGCAATCTTTCACTGGCAGTTATTGAGGGTAATGCAAGAAAAATCAAGTTTCTGAAAATATTGTTTCCCCTCAGACTGGAAGCAAGAAGTTCCTGATGAACCTGAGATGCAACGACTGCAAAACATACGACTGAACATAATGAGCTCAAATGTGAAGATTTGCAGAGGGTGGGGGTCAGGGTGACAGGAGACGAAATTGGATTTTGGCCATCCCAGTGTATGACACTGGCTACTGCTTGTGCTTAGGTCATAGGAAGAGATCAGAAATTTGCAGGCTGTCCTATTGTCTTCCTTCGTCCTATTTATGTCAAAACTGCTCCTGTCCCTTTCAGAGGTATAATTAATCCTTGAAACTCTTTAGAGCAGGAAATTATGCAAATTAATTTTCAAGTTTGAAAAAGGATTAAGAATTGAGAAGAGTAAAAGTAAAGGGCTAAATCTTGGTCTTGAGCACTGTGCTTTCTTCTTACTGTGTCTCAGACAAATAAGTGACTCTGACTTGCAAAGATTATGCCTCTGTAAGGGATCTTCTTAGGTGAATCTAGGTCTCCTGTATGATAGTAACAGCAGATATTCACAGAGATTATACTAGTCCTTTTTCTTCATGCCATGGATTGCTGGGACTTGCCTAAATTACTTTGGTATCTGAGATAGTTTGCAGCTGGTTTAAAAATGAGAGTGAAGCAAAGCTGTTTCTGCTCTCTTACTGAATATCCTGGACCTGGTGCCCACTGCAACCATTTCCACTATAATGCCAAGGTTAAAATCACAACAACATTAGAAATTAGTCATGGGCAGTCTTGAAGGCATTTTATTTGTGGGGAAGATCTTTTGCTATGAATGGAAGCAATGCAAACAGTGGATGGTGACATGTTATGCTTCTTCTCTTTTTTTTTCTTTGAGTACCCATTGACGTTACAGGCCATGGGCTTAAACGTATATATATGGGTTTTTTTTGCTTTCTCCTTTTTCCTTCCTCCTGGTCTGGCAGTTTCTATGTTTCTGCTTGTCTTTGGATTTTAGGAATGAAACAGTACCTGTTTAATTTGTGGATTCCAAGCCTGTTCAGATCGCTCCATTCTCCAGCCTTGGCAGTCATCATGCCATATATGTGCTGGTTTTTTACAGCACTGAACCTCACCTGTCACTTTATTCTGCTAACAAGGTTTCCATAACAAGTGATGGAGTGCTGTGGAAGATGCATATATTACTTCCTTTCACTGTCATTCCTCCTCCTAACTGCTCATATCAGGTAGAGCACTCATCCTGGATACTGATATCCTCTCCACCCGCTTCTAAATTTTCATCTACCAAACCAGAGTATTTTCACCCACAGAACAGAAGTAAGAGTTTGCACTGATGGGTGGTAATGGGATTCATCTGCTTTCAACACACATGCTTATGCATCACCCTGCTGCTCCCAACAGCCCTTTTAACCCTTTCACATACTCAGATTCCCAGATATTATAATTTGTTTTTGAATGACTGAGAGGAGAAACATGAAAAAAAAAAAAGAAGAAAGAATTAAGGATGGTTGAACACCAGCTTACTGCCCAGGATAACTTCTTTCTACATTGATGCCAATCTGAAGTAACTAGCATTTCAACATTCACCAGTTCTTCTTCAGGTAGACTGGATAGGTAGCTGTTACACTGTTCATTTTGATCTCTATTAAGATCTCTGATCACCCTTCTAGATTAACGTTGATCACCTTTCTAGAAGAAGCAGCCTTTCCTTAAGGTATCAGACCAAGCTATTCAGACAGTTTGCTGTAGACTGTTCAACATCGTCATGAGCTTTATACTACATGGGTCCTTTCATCAAGAGATTATCTCAATTAACTTCTACATTTGCAGTAAGCTGAAATCTTCAATGTCATTATTCATTTGGGATGATATCATAAACATCAGAAATTCACATTTTTTTAAATCAGAAGTTAGTAAAAGTCACCTGCATTATTTTTGAATTTCATCAGGGTGTATAATTTTCAATACTACTYGTGAATGACAATTCTGTTCACTTTATAAGTAAGAACACCAGGTTGGGTATGAGGGCTTCATTTTGAGAAAGTGAACTGTCACTGAAGCAAAAAATAAATTATGAACATGTGATATTGTGTTTCTATTACTCTTATTATGATCTATTTGCAAAATCTTCTTACTAGAAGGGAGATTATGCAAAAAACAAATGTTAGTGTTACATGCTAGTGTTTAAGGTAAGATATACATGCATCAGTCATCTTTATTTCATCTGCTTCATACTTAGCTATCAATCACCTATGCTCCTGTAACAAAATATGATACCATGCTCTGCCAGGTCAACATAGTATTTCCCAATCTGCCAAACACATATAGCAATAACATTTACTTGTGATATCACTGCCATGCGGTGTTATATAGATTACAGATATTTCTGCTTTGTTATGCTTCTTCAAGTCCAAAACAATAACGAATTTTACCAGGAGAAGAAACATCTGCCTACTTATGAACAGGGGCCTAATTAGTGAGATAAAAGTGCCTTTTTCATTTGGGACAAAGAAATGGTAAACCAAACTAATATAATGTATGTTTTCATGTCAAACAATGGTTAAAAGTCAGACTCCAGAAGGTCTAACATTCATGTTAGTGACTCTGCGTACCCAGTCAGTTGGGCCAGGTTAGTACAACTGAGCTATGGRGGGCAAAGCATTCACTGACTTTGGAACCCTTTAAAAAAGCTTAGGAGATAATTCATTCAAAGTTTGGGTTTGGTGAGATGTGAACTCAGCTATGCTGCTTTGAACCTCAGCCATCTTGCTGCCTATGATTGGATTTTAATGCAAGATTTGATTAAGGGTGAAGGATTTTGTTGCAGGGTGAGACCCAGTGTTGTGCATTTTGGCAGTTCCTTCACTTTTTGGGGTTGAAATCTAGAAAAGGTAATCGCTCTCCAAAGACGTTTGGAGAGAAAGCACACTTAACCAATGTGTTTGAATTCAGGAAACTGAATAAATGTTTCCCTCATAGCCCAGGGGATTTAACTGGAATACATAGTTTTTTTTTTTTTTCCTTTTTGTCCCATATGGTTCGGCTTTGTTTTGTATATTCTTACTGTTTATCATTTTGACTATTTTAGTTTATTTGTTTTCAGCTGGTGGGTTGTTGTTCTTGTTGGGAAGGGAGTATCTAGTCACGGCTTGAAAAGAGGAAGGTTATAGAGCGCTTTCTAAGTGTAGACTGAAGAAAGCCAGTCTGGACTTTCTCACCGCGATCACTCAGGAGGCAATGATTGCCTCTGCAGCTTATACTTCTGATTCAGGCCACATATAATTTGAATTTCGATCTACTGACATTATGGCTATATAAGATGATGTTCTCCTCCCAAGTTAGGTTTTTGCCTGTCTTCAGTCTGTTTCTGGTTATAAGGTGTTCACCTGAATCAGGAAAATGATTCCAGGAAGCTTCCTTTGCATGTGCACTTGTGAGATAGTGAGCAAACAATCTTGGGGATCAGGAAGAAGGAAATAAGTATTTTATAAGCAAAAGTCATTACAGCTAGGTTTATCTCTGAAAGGGTGGTGGCCATTCAAAGAGTATAAAATGAAGATGGTTGATAATGTTCTTCTGAGTAACATCTATTTTCTGTTTCCCAGCTTCCGTTCTTTACTTCCTCTTCTGTTTCACCCAGTTGAAAAGTCTCCGTTTGTTTCCATTTCTCCCCACATCACCACTGATTGAGTTTTCTATTATTTCTTTTCCAGTCTCCTTATTCCCCTTTTGTCCTCTTGGATTGCCTTTGACATTTTTAGCTGTTGCTCCATTTTTTCATTTGTGTGCTGGAGCACACTAAGGCGGGAGCATGCATGCACACACACACATACAGAGGCACGCYCACCCACTCTCACTGGTTTCACTTGTTTTCTTCAGCCAAAGCTTATTCTTTCCTCCATTTTCTCTCTGGTTTTCTATTTGTTATTTCATTAAATTGCTTAAAATGAAAGCCATTTTAATGGGCCATTGAAGAATGTAGATGGTGTAAAGGTGTAAAGGAACATTGTTGCACTGAAATTGCAGGTCAGCACCCACTCTCTCATCCTCTTTTCTACTGAGGGTGAGCAGGCAAGAGATTCAGAAAAAGACACGTACCTGCTCACTCACACCCTCTTTTTCTCTCAGAATATATAGTTTACTATTATCTCTATGCCACTGGAAAGAGGAGGGGGTAATATCTGTAAATTGCTAAGAGTGTGATTACTTCTAAATAACCATGACTGTGTCATACCTGATTGCTCAAATAATCCTGGTACTTGGGTTTTCTCATTGCTTTATAACTGTGGATGCTATCTTGAATTAAGCCTTGAAGGAATATAGGTCTGTTCCACAGCCTAGACAGGCTAACTCTTCATAGAAAGAGTAGGACTTGATTTGATTTTTATACATATATATACACACACAGAGACAGACGCATTATATACATCTACATAGACATAGACATAGACATAGACATAGACATATATATACACATATGCTGAATCTTTTGGCAACCAGCACAGTTCTTCAGCAGGTTACGAAGCGCTTGGCTTGAAGGCTGTCCCAAAAGCCCACTGCGTATTATTATTTCTCCAAGCTACACACTCTCTGAGTGCTCTCCTGTTTCCACAAAAGATTAGAAAACCTCCTCCTCCTCTGCTTTAAACTGTTTTCCCCCACTGCCCCCCTTCCAAAAGAAACTCTGAGCATTATTGTGCTTTCTGGCTGGGTGACTTCAGTAATAGAAGATGTCCTTAGGAAACGGTTTAAATGATAGTATACTTGTGTGAAATTCTTATGCAAAAATGTGTAGGGCTCGCTGACCTGGTTCACTAGGCTGGTTCTGTTCCTGCACCAAAGGCAGAATGGAAAGGCCATATGTTTCCTTGTTACTTCAGTAAAGTATATTTTATTGCTCCATGTTATCTTCTTATTATGCATTTATAAAGCTCCTTGGGTGACTAAGTTGTTTGCATAACATGTTACATTTTTGGCAATAATTCTTCCTGCAGAAGGGATGCGTATGAAAGTGTGCCAGTAGGCTATAGCATGCGTGTGTGTTTCGGTCACAGAAGGAGAATGGCCAGGTGAAAAGTTTTACAGCATTGCACTCTCTTGGCAGTTCTTAATGTGGGTGAACTGCTAGAGGACTGCACGGCTTCTGTGCCCTTCCGGAGCACACTGTGTCTGCAGGGTGTCCAGTGCCGAAGGCTGAAGGAGTACAGCCTCCGTATCCAAGGGCTTTTGCAAACAGTGCTCAAAGCAGCATAAATTCCTCATCAAACGAAGCAAAATCCCAACTCCTCCCTGAACCATAGCAGCTGCTGGATCAGGAATCTTGTTAGGTTTGTAGCTTTTGGATTAGCGAGGCCCTTTATTAACTGGGACCGAAAAACTTCTCTGAATGGCTAAATCCTGAATTACTGAGCCTTATTCTCCTGGTCTCCAGGAAAGGTCACTAGTGTAGGCCTCCTTGCATCTTCAGTGTAAAAATGTGTCACTGTGGGTGGTCACTCTCTCAGCTACTGTGCACCGGCTTTGTGGAAGTCATGGCCTATTGACACTGAGAACGTCTCTACCTTCTCTTTGTAGGAATCGGAATTTAAGCCATGCAGTATTTGTATAGACAGTTAACTGTTTAACTAGTTATTCGCCCTGTAGGATGAATTAAGCTTAAAATTAGAAGTTTGCAGGGAATATCTTGAATTACTTTAACATGAGAAAGGACTGTCAAGGTTAGGATCCTATGCTATACACTGATATATTTGTTAATAAGCACATAGGAGATAATAGATCTAAAACCCAAACATTTTGATCATGATAATAGTACTTCCTGACATAAGGAGTGTGATGGTGGCATGTGACTAAATTAAATGTTTTCACAGTTTTTTTCAGGCTTAGATAAGCCAAAGTGTTTAATTTCACAAATATTTTATTATTAACTTTGCAAGACAGGTAAGCTTTCAGCAATATGTTCTGTGTGAGCGGACCCAACACAATTCTTTTATACTTCAACAAGGAAAGCAGATAAACATCAACAAGACACGAAGAGTCACAGAATTTCACACTTTAAAAAGAATTAATTTCAGGTCACGTTCTGCCCTATAAACTTTGACTCTTCACTGAAATTTGCAGGTAGTAGGTATCTTTTTATTCATCGCACCATAAAACCATGTTTTGTGCAAATATTGGTGAAAGTTAAGTTGAGATTC
Organism: Oceanodroma leucorhoa; assembly: GCA_030449065.1. Classification (NCBI taxonomy): domain Eukaryota; kingdom Metazoa; phylum Chordata; class Aves; order Procellariiformes; genus Oceanodroma; species Oceanodroma leucorhoa. The sequence continues at coordinate 2,739,075 of JASVER010000098.1, forward strand.
TAAAAATGGCCATGTTTGCTTTTTTCCATTTTTGTCAACCGTTGGCAAGAGCAGACAATTCAGGGTATGTGGAATGAAGTAAACCTGGTGTGAATACAAGAGATTTAGATCAGCATTCTTCCTGCAGCTGTGTATGCCAGCCATGTACTACATGCTGCTACCTTAACATACAAGGCACAGAGGAGTCCTGTGTACTGCATAACTTTATCCAGGAACTACTGGCTGGAGCTAATGTGGTACACTGAAAGGAGCATTAATAAATGAAAGGAGTTGTCTTCATGACCTTGGTTAGACAGTGGCAGAAGAACTACAACATCTCACTGACATGCTATTACTCCTCTATCATCAGAACCCGAAGCTTCCATTTTATTGGGAAGACTTGGTTGCATCCAATTTATGCACAGGGCTGAGCTGTGAAGCACATTTCTGTTAGCTGTGGTCTCCCTGGTGAAGTATACATCTTTTTTGAAACTTAAGCTGATGAAGAACAACTGAAGGTGTGCACAGAGTCCCAGGAGGTCGGCAGGTTTTGCAGGGAATCAGCAGAACATAAAGAGATGGAAAACTGCAGCGTGACAGGCTGCTGCATGCGTTCCTGCACACACACCAATGTGCGGATCAGAACAGCCCTTCTGCGCACATACGCAAATAATTGGAGACACTGTTTAATTTAAAGAGTTCAGTGAGACGGATCATGGATTGGGAACTAGGAGCTGAAGGGATACATTACTGGTCACAGTAGTCATTTGTCTTGATGGAGACAACAGTCTGCAGGGAGCATGAATGGATCAAGGGCAGGTGATGTGCCAACAGGAGTTGTCACTCATGCTTGCCATGGTAATGGTTGCCTGTTTCTTCCAAATATCAGTCTCTTTCTTGTTTTCTTCTTTGTCCCCTTCTGATATGCTTCTTCCTTCTTCATCCCACTTCTTTCCTCCCTTCAAGGCACAACATTCCTTCCCCCTCCTACCCTTGCTCTTTGTTAGTTGCCTTTCCTATTATTCTGCAAATACATGCAAACACCCAGGGACTTTGAGAAGGTTCAAACTGGTACCTCTGTCTAGCCCCAGAACCAAGCTGAGTTTTGTGTATTCTCTTCCTCTTTATTCTGGTTTATTGTAACTCTTCCTTCTGCACTGCTTTAAATTGTCCACTGAGGAATTCCAAGTCTTTATTTAATGATTTAGCAGAGCTGCTCTCTGAACTCACAATAAATTTCACTGAGCATCTGTTTGTGAGTTTGAATTTTGTCTTGCTCTGAATCCTTTCACTTGCAGTGCATGGTTTTATAGCACTCTTAGATTCATTTAATGTTGTGTAACACATGAATGATCCCACTCATTCTAAAGGCCACATGCTTGATTTGGTAATTACTATGGGTCTGTCTCTGACTAGTTTGTTTTTGTCTCTTTGTTCCTTGTCTGTTACTTTATTATTTCATGAGATCTTCCTGTAACTTATCTCTCATCTCCAGTTCACACTGTTGTTTACTGCTCTCCATTTTTAACCAGAAGTTTGAATTCTGTAGTAGTTCTGCTTTAAATATTTTTTTTTCTCTTAATGCTACACCCATGTTTAGTTTATCAGTTTTGATCCCTAAGAGGCCATCAAACACATTACTTATTCTCTTTCATACATTATGTCCATCCTTGTCCTTTTAAGATCATCTTTAGTATCTAGTAGCCTGGTGATTTTCTAAATCAGATATCAAGGCAATCACCAGGTAGGTGTTAGATAAGCTTATGAGAAAGCATGAACTTTCCTAGCTCCAATTCTACAAAAATCCTCTCTTCAAGCTCCCTCTCCTCTACAAAAAAAGATCTCTCCCTCCACTCTGTGATTGCCTTCAAAATCATCTGACCTGGTTTTGTGGGTGTGTGTATGTGTGTGTGCGTCTATGTGCGGAAATAAGTTAGGACATTCCCTCTACGGCCATTTAGCATGTAGGCCTGAAATACAAGGCAATCTCCAAGTGTCCTGAATTGCCTTCTGTGTCCCAGCCCCTGGCAACAGAGAAAGCTAAACATTTCTGAAAAGTGTATCAGAAGGTATAAGCAGAGGCTGCCTTGGAATGTGCACATAACTGGAACTGTAGCCTGCTGCAAAGAGCTCTTCATTCAACCTTCTTTTTCTCTCCTTTCTTTTTCTTCCCTTCCTCCCTTCCTTCTTTCCTTCCCTCCTTCCCTCCTCCCTTCCTTCTTTCCTTCCCTCCTTCCCTCCTTCCCTCCTCCCTTCCCTCCTCCCTTCCTCCCTCCCTCCCTCCCT
>JASVER010000098.1:2741429-2789139 GCA_030449065.1 Oceanodroma leucorhoa
CCTTCCTTCCTTCCTTCCTTCCTTCCTTCCTTCCTTCCTTCCTTCCTTCCTTCCTTCCTTCCTTCCTTCCTTCCTCCTTTCCTCCCTCCCTTCCTCCCTCCCTTCCCTCTCTTTTTATCTTTCTTTCTCTCTTCCTCTCTTCCTCTCTTGTCTTCCTTTCCTGCTTTCTTGCCCTCCCTCTCTCTCCTCCCCCCTTCCTCTCTCTCTTCCTTTTCAAATTAAACCTGAGACTTGCAAGTGCTCATATTACATCAGAAGTCAGGGCTTTCAGAAGAGCTCTATATATGGCCAGAAAGAGAATAAATTTGTTGAGTTGACAGCAGTATATCGGTGGAAAGACAGATCAGATTTTGTAAGTTAACAAAGCCTGCAGAACTAACCAAGGTTGCAGAGATAGTGTAACATTCCTGAAGAGCTCATTCTGATCCCTGCTCCACCTCTCAGGAGATGCTTCCCTGAATTCCGGGTTATTCTGCTTTGTGCCTCTGCTATATGCGTCAAGGTGTGTGATATTCAGGGCAGTGAAATAGACTATCATTTCTAAGAGATGAAATGTCTGCTGTGGCAGAATGAGTGTTGCAGTCCCGAGCATGTAATTCTGTCTTGAGCAAAGTGATCTTTAAAATGTATAAACGTAGCACGAACTACATGACAACTAGGACAAAAGGACCTTATTTTGGAAATGAAAAAGCTTTTTATCCAGAGGCTATGAGAGAGTATGAAGTTTGTGATATGATGATTCAGGTGGAAGTGAATAACTGGACCGTCTTCTAATAAAGAGCTTAACTTGAGATATGCTAAATCTCCAAAATCAAGATCAGAAGAACACACAAATAATAGAAAATCTTGCCTGTCAAAATTTTTGATCAAACTGACAGCCTTTCATTTTGCTGAGAATAGTTTGTGTAATTTTCTGATTGAAATGAAATGAAATGATTTGAATTAAAAAAATATTTCTTGATTCAAAACAAAATAGAGCTGCAAAGAAAATAGTTAATTTTTCTGTTTTTTTCCTCCTTTCTTCCACTCCTTCTTCCCCCTCCTTGACTGAGGAGATAAACAGGAAAACCAAATGATATTTATTTTAATTTCTTCTGATTTGAAAGGAAGTGAATATTGTTTCCAATTGATGAGAAACACTTTTTAGCATGAATCATTTAATTGAAAAAATCAGTACATTAAAATATTAATATATTTGCATATTTTCATATGCAGATTTTCCCAGTGAACATCTTTCAACAGCTCTGCTCAGATTCTAACTTCTCCAATGCCTTCAGAATTTTGGGAGGATTTGGGGGCACAGCTGCAGCACTGACCAACTCCATAGTCAAATATTCTATAGTAGAATCTGAGGTCTTTCTCTATCACTCAAATTGAAATAAAATAAATTCCCCTAATATGGATTTGAAAAGATTCTTTAACTGCCAGGCTATGAAGCAGTTCCTCAAATCACTGCAAATCGATGAACTCCTGAGGTAGAGGAGCAGCTTGCCCCAGCACAATGGCAAGCTCTACCACTCCTCATTCTCTTGCTGCACTACCTTCTGTCCATTTTGCAAAGTTATACAGGAACAGTTATAAGGTTGGCCAATGCCATAATCTCTTGTGACCTACCTGAAAATTGAACTCATGATGATGGCTTGGCTGCTTGGTGGGTTGGGATATACATGATAAAGCATGACACTGAATAATATGCTGAGACAAACTCTTCTACCAGGCAAACTCTTTGCCAAGGCTGCATTCGGGGATGCTAATGGTGGGTTTTAGCAAATTATCTGAAGCAGTATACAAGCACGTAAAAAAATTTTAGCAAATTATCTGAAGCAGTATACAAGCACGTAAAAAAAGAGGCAAAGAGGTCCTTTACCAAACTAGCTATCTTCAATGGAGCTTTTCTTACTTGTGATGATCTCATTCTCCAGAGGAGTAATATCTTAGGGTTTCAGTGTGTCCTGTGGTCTACACGGGAATTGGGAAGTCCTTCAAGGACTTTCCTGGTCATCTGGAAAGACTGTCAAGCTGCAGTTTTCAAGGCTCTGTCAGCCTCAAGTTACGGCTGGCCTGAGTGTTTTCGTCCTTCTGCCCAAAGCTATGTGATACTAAAATGGCTTTTTATGTCTCTCTTAGGTATTTGTCTCCAGAAGTTGTTACCAAGGAAGTTTGAAATATCTCTTGTCACAGCTTTAAAATCAAAAGCTTAGGGTCGGAGTCCCTAAGGTAGGCAGGAAAGCAAATACGTAGGGGCTTATATTTGGGATTCATCTTCTTCTTTTTCTTTTTATGTTTGCTTCAGTACTTTTGTTCCCCTTTGAATGTGGCCAATGCTCAGAACTAGAACAAAATCCCTATATTGTCTCAGCTGCTTGCTGGATGTGGAAACTCCTCTAAGAGTATTTTCCCAAAGAAGCAGTCTGGCAGCCTGTGAGAAGAGAACAAGCCTGGCTCCCCCCTCCTGCACTCTTACCTCACTTCAGGTCATGTGAGACACTTCCCTCCAGCAGTACATCATGTTCTTGGAGAAAACAAGTCCTCAGCTTCTCAAGGTCACTGTTACTGTTTTGTCTCTTGCATAGGGAGCTTATTCTTGCAACCAGACTTCCTTGATGTCCTTCTCTCATTGAGGGAATCAAAGAACTCCATTTGTGAAAGGCTGACAAGCCCTGGCATAGTTGGAGAGCCAGAACAAAGGTTAGTGTGGGTGGATATCATGAGTCATTTCTGTGACTAAGAGGCTGGTATAAACTACCCCTTCCTGGTAATCTAAATTTATTAAGGTCAGGGGCCGCCTAATGAATCAGTGTGTCTAAATGAATCCAAGTGTGAGGCCCATGATGTTAAACACAAAAAAAAATCAGGTGAAGGTAGAGATTTAGTTCTCTGTGATCTAGTTAAGGATGAGGCCTTTATTTCTGATGTGCTATCAAAGTGTGGTTAGTTGGTACTGCTGACTTGGTGCTTCTGTTTCCTGCTATTTCCTGTTATTGATGCTGGACCTCAACAGTCAGCACTTATAAGAAGCCACTAAAATGCCTTGTATGGTCTTTGAAAAGACTTTTCTGGCCAAACCCAGAATGGAGGATATTCCTCCACTTTTGTAGTTCAAAAGAGCATGGACTCAGTAACCCCCAAACTACTCTTGAGCTATTTCTGTCCTAATTAGCAGAATTTTAATTAACAGCAGAGAATTTAGAAAGTGGTTTAACTTCAAAGGGCATGCTTTAGTTGTGGGCAATGGAAGTTTTATCTGAATGCAAAAGAAAGCTTCACACACAAAATATCCGCTAGCATCAAGCACTGGTGCTGTGGACACAGCCTGCATTTAGGAGATTGCAGATCCTGAATCCTTAGTAGAGGCCAACTGCCATCCTTAAGAGTTGATGACTTTGGCAGTAACTGATGGAGCAAGGAGAGGGAACACTTACAAAGCATGTCCTGACAGACCCTTCTGTGTGCTGCAGCCCAAGTCACAGCTCAGTCCTGATCTCTGTCGCCCTCTTAAAATGACAGCTGTCAAGTACACGCCCACCACTGAAATGCTGAACTTGCTGTTTGGTTTCATCCAGGCTTTCAAGCACATTTCCTCGTTCTTGCCTCCCTCACTCTATCTTTCTGGCAACCAGGTGATGCAACATACTCTTCATTTATGTATGGTCACCAAATGAGGTCAAAAGGTCATCTAGGAAGAAGAACTGGCTGCCTCTGAGTAGCAGCAGAGCTGACAGCAACATCCCATACCCTTTCAGTTATCAAGTAGGAGTGGAGGGGCTGGCCTTTTGGGAGTCACCTGAGAGCCCTTATGTAGAAGATGAAAAACATCTTGGTCTGAGTGTCTGGCATCCAGGAGAGGAAATGAACTTGTGTTTATGACATGGGTAGCAAAACAACGGGAGGTCAGATTATGGAAATGCCTTTTAAGTGATGTTTGTTCTCTTGCAGCTCTCAAAGCAGCTGATAGATTTTTCTTTAGGAAGGACTCAACTGACTAACTTGGCAGAGGACCCCATAGTTTCTCACCTAGCTCCCACCAATAGTGAGGAATAAGCATCGGATATCAGGCTGCAGACTTCACTTTTAAAAAGCAGGAAGTCTTGACTGCTCTCCAGGATCCAGCTTCAGACTCCTAGACCTGCTGATATTTTCAGATATGTGGGAACTATGAACTCTTTGTAGAAAGGTTCATGTAAAGGACTTGAAAAGATGCAATAAAACACCCACATAAACAATAACATACTGCCTAACAACCCTATCTATTGTGTTTATGACAACTTTTCTTTCTTTGTATGTGCGCGGTACCCTTGTTTTCATTGTGATCTTCAAGCTGAGTTCACGTTTATGTAGGTATGCTTTTAATGCCTTTGTTGCTAGTCTATAGAATGCAACTCTGAGTAGTTTAAACATCCATCTGCTTGGTACAATTCTACTTATTGTATACATTATTGGGCAGAATATTTTTSTTGATTTGCTTACAACAGTAAGTGCTCTTCTTTCCAGGGTCACCACCAGTGCTTTTACATTCTGATTGCTTCAGTCTTGCTGCTGGCACAGCTCATTGTGACTTCATGTCCAAAAATGTATGCCCTATTGGGCATGCTGAAAAGAGATTTCATTATTGCTATGGAACAGACTACACTCAACTTATCTCTGATTGAAACAAAAAGGTGGTTTTGAAGTGCATTTTTTCCCTTTTTCCTATCAGCAGCTCTCCCTTTCTACGTGTGCGTGCGTGTGTGTGTGTATCTATGTATGCATTTGTACCTTTGTGTGTATGTATTTGTACCTTTGTGTGTATGTGTATCTAATACCCACATCAACTACCTAGGAATTGTACACTGCTTTCAATGTATAAGCGTTAAACTGCTATGGAAGACTGGTGACCATAGAGATTTGCAGTTTACAGGTGAGAAACTGAGGCACAGAAAAATTAGAAACTAGATTTTCTCCATTTTGAGATATAAATGCTGAATGAGGAGTTGGTACTCAGAGAGCTGCTGTATAGCACTTTTTATAGGATATCTTGAAACAGGCACAACAAACAACAACAGGAGTGGAAGTTGAATCAAGGTGTCCTGTTTTGCAGTACCCTGTTGCTGAGGCATCTGTGATGTGTACTTATACATTTGTACGTGCCAGAGTGCAAGACTGGGCAGGGGTATTTCTAACTGGTGAGCCAGCTGAAATGGCTTGTTCCCAGTTTCTGACTCTTAGCATTTTCTTCTGACATCCTGAAAACTCTCCTTAACCTTCAGATACTCAAAATATCCAGACTGACTTCTGAGTTAGCTGCTTGTCTATCCTGACATTGAAGGATCACCCTTGACATCCTCACTGAGCAGGAATGGATGCCAATACGCTACCCAAATGTTCGACAGAACTTGCAAGCTGAGATTTGGTGGTGACTGTACATGAGACACAGAGATTTAAAGTGTTGCTGGTCCAGGGTATTTGGCTGTTTGATTTGCATTTGAAAACTGGATCACTCTTAAATTTGTAATGTGTACAGGAGTAGAGAGACATGTACATAATAAAGGGACAGGATCTGTGCCATCCCTTCCCATGCTTTCATCCAAAAAGCTAATCGGTATTCATGGAAGCAATTTCGTTATTTCAGCCAGAACAGGCAACACAAACCCAGGAAAGAGGCTGAAAAGATGCTCCAAAGCAGCTATGCTCCAGTTGTCCTTTCACCTGATAACATGGTGTGGGGCAGTCTGAGGCAAACCTCTTCAGCATTGAGTTGATGGCTGCTTGGCGATAGTCTGACTTCACTGATAAGAGAGTGCAGTGACAGAATTACCAAGTGATTTTTAAAATGAATCTCAATCAATAAGTACCTATTACAACAACTCTGACAGAACCTAGCCTGCAGACTGGCTGCAGAGCAGCCTGCAAGCAGATAGAAGAGAAATAAAAATACCATTGGGCAACACCAAAATGTTGACCACAAGGGTCCCTCCAGTGCAAAATGTTCTGGGATACTAATAAAAATAAATAAATCCTTCCAGGGAGCCAACTTAAATATCCCTTGACATAAAGAATTTAGATTCACTATTTTTAAACACTGAAGAAAAAAATTATCACTTGTGTAATGTTGTTACAAGATTTCTCCCACAGCCCTTAACTCAGGCATATTTTATAGTGTGCATTAATACATAAGCAATCACACAGAGTGGTTTATATTTAATAAGAAAACAGAAATAGAAAATTATAATATGTGCAGAATAAGAGAGGATTGAACTTTTTCTGGGCCATTGGATGTTAAAACCTTCTGTCCCCATGGTGGTTTGCCAGAATTCCTCCGTGCTCCAACAGCAGACAATGAACTAGATTGTGAGTCCACGGAGCTGAATTCCTCCAAGCAAATAGCTGGGATGGATAACATGCCATGCCCCAGCTCCTGGTGCAGTACTTGCTACTCGGAGTTTTCTAGCTCCTAGACATGCCTTGTTTCGTGGCATTAAGCTGTTAAGAGATTTGAGATAAATCTACACACTAGAGAGGCACATTTGTGTCAGGAAGGGCATGGGACATGAAGAAAGAGGGACACCACTGCTTATTAGAGACCATTGAAACAAAAGATAGACATGGCCAACAGAAATTTCATAGCTGTATCTGCTGGGAGCCAGTGAGAGCTGTTGCTTGGAGGGAGCTACTCTCCATTATGGGGAAGGATAGGACATTATGGAGGGTCAGCGCTGGAGACCAGTTCATCTGCAGTTTTGAGGAGCTTACTGGCTAGCACCTCTGCAGAGAGGGCAGCAATGTCTCCTGCTCCCCTGCAGGTATGTGGCAAAAATCTGAGAGAAGACTGTCACAGCTGAGGCAGCCTCTGCAAAGAATGGGAGATCTTCTCAGGGTTTGGTAAAAATTAGATTTTTCTGATGAAAGCACTTGCAAGAGATGAAATAAGTAACCTGCTCTGCTGACACATCATACAATTTACTGTCTGTCATGTGAATGCATCTTGTGCTAAGGAAACAGGTCTGAGGTGCAATAGGAAGTACTGAGGCATCGAAAACTTGATCTCAGAGCATTGGCAAGGTGGTCATGCAGAGAGCATTACCACCCACTAGGCCACATCTCCTCTTCCTGCTGTGTACGCAATAGGCATGGATGTTAGAAGTCAAGTGTACCCTCCTGTTTTTTATTTGCTGGGTATCCAGCAGAACTTGTCAACAACGTGGAGGACCGATCACAGGCGTTTCACTGAAAAAGTCATCATTTTTCCCAGAAAACGGCTCAAAATATAAAAAATAAAAATATCACTTTTTTAGTGTAGTTGTTTTCAGTGTAGCTGTGGTGTTTGACAATAATTCTCAGGGAGTGGAAAGCCCATTACTTGCAATAAGGAACCAGTCAGAAAAGCAATAAACAATCAAGGATGAAATTTCTCTTTATGTCTGGTGGTTCTATACTAATTTGAAAAAAATTTGGCATGTCTAAAGATTAGCCAGATACCCAATCAGACACTGACATCAGTGTCAGGGACAGTGTTGCTTTGTGTTTCAGTGGTGCAAGTTATCCCATGGAGAAGTGGCACAGATGTTGCCCGTGCTGTTGGTAGCTGATCAAGACACATGCTTTGAGAAGTAGGTTTCATCTTTCTGCAGTCGCAGTTTATAGAGCTGCCTTAAATGTGTTGAAGTAATGTGGCAAATAATCCCTTCTGTTGGCAACCAAACCTGACATCTCTCCCCAGAAGCTAACATTTTGGGTGCTCTGCCCCTCAGAGTGGGCACTGGAGACACCTGAAAATCCAGCTGCTCCATGGAAGCTGATGTCCTCTAAGACCTGGGTTCACATCCCTGTGTGCTGTGACTACGTCGTGAATTGCAGAGTTGAAAGCAGGCTCACGCAGGCTGAACTCCATGATCGCTTTCTTTTTGGGAGCACTGCTGCTCTCAGCCAGTCCATAGTCTGAAGCATCTGCACCATGCTTAGGAGGAGCTGAGTTTGGGGCAGCTACTGAAGGACTTGCATGTGGTGTGGTCAGCCCCCTATCTGGGCCCAACCCCTTGGGGCTGTGCTGGGGTGGAGAGCCAGCCGCTGCTTCCTCCCCCAGCAGCCTCTGAGCTCCAACTGTGGCTCAGCCCATGGCTGCTGGAAACACCCTGGGCAGGACGTGAACCTGGAGAGCAGAAAGGGCCCAGCTCTGTCTTCATGGACAGTTTGGGTCTCCAGGGTGTGCTGGCCTTCAGCTGTGAATTGTGCTCTTGTTTTGTCTAGATGGTCTATCTGGGGAGAAAAAGTTCTGTGAAAGACTGGGTTCCCCTATTTTCAGCACACTCAAGCTAAAACTTCTGTTACGAGGTACATGTTTTGGTAAATTCTTGGAGGGCATGGCAAAGCTGTGCTCCTCTTCTGGTCTGGTGTAAACCAGGAGGGATGCCACAGAAGTGTAAGAGTTGGGACTGAAAAGAAGAACACTTAGCTACACTTTGGTCTGCTTTATTTTTTTGAAGATGTGCCCTCCATTGATCTCCTTTGATACCTTAGGTTGAATCTGAGCTGAACTTCAAGTAGAAGTCTCTGGTCCTCAGAGAAAGCAATTTCTGTGGTGGCTGGACACTGAAGGTTGGCAGTCTCCAAAAGCAACACAAGCCACAGAGGCAAGCCCGTGATGACTAGAGACCAAATAAGGCTGCTAGGTGGCTGTTCATTGCAGCAGGAGGTTCAGCCCACTGCCCACATGCATGAATAGCACAAAAGAAGGTTTTTCAGGGACCTGTTATGGTCAGCAGGTGGAGGTTGCTGGCAGGGGTGGGATACAGTGATCTGCTGCCATGTGGCTCCTTGCTACCTCTGTCCTCAGCATGGCTTACTTAGGTCCTAGCACACGGGGAGCTTGTCTGGGCCAGCCCTGTGTACACCATCTGTCAGGAGCTTCTTGCTGCTTTCTGTCAGCCCGGTGCCAGGACAAGGCACTGAGGCAGGGTGCTGGGATAAGATTTTCATCTTGATTGACTTTCCTTATTCTGAGACTTGATCTGACCTCTGGTTGCGTGCCATCCTTGAGCCTAGCAAGTAGATGGGGCACAGGAGATGAAGCAGTGACCAAGTCAGAAGTTTTTCAATGTAAAAATACCTCCTGACGTTCTACCAAACTCTCAATTTTTATTTATATATTTTACAATGAACCTAATGAGTTCATGGTGTTACATTAATTCCTTCAGCTATGGGAAGATGTTTAAAGGCTGGGTATTCAGTTGATTTCACCTATCCATCCATTGACTTCAGTGGGTGTTGCCCATTTTCAATAGCTGTAAGTATAGTTCAGACCTGCGGTACACCAGCTCAAACTCCCAAGAAGGCTGGAGTATTCCTACAAGAGCTGCACTCAGGGCAGTCTAAATGGAGAGGGTCACTGAGCTCTAAAAATTGCAGTGTCATATATTTGAAAATGTGGTGTTTGTCAGTGTAGCAGCCTCACTTTTCTGAAGCACCAAGCAGAAGAAAGAAGGTTTATGAGAAAGAAATCCAAGTTTAGGCAAAATTGCATTTAATTAGCATCAGTCTCAGTGAGGAAAACTTCCTGAAACATGTGAAATGGAGCTAATATAACATTTAAAAAATACTGAACATATAAAGCAAATGAACTTTGCAATGTAGCTTTGAACTAGGTTCACCATTAAGATTTACGCCATAGGTGATGAAATCCACAGGTGTCTTCCTGGCAACAGATCTCATTTGCCTGCCACATGGATCTCACTGCATCATAGGATGTTAGAGAGTTTGGCTCAAACTCATGGTCAGTTTTCAGCCAGTTATTACTTTCATGGTTGGAGCACAATTTTCTTTGTTGAGAAAGAGAGCTTCATGCTAGCTGCCAGGCACCAGAAAAGCTCCTTAATTGCTCTCCACAGAATCTGCTGACTAGAGAGAGCTCTTGTTATCTTTAAGCAGTCCTGTTTGTGTTGAAGGATCAAAATCACTCACAACGAAAACAAAACCATCTCCTCTCCCCCTACCCCCATGATACTTCCAATTATCCTAGACTGTTGTCTCTCTCATTGAGTAGTAGGTCATCCAAAAGCTAGCACGTATAATGGAAATAGCCTGTTAGCCCCTTCCCTGGAGTGTCTCAAGGAATTTAGTCTCCACACACGAGGACTGAAAAGTAGATCATGCCAAGGGCTTACTGTGCACGTAGCAGGGAAGTGCTACCCCTGCCACTCCTGAGGCCATCTCCTCTGGCCATAGGAAACTGGCAACAGCCCAGGGGGAGGATGAGGAGCACCATTCCCAAAGAGAGGAGGCAGGCTGGTGATTCTCCATGTGTGCTTTAGAGGAGAGCACAGGTCCCACTTCAAAGCCAGCAGGAAGGGTGGCATATTCATCTAGATGAGGGACTAAAGTTACGACTTGTAAGAGGAACTCAGGTCTCTCAGGTCTTTATCTCCTAATACAGCAGAAATTAGCTGAACATCAGAGATAAAGAGTTGCATCCTAATGTTCCTTGAAGTCCCTGTGGCTGCATCAAACCAAAAAAAAGCTCTGGGACTTTCCCCGGTAGCACACAGTGAGAGAGTGGTTTATCACAGATTAGAATCAGACCTCTCCCTCTAACCATACGGCTTCACCACATCCTCTTATTTGCCACTGTTTAGCTGCACACTGACAGGCACTGAAAGGAAATAGTGAAAAGAGACGTGGTTATGCCACACCTGGCAAATGTCTGCAGGGGCAGAAACCTCTACAAACACCGTACATACTTATAAATGTCTCTGAACGCACCGTGATCCTGTTTGTCTTCATGTCTGGAAAGTCACATGGCTCTTTCCAGCACACATTACTTTGTGTGTTTTAATGATAAGCCATTGTAAATAAAATGCTGCTCGAGCGCTTGTAAAAACCCAGAAGTCTTTCAGAACAAGCAAATTACTCCAACTCATAATTTCATTGAAAACACTGTAAAAATAGCCATACACTTCATATCCCAAGGAGGAAAAGGTGATGGAGATTTATGCTTTTCCTTGAACACACAGATTTATAACAGTGTGTAATGTACATTCATTTCATCCATATTTATAACTGCATTGATGCAGAGTCTGGTATCCATTACTTTAATCTATGTAACTTGATCATCAGAAATTTAAACCATAATTTTTAACACATATCACCAAGAATTTCACTTTGATTCAAAAAAGAAGAGTATATTAAAGTCCCAGCTGCAATTAGTTATTAAGACTGAACTTTTTTGCTTAAATACATCTGTTTGTTCACATAGACACTGTTCCATTCTGCCTAATGCTGGGTATTTTACTTTAGGTTAATCCTACAACAACTCACTACAAAATACCTTGAGGGTAGAAGGAAAAAAGAATGATGTTAAGGATCATATTTGGGAGAATTCCTGTAAATAAATCTTTTACATCTTGGTAAAGTGAAATCAGAAATTGAAGAGTCAGTGACAGCAGTAGCCCCTAGTCACTTAGAGTGAAGTGGAAAAAAAAAAATTCCAGGCCACGATCAAAGCCTCCAATTGACAGACAGCAGAAATTAAACCCAGATACCATTTCATAAACATGGAACGATTGACGCTCACCACATGGTTATCGTCCAGCACTGGAAAATAAAACATTTGTACTCCTCGAAGTCCTGGATGGATGACCCAGAATTGAAATTACTCAGCTGCCTGATTCTAAGAAGGTGTTCCATTGGTTTTCTTCTCTCATTTTGATTTTATTCATTCAGCAGCAAGATAAGGTAAAATATATGGATTGTTAGAAAATAGCACATTAAGATGAACATCTGTTCACTTTGTAACAGAAAACGACCTTCGTTTTTCTCATCTTTAGGACTACATTTTGCTATCCATACTGCAGGTAAACATCAGTAATTCTACACATTTCAATGGGTTTAGTTTGATATAGCCAGGAGTACAATCTTACTTGAAACTGATGGGAAGAGGATGCTGTCTACGATGCTGTAGGAGCTTTATGAGGGATGCTCACTTCATGCTTTATAAGGGATGTAAACGACATTTTTCAGAATAGTTTTTCACAGCTTCTTTTTCTTCCCCTGTGTTCCTCATTGTTTTTCTCCTTTCAGCACCATTAAGATGTACAAACAAAAACAATGGAAATGAGGAGAGCATATGGGAGCTGGTGGCTGAAACCTTTGTATTATGGGAACCAGCAAGATGACTTTTTCATTGAAAGCTAAAAAATATGAAAATGATCACTGAAAATGACAGATCATTTGCCATTTAGAAAGTATATTTGATTGAAAACTTTGATTAGTTCTGTCTTAATGTCCTTAGTCCTCACCTAATTGAGTTATCACTTGAATAATGTCTACAAAATTTGCTTGTGGAGCTGGCTGTTAAATGATTTTCCTTAAGTAAGAAGTAGAAAGACAAAGACAAAGAATTTAGAATGTGTGACATGAAGACCTCCAAAAAAAGGAGAGTGCCTTGTTGTAAAATGCTACTTTTGTTTGAATAGTATTATTGTTTTCTTTACAATAACTTCTCTGCTTAAATTGTGGTACATGCAGAAATAAATCAGGAGCGTAGGGAACTTCTGTTCTAGAATTTATCAAAGTTTGTTGCTGTAAGAGAAAGATCTTGACCACCGTAAACACAACAAAAGAGTGTGTTCCATGGCCACAGTAGACCTATTGCATAAGGGCTAAACTCAACATAGATCACTGAAGAGACACTGAAAATTAGAAAATACAGAAAAAAATCAGACCTTCTGTATTTAAACTTCAAGGCATTTCCTCCACAGTTCATTAAATGTAGTGGCTGGGTGGATTCAGAGCTAGGAATGCCTGAAATAAAGTTTTACAAAAGTCATGTTGTTCTGTTTCAGATTTGTCTTCAACTGCAATGCARTTGCCCTCCTCAGCTGCAGATACAGAAGAAGACACCAGCAGGGAAGAAAAAGATATGTCTGGTCACTTTTAGAAATGTGGGAGGTATGCTGGGCTTCTAAAAAAATTCCCATCTTCTGTTTGACTTGGAGAAGTTCCAAGAAATCCAGCTACTCACCAGAAACCTATCTAAATCTTTTAATTCAACATCATTTAGAAGAACATCTCAAAACCAGTGTCACCCATGAGTTTCCTCCTTTGTTTCTCCTGGAAAGTTCATGAAAACAGTCTCTTTTCCAGAGCTAGACAAATTATTTCAACAACAACAACAACAACAACCCCAGATAACAAGCATGTGCCATGCATATTATTTTTTTGTTTCCTGTATCTTCATTTTCTAGCAGCCTAGCTTCTAGAGAGCCCCAAATGCTTTCTCTCTTAAGCTACCTTCTGTTGTATTCTATTGCTATAGTATCGTAGCAGCCCACACAAATTAGATGTAATGGAGGAACAACGAAATCACTTGCACATTTCAGTACCTTCAGGGACTTCAGTTTAGATGTTGTTCTAGGAGTGGGCAGAGGTCCACAGATTCATTATGCTGTGAGCCAATTCAGCCCTCCCTAGCCAGCACACTTCAAGACTTGTTACTGTAACAGCCCATGTTGTTCACGTTGAGCAACTCCTACCACCGAAAATATTTCAAGTGATAGCATTGCACGTCCATTGTGCTATGTTTGCTGAAGAAGCCACTCACTGTATTGTCTGCACCTACATGGTGAAGTTAAGATGCAGCTGTTGGGTTTTTAAAGACATCTAAATTTTTCTGCTGGTGAGAGGAACAGCAATCTTCTGTCAGTCATCATGTTTCCCACAGCTGCCATTACACCATTTGAAAACAGACCCCAGGTGACCTGAATCCCAGATCCCCTCAGCCTAGGCAGTATGTGAGTTGCCATATGTCACTATGGGTAATAGCTGACGCTGAACAGGTGTATGTCATCACAGTAGACCATATGGAGAGCAGAAGATACAAAGAAAAAAAAAAAGAAATAAAGGTATATTTCCAATATACAAAGCTTTTAGATGACTTTTTCATGCAAACCTGTGAGTCTAATGGCTGCCTTTTTTGTTTTCTTTCACACAAGTACCTTTCAATGACATTACCTAAAATGGAAGAAGCCATTACACACGTTTTGCTGACCTGATTCTGCTTTTGTTTATCAGTGGTCTACCTCAAAACTTGATTTGATTAAATGTCTCCGATAACTGTACTGAAAAACACAAAGATTGCATTAGGGTTCACTGCTTTAGACTTGTTCCATTACCCTCACCAGTGGACTGAATGTAATAGCAGGATGCCACAAAACTAGCTGTTGTGCATAAAGCAATAGTTGACCAAGCAGTAGCCATGCTGAAGAGACTTTCTGAAACATCACCTACCACTCCTATTCAATTTTGGTTAGCAGGAGTGGACTGAGACAGTTGTTGAAAATATTCTGGTCATTCTACTGACTTCTGTGAGCTGAATCAAAGCAATGACATCTGTTCTCTGGTAAGAAGTCTGCAATTTTGAATGGTCCTTAAATGCTATATCAGAAAATTTGAATCTAAAGGCTCAAAATTATGTAAGGGGTTTTTTTGATTTTGTTTTTCTGTATTTTACTTTTTCCTCCTCTGGGCAGAAATCTAACATCAAGAGAGGTGGGACTCTTCATAGAATATACTCTTTCTAGATGATCTCTGAAGTGAAGTAAAAAATAAGTCCTCTCGCAGTTTGGCATATAATGTAAAAAGAATGGGTGGTGACAGGCTTTGATTTGACAGCACAAAACCAAACTTGGAATTTGTAGGACTTATCGCTGCTGACATCTCAAGGCGCTGTGTCCTAAAGCTGCACTACCTCCAAAGCCTGATATGTTCAGGTTTAGCATCCTGGCTGAGGCTGTGCTATAAAATTTGGATGTACCTAGAAACTTCAGAAACAATTGTTTTTTATCCAAGTTTAATTTAGATTCCGTACATAGTAGCACTATAGTTCATTAAAAATAAATAAAAGCTGGATGCATTTATGTATGCTTTTAAACTTCAGAGTAACTGACACACTTTTACCACCTTAGAGTAATCCTGTTCTTAGTTTTGGGGTTTGACCTGTGGTTTGTTTGTTTCTTTTAACATCTCTTTAAAAAAAAATGCTAACCAAAGCAACTAAATGCCTTTCATGCSTCTTTCAGTCTCATTTGATTGCCTTTTTTTATGACAGTTTACAATATCAATGCATTTTATGTTCTAATTATTAAACTTTTGTTAATTCTTGATCCAAAGGTTACAAGACTCAGTGAAAACCAGTTCATTGTCTTTATGAGGCTTCTTTGCTCTTTTAGAGTTTTATAAATCAATGTGATTTTCTAAGTTAATATTTTATGTTCATAAAATGATAGTAATGCGTAATATTTAAGGTAGCCTGTTGTTTTAAATAAAAGAGAATTTAATACCTCTGATACTCAGAATCAAGTGATTTCACTCTTTCTTATTACCATGGTTTCCAGATGAACAAGACATATAAAGTGTGGTTTCAGATCTTATGAGCAAAACAATGAATTTCTGGTGTAAGTGCACTGAATATAGCAGAGTTTACATCAGGGAGTAATTTTGCCCAGCAGGATTAGACGAGTCATTTACATAAAATTGGTACTGTACATCATGTGTCGAGTTGATGAATTTGCTGAGAGATTGACTTTATAACAGTGGGTTTGCATCACATGTTATAATTATTTGTATCATCCTCAGCTTTTTATTGTGATGTGCATTACACATCCCAAAGGATTCTGATAAAGGACATGCAATGCAACAACATGCCACTGAAACCTGCAGCAGCTGAAGAAATAACACATAGACTTTCTCTTTGGAGATTGCAAATATATCTAGAAGCATTATTTTTACAAGACAGGAAATTAGGTGGAGTGAATGGCTTGACTGAAAAGCACACTTCATCTCTGTCTTCATGGGTTTTGTTGCTTGTCTTTTTTATGTAATTTAAATTAATTGGATATTTGGCAGTAGCATAGGGCACTTTGAACCCTAAGCAAGTAACACTTCCATGTTGCTCAGAACCTTAAATAAAATTATGTTTATTTTTACAAGGGACTGTTTTATCTGATTTTATTACAGATCCATAAGTTTGTCAAGGAACACAAGGAAACAGAAGAAACAAATGTCAAAATAGTGCCAGCTGAAATGAGAAAATACTTGTAGAGAATACCAGTTACCTTCCTTGCACCTGCAGCAGAGTCTCAGAAGACAGTGAATAGCGTGTAGAGGAAAACAGCTTGGATAAATGTGCATCTCAGAAAAATAGATCCCATTGTCTGGAAGAGCAAAACTCTCCAGTTTGGTCTTCCTGTGTTTCTAAACAGGTCTTTACACAGCATTAGGAGGAGCTTGATGAGTGAAATCTGGAGCACTGTGGGCAGGGAATGAACAAATAAAAGTAAGGAAGCAAAAAGGAAATCAGAGAGACATAAAAAGGAGGAGAAACGAGGTCCTTACCTTGACTCACATCAACTAACCAAGGAGATGCAAAGGGTCTCTAACCATCACCAACTGGAATGACTATGTTCATGGAGAAGTTTCCAGCCTTTTTTTCCTCACTGACTCAGAAACAGTGTGGTTCAAGTTATTCCTTGTCCAAAACGTAGTAGTATCTGTTCATATGCACAGCTTTGCTTGAAAGGTATCAAGTTTCATCATAAATCTCCAGGGCCATTTGGTCCTGAACTCTGCTGAGACAACTCATCAGCTGTGCAGCTGCCTGAGATACTGCAATATAGAGGCTTGTTACTTGCGCTAAAAATGTACACTGAAATTGTTCCCCTATTTTGTTAGGTAGCATTTTGAACAAGAAGAAACTTTCCTGCCAGGAAGAATCCTGCCCTGGAGGTGCCCAGGGTCCCCAGGGAGGTCACCACCTTAGTACACAGTCTCCATGGACACCCCTCAGCTGCCAGGGCTCCCATATGCTGGGATGAGAGAGCATCTAGCTTCCAGACATCTGGGGGTTGTGACTGCTCCAGTGCCTGGCCCCTGCAGGCCATACACAGACAGTATTAACTAGAGCTGGGCAAGCCCGGCAGCAAAAAAAGAGTTAATTTTTGCATCTTCCCATGTGCTTCTGGTTTTGACACATGAATCTTCCACGAAAGCATTCCCATATCAGACTTTGTGCTGACTTGGGATGTTACCCCTTCTGATTTGATTGTTCCATCCCAAAATAAGGAAATATATGCACACACAAATATAGGTGGTGCAGCCTATTTTCCATGCAGCCTGTTTCCAGAGTAACCTTCTGAAGCATAAGACAAGAGGGTGCTGAGCTTCTGAAGAAAAATGCTTGTGAGTTCTAGGCTGATTCCTCAACCTCAAGACTACAATTCTAGCAGAAAATCTGACCAAAAATAATCTCACTACATTCTCACTATAATCTATTTCATGTAGTAGCACTTCAGAGTTTGTAATACGTGATATGGATGCTCCATTTTCGTGTAAAGCATGCTTACTATACAGTGCTTTGTAGCTATTCAGGGCAGGCAGGCACTGATGCACTGTGCCGCTGAATACTTACAAAAAAAGACTATAGATACTGCAAGATAACTGCTTTCTTTTGAAAAACACTGTGACCTCAACATGATCATAACATGTCCAAAAGTCATGCTAAGTCAGCTGCAGTTATAGTGCCCAAAGGGAAGTGAATCTGGACATATCACGGTCATAATTGCAGGGAACAGTTCAGGGAGGGTAACTAGATAATTTACAAGTCATTATTTTTAGGCTCTGACTTCTTTGATTCTCTCTAAATCCAGAAGAGAACAAGAGCTGCCTAAAGACAAGTGGGCTTTTTTTCGTATCTGCATAGGCTACATTGCCTCGTAACTAATCAATATATGGAAGGCAACTTCAGATGTACTGCAAAATAAATGTGCTTCAGCTGAAAGAATAAGGGTAGATGAGCTCAATAAATCTTCAGCAATATGAATGGCATTACATGAAGGCAGAATAAACATGTAAATGGGACCAAAACAAACACAAAAAAAGGAGCAATCACAGACAGTGTAATGTAAAGTCACATGGAGGCTTTTGGGCAGCTGTTGCATGGCCAGTCCTACATTTTTTTTCATCTGTAAAGATAAAAAGGGAGCCATGAACACTCTCAAGATATTACTGAGGTTAACAAGGGCTGTGTGAACACGCACACTGGCAGAGTAATCAATTTGTCAGTCTCTGAATGGCCAAGAATTAGGCATTCTAATGTCAAAAAGACAGCCTCAGGTCATTTGAAAGTTACCAGCATTGCTAACATTGGAAG
This sequence comes from Oceanodroma leucorhoa, assembly GCA_030449065.1. Lineage (NCBI taxonomy): Eukaryota > Metazoa > Chordata > Aves > Procellariiformes > Oceanodroma > Oceanodroma leucorhoa. The sequence continues at coordinate 2,759,605 of JASVER010000098.1, forward strand.
AGTTTTACTGACAGATGTGAATGCAGTGAACAGCCATGTTCATCTGACCTTGTTTGACTCACGGGCCATGAGAGGTCAGGTGAGCTGAGGCATAGAAGTGACAGTGTTGTCTGTCAGAAGTCTCCTCAGGGCTGTGAGGGAACCTAGCTCCAAGAAGACCCAAATGCACAAATGTCTTTTTCTGGTCACCCAGCTGCAGAGTGGTCAAGTGTCTGGCTCTCTGAAGACATCTCAAATGGGCATGTGATGGCTATGATACGAGCTGCAATATCTTTTGAACCTGTGGTGATGACTGCAGATGATAATTTGAAGTTGCTATTTGATGTTCAGAAACCTTGATGGTCTGCCATAAGGACACACTCAGACTTAAATTGAATTGGGATGGATTCAGAGTACTGTGTATTTTACACAGTGGAACAAGTGCTTGTATTCAGCATTCATCACGTGTACAGTAACATTTCATTGTATGTTAAGATGCACAAAATGGTATATGCTGAAAGCACGCTTCTCCCTTCCTTCTCACTTTCTCCATCTTAATGCTGTGTCTTTGAGGCCTTTGCCAGTTTATAATAGGTCTAATTTCCTTTTCTTACATCATCAAGCCCTCAGAAGAGTGAAATCAATCTTTAGCAATCACTGTGAAACCCTGCATGCTGGCATCTACCCAAGTGGAAAACTAGGTAAGAAGTATAGTCTAGCTAACAGTCAGAATCACAGAATCACTGCGTGGTTGAGTTTGAAGACATCTCTGAACATTGTCTAGCCAACCCCCTTCTCAAAGAAGCGTCAATTAGAGCAGATTTCTCAGAACTTTCTTCACTCCAGTTTTGAATGTCTCCAGGGAAGAAGGCTCTGTGACCTCTCTGGGCAACCTGCTCCAGTGTTTCACCACCATAAAAAAAAGTTTTTTTATGACATTTAAATGGAATTTCCTGTGTTTCAATTTGTGTCCATTGCCTCTTGCCCTTTCACAGGGGGCCATGAGAATAGGCTGGCTCGGTCTTCTTTACAGCCTCTGGTCAGTTATTTATGCACATTGATAAGATCCCCACTGAACCTTCTCTTCTTCAGGCTGAACAGTCCCAGCTCTCTCAGCCTCTTCCCATATGACAGATGCTCTAGTCTTGTAATCATCTTCATGACCCATTACTGGACTGTCTTGTGCAGGTCTTTCTTGTCCTGTGGACCCTACCAGTAGGCTTGGTTCATTAACTCTGTTTCTTTGTTGTTTCCGAGAGCCCAACACTCAGTGCAGCACTCCAGATGTGCCTCCACAGGGCTAAGTAGAGTGGAAGTATCATCTCCCTCGACTTGCTGGCGATGCTTCTGTTAAAGCAGCTCAGGATCCCACGGACCTTGTTTGCCACAAGAGCACATTAGTGGTCCACGGTCAGCTTGGCGTCCACCAGGACCTCCAGATCCTTCTCTGCCAAGCTGCTTTTCAACCACATGGCCTCTGGCATGCAGGAGGGTTGCTCCTGCCCAGGTGGAGAACTTGCCTCTTCCCTTTGTTGAACATGATGGTGTTCCGTCAGCCCATTTCTCCAGCCTGTCAAGGTTCCTCTAAACAGCAGCACACTTGTCTGGTGTGTCATCCACTCCTCCCAGTTTTGTATCATCTGTAAACGTGCTGAGAGTGCATTCTGCCCCACCGTCCAGGTTATTAATTAAGATGTTATACAGTATTGACTGCAGTATAAACCCATGGGTAGACTACTGGTGGCTAGCCTCCAGCTGGATTTTGAGCTGCTGATCACAGCCTTCTCAGCCCAGCAGCTCAGCCAGCATTCAATCCACCTCACTGGCCACTTATCTAGCCTATACTTCATGAGTTTGTCCATGGAGGTATTATGGGAGGCAGTGCTGGAAGCCTTGTAAAAGTTGAGATAAACAATATCCACTGTTCTCCCTTCATCCACTGAGCCAGTCATCTCATCACATGTTGGTCAGGCATGATTTCCCCTTCACAAGTCCTTGCTGGCTACTCCAAATCATCTTCTTGTCCTTAATGTGTTTGGAAACAGTATCCAGGAGGGTTTGCTCCATTGCCTTCCCAGGGATTGCGCCGAGGCTGATTGGCCTGATGTTCCCTGGATCCTCCTTCTTGCCCTTCTTGAAGACAGGAGTGACAGTTGCCTTCCTACAGTCCTCGGGAACCTGCCCTGATCTCAAATGACCTTTCAGAGATAATTATGGATGGCCTCACAATGACATTGGTCTACTCCCTCGGCACTTGTGGGTACATCCCATCAGGTCGCATGGACTTGTGTACATTCAATCTGTTTAAATGTTCTCCCACCTGATCCTTCTCCCCTGAGGATAAATGTTCATTCTTCCAGAGTTTCACACTGGAAAAGTCAGGTATGGTGTTTAAAGTGAGCTTCTTTCAGCAAAGACTTCACAGGTGAAAGGAAGGAGTAGATAGATACATTTTTTTCCATAGGAATGGAGAGACTTCCACCAGTATCTTGCATTAAGACATTTGTCTAGTGGTTTAAGACTTTCCAAACTTTAAAAGGAACAAAGTAGCAAGAAAGTTGCAGTAAATATGTGTTATGGTTACACTTCTTGTCTAGTTTGGACTAAAAAATAGCTCACCAAAATAGTAATATCTAAACCAGAATAAGATTAAGCAGGCTTTGATGGATAGCTATTGACGGACAGAATTCCTGAAAATCAGTCTAACAGCATGGCCTCCCACCTATAGTCCAAGAAGTTTAATGTTAACAGTTGTTTATTAGTCACCTTTTTTTTTTTCTCAGGCTTGACTCTGTGCATCAACATCAGGCAAATATGGCACAAAATAACCAGCTAAATATTCCATGTCTAAGTTGTAACACAGCAATAAAATCAGAGGTAATTTTATGATTATGAAAYCTGTATGCTAAGTTGCGTGACGGAAGCATCAGCAAGCAGAAACAGTACATAGTAGTGATACAGGCTAGTGGTGTTTTGTCACCTTGATAACGCTGGTCTGCAGGCTGATATTTGATGAGCTTTTTCCTTGTGGGTTCTCTTGCAAAGGGTTTTCCTGAATTCATCTTAATTCTGACCCTGGATTTGAGATACCTGTGTCACAATTTCACCAGTTGTTAGCCACTATAAGAAGTAAGAAGTACATAGCTAACAATTCTTCCTTGCAGAGCTGTTAAAGGCTAGTTTGGTAAAATCTTGTGTTGTGGACTATGAAGAGAAATAATTTACCACTCGTGATTTGCTGAAGCACTTGTGAATTGTTCTGTGTACTCCAGAGTGTCCAAAAAACTTGGACATGGCTAATGCAATGTAACAGTAGTATTATGTTGTGCACTCAGTAACTGTGTGGTGAAGAAAACAACTTGCTGCATCATCAGAAGCACCCTTGATGGGATGTCCTAGACAGGTTACTTGTTAGGTTGATTTATTGATGAAAACTGTTGGTTTTGCAATTATAATAGAGCAGTTGCCAAGCCCAGGAATCTCACTAGGCTTATTGACCCTGAGGTGTAGAAAGCTGTTGGCACAAGCAACTTACTTGAATGTCTGAGCTCCAGAAGAGACTCCAGCCATTATCCTTGCTCTGTCAAAATCCAAATGAGCCTGCTGTCAGTCCCTTGGAGGAGACACCATTTAGGTTTCCAAAGTCACAGCAACAACACTCTAAAATTCATAGTACCCTGCTTTTTGGAGTAAGCTGCAGGTTCCTGCTCTAATAAGATAGCAAAGCCAGCCCAGGCCAGAATCAGGACAGGACACTAAGGATCCTGATGTTTCTTTCTTTCCTGCATCTAATGGTCCATGCTGCCTCACCTACTTGCTTGGAATTTCTCAGGTTATTTTCAAGCACAATCTTTGATTTCTTTCATGCTCTGTATTGTGGCGAATGTCAGATCCTCTGCTAAGCTCTGCTGGGCTGGAATCCCTCCTGGGACATGTTGCATTTGCAAGTCTTCTCACTGCCTCTGGCTGTCCCAACACCACAATGAGCTTTTTGCACGACAGCGTAAGCTGTGTCCCATTATTCTTTTGAAGTTGCTGATGATGGACATTCTTTCTTAGTGATCCCTTTATCATTTTGGATAGAGCCTACTGTGATGCAGCTGTGTCCTGGAATCCACGTGTTAACAAAATAGTGTATTCTTCTTTGTTAACTCTGTGCACTCTCAAGACGTTGCTGAGACAGACACTGATGGGGTAGGCTTGTTTGGTAGGGTAAATGCATCTGCTGAAGCAGGAATGCCATGCAAGAAGAAGAGTTCTGTTGTTCAGGATGAGGAGAAAATGTTGGAGCAGATAAATGATGAGATGGCATCTGTGTGGAAGCAGCTGAAGATTGGAGAACCCAAGAGGATAATTAATGTGCTGAAACAGGAGCCAGATGTCAATAGAGTCAGCTTCCCTGGTCATTTGAATGCTGATTCTGTAGTCTGTGTTGATGGGGAAGACCTGTCAGGCAGCCTGTTTGTGAAGTTCAGTATCGCCTGTCTTAATCGCTTGTTAGGGGTACTTGACACTTTCCACCGCAGGTACTGTCAGCTGAAGGAAAAATAAAATTTGAGGAACTGGTTAGAACGAGCCAAAGTTTCACGTTTTTCATGGAGAGCCCTTCCGCTGAACTGTATCCTACCTGAAGTGAAACAATCTGCCAAAACCATCTAAATCCCCCGTTTTAAAGCAAATGGGCACAGCAGGAGCCCTGCAGGGATGTTTGGAGCTCTGCTCTTCACTCCTACTGTCTGTAGCCCACAAAGAAAGGAAGGAAGGCTGTTGTCTGTGCTCATGCTGGGCCTGATCAATACCCACTGGAGCCAGTGGTTTTGCTTCAGATGAAAGGGACAGGAGTGCATGTAAGTATTCACTCACAGGCGCCCCGGGCTAGGCAGAGTCAGAGCCCACCTGCCTCGCACAAAGCTCAGCTGGGCCCTTGCTGCTGAAAACGCCTGTGTCCAGCCACCGCATTTTCTCATGGGAAACCAGCCCTCGGCTCACCAGAAAGCTGGTCTGTGGGGAGGAAAGAGTGTTTGTTCCGTGTGACACTCAGGACCTCCATCCTGTCCATGCAAACTCGATGTCAAAGTGAAGGAAGCTTTGACAGGCAACGTGCGTCACACGTGTCTTCTATTTCAGAAAGCTCTTAAGGATGCTGGGGAAACTGCTTGTTCGTCATTTCTATACCATCCTCATTTTTATCTAACATTAACATCTGCAATTATTAAATATCATCCCATCAATAAACAAGGTGCCACCCAACCCCCCTGGTAGGACAGCGGAGGTGTAAGGGACTGCAGCTCCAGCCTTGGTACCTCACTTCAGTAGTCATAAGACAAACGCAAAAGGCAAAGTCAGAACTGTTGCACCTACTGAACATTCATTGGGTTTATAAAAATAAGTAGCTTGTGCAAGCATTCGAGGAGGAGAGACATGTATTTCAGCACAAGTGGCTTTTAAAAGGCATAAAATCACATGGGAAGAGCTTCTATACGTTTGTACCCTGCAGTGAGTTGTTTTACTTGCCTCTGTCCCTATTCTTTTTGCACGGCATGCCTGTTCCAAACATTTTGCCCCTGGTCCTGAAAGTCAAACCACCCAGGGACAAGGTACTTTGTCATTTACGTGGAACTTACCACTTCTTTCAGAAAGACTAGGGGACAAATGCTTATTTCAAAAGTACTGGTATGAATTTGAACCACAAAATATCCTGGTTTAATGCAAATTTGTGCTGCTAGTAGTAAAATCAGATGCGCCTAATGGGAGGGGGTTTATGGCTTATGCCCTCAGCTGATGTAAATCAGAATAGCTCCACAGAAGTTGATGGAGACTTTTTACGTTTGCTAAAGATCTGACCATGCAAGCTAGCAGTTTCTTGTCTAGTTTGCATTGATGGTTGCTTTGGCCTTGCTGTGGGACACAAATGCACATACCTGCTGCTTCCGTATGCAAGGCCAAGCAGAAGAGAGTCCTCTGGCTTCCCACCTTCCACAGCAGCCCGGATCGTAGCATTACAATGTAAATGACGGACTGAAAAATAGGCAAGGGTCTCAACCAGCCTTAACTGGTGCAGTATTGACTTCAGGGCAGCTGTGGAGGGGACTATGTCCTTCCAGAATCAAAGCTGACTACTGGTTAGATGTTCCTGTGTCAGCAAAAAGTGACTTGCAGCTGGGGTATGCTTTACACATTTCTGTCCCGTCAGGGCAGGGAGCATGTCTTTCTGGCAGACTTGTTCAAGCTGAATCCCTGGAAACATGGAGAGATTTCCACCTCCACTGTTGAACTGGGCAGAGCACAGCTAGGGATGCACACAGTGAATAAGCAGCCAGACCAACACATGTAAGCTGTAGAGAAAAGATATATCTTTGCAAAGGCTTTGAAAAAATTGGAAGAGTCAATTCCCAGCARTTCCTTAAAAATCTCTCATAAGTATGTAGGAATGACTGATCCCATATAATTTTCAAAAAGTTTGAGCAGTAGTGAATATTAATGAAGAAGAATTGTAGAACAGTGTTTTTAAATACACTGAAATTTATCCTTTTTCTTAGAAAAAGGGACTGTGTTATCAGCCCTGCTAAAAAAATGTAGCTCTCTGTGTATGTGAGAGCATGCGCTATTTAAACATTCAGAGGTATATTTATTTAAAATGTATGTGGCATCATCTGTTGATACATTATTCAACTATTCCTTGATTAGCATTATCTGTATGGCCTTCACCCACTCTCATGTAGGTCACAGGCAGGATTACAAAAGTGGGATTACATCTGTGTGAAATAAGAGTAAGATCTGAAGGGGGGCTGCTTGGCCTCTTACCCAAATGCAACTCATATCTTGCTGCAAGAGAGAGATCTTGCAGTAGCATTGCACCGCTTCTCACAGGCGTTTTGACATTTTCAAGAAATGCCAATGGATAGACAATATCCCCTGTTCTACCCTCCACCAGTGAGCAGCGCTTGATGCTTCAGAAGAAGCTGTGACCCTCCTGTAACAATTAACGTCTGCAATTTATAAGGACTTCCAAGAAAGCGCCTGAAGTTGTGCAATTAACAAGAAATTACTCCTGAGGGAATTCTGTTCCTCATCTCAGCTGGCGTTCAACTTATCTGTGAAGAATATACACACTCAGCCTATATTCTTTTTATCTTAGTTTGGTTTGACAGTAATTAAAATCTTTCCTGAGCCTGAAGAGCTGTATATATTTATTTTGGTCTGCATGAGACCGCAACACGGACCTGCTGTGTGATCTCTGGCAAGACAGTTCAACTACATATACCTTGGTTTCCCTTCTGACTCCCAGCCTGCCTTGTTTATTGGTGAGCCTGCTTGATGTCCCGCTGTGTGAGCGCATCGCCCTAGTACAATGGGACCTCCATGTCGGCTGGGTCCTACAGACCCCACTAGAATACAAATTGCTAATCATTAGTGAGAAGATTAATGTGCTAAGAGTGTTTTTCAGTCGCAGTGTGTATAGTTTGGGACCATTTGCTAATCCCTGAGGAAATATTAATTTTAAAAAATCTTAACGTGCAGCATTGTTGGCACTAGTGATTTTATCATGAGTCTCCTGATATTTGGTGTCTCTTGTCAAGATCCACTTCCTGGAAACTCAAGCATCTTGGCTTGCATTTTGAAACAGGCAAGTTTTTAGCGCCTACTGTAACAGTGAGGCTGGAAAACATTTCCCAAGTATGCTCTGGAGACTCAGAAAGGCAAAGAAAAAGACCTTAAAATCTGTTAATTAAAAAGAAAAACAAGGATTCTGAAAAAAAACCTCTTATTTTTCTATGATTTGTGTGGCTTGCATAGCCTTCGTTGTGCAAAAATATATATCTTGGAGTGTGATAGGAACCCCTCAGTGGTTCTGAGGGAAAAAAGATAAAACTAAACTGATTTTAATATCCTAGCTACAGCTAAGTTGGTACTGTCCCTCTAATGGTATCCATTTTTTCACTCTGGTTTATTTTTAACAGCCTCACATTTCATATTTTTCCCCTTGTAGTTCTCTTTCTTAATATCCTTGGGGTTTACTTTTTCTTCACTTTGTTCCTGCTCTCACTTGGTTTATTTTTTTCTTCAGTCTTGATGATGTCCTCAGACTTGATCCAGGTTGAATTTACATCAAGGAAAAGCATGAAAGGCATGAAACAGACATAAATGGTACAGAAAGCAGTTTTCTGTTACTGTTCTCTGCTGTGATCTAAAAAGAGCCGGGAATAGTTAAGAAAATGTCCTGGACTTATCTACGCTCTGCTGTAAGTGTCACTGGTTGAAGATTTCCCATTAGTTGAAGGGAGATGTTCCACAGGCCACTGTGCTGTTTTTGTAACTAATCTATTTCAATACTTCTTACGTATACAGGCCAACAAATTTCCAAACAACCAGAAAGCTTTGGCAAATAATGTTGAAAGCAGAGTACTGGACTTACACAAAGCAGTCTGCGTTACTCCGGTACCTTCTTTCAGGGCTGGGCTCTGACAATCAGTTCAACCAACTGCTGCAACAAGGTAGTAAGACAGCTGTTTGCCAAAGGGAAAAAACCTTTCTGGGGGGAGTGGGGAGGCCTGATGGAGTCTGGAAGCAGGGAAGGCTCTCTAAGGGGGCTGGGACCTTATTAATTGTGATGCTTGGCTGTTACATGGCCGCTTTCATCAACAGACTTTGAAGTGCTTTAGAAGTGAGTATAACCTGCATTTTACAGAGAGGAAGCTGAGGCACAGAAAAGCATCTTGCTTTACTTAAGGTCACTGCATTCCCAACCTGCTGCTCTTCTCCACTCGGCCACAGTGCCTGCCAGCAGGTGGAGGGGTGGGAGGAAACTAGTAGTGTGGGCTGCCAACCTGTTGTGCAATCAGGGTTACGGTGGAGGAGAGAGGGAAGGAAGGGAGAGGGGAAGGGAAGGCACGTAGTCATGAAGGATGCCCAGGAGAGGGGGCTGGCATGTCACACATGTGGGAGATGTGGCTGGGCAGCTTCATGGGCCAGGTGGGCAGTAGCTGAGGTAGGAAGGAGAGTAGGAGCAGCGTCATGCAGACGGCGAGTCTTTGTCCTCATCCACTTACGCAAGTTTCACTAGTGGTTGAAAATGTTTCTGCAAGCACTGRTGGGAGTATTGTGTGGAAACCCTCCAATGTATTGACATGAGGCTCCATTTCCTTACTCTCAAAACCATGTCTTTGAAGAAAGAAAACTTCTGTGTTTAGTATTTTTGGTAGGATGTGATTTCCCCTTAACTTTCCTAGCATTTTTCTTGTTTCTTTTCTTTTATTTCTTTTTTTTTTTTTTTTTAAACTATTTTCCCTGTCTATTGCCAGATCTTTCAAAGGGAAAGCAAGCTTTGCATTTAGTTTCTCGTTCCTCCGCTCTAGATAACTTATCATTCCAGCCTGTCTGGAAATCTGGAAATCCTTATGCTTGGAACCTTATTGTTCCTTCCGCTGCAGGAAGAGTAATCAGACCAACAACAGCATCTTGAATTCAAGGCAGAGGAAGTGGATGACTGCATAGCTTGGGTTTGCTGTTTAGATATTCTGCGCTTAATAGGCTGATTATCATCTATCATCTTTCATCTCCTTGGAGGAGAACAACAAACTGCACTGAGAACTTTGCATCGCGTGTTATGCTGTCTGACCTGCCTGCTGCACAGTCCTCTTTCAGCCCTCTGGAAAAGGCGCATGTTCTAGGTTCCTTCCCACAAGAAAGAGGCAGAGTTTTAATTTGGATCTGTTCTTTTTACCATTGTCAATCCTTGTGTGGGACAGAGCAGTCACAGGCACCAGAGCAGTTTGCCTTCTGGTTTGTAAGCTATTTGAGCTTCAAGTAATCAAGCCAATGCTTAGCAAGTGCAGGGTCATCAGCAGTCACAAATGCACAGTAGTGACTGAGTGGGAGATGTTTGCTTGTGTTACGATATGTGGTGGAGTGAGAGTACACACTGGGGATTTGTTCATTTTAGCAAACCTGGCAGAACCTTCCTGTGACCTAAATAGAATACCTTGCTCTACATAAAGCATGCATCAGGGTATTTCCTGATTTATTCATGAAAGGTTTGCTTTACAAAGGCATTTGGAACTGTGTAATCTCAGAATACATGATACGTATAGCTGGCTGCTCAGCTGGCATTTGCACAAATTGCTTTGATATATGGCTGTAATGTATGAAAGCACAGTGAGGCCAATTTAAATACTTGATACTGGACTAAACTGGTTAAAAGAGTAAATTAGATCTAACCTACAGATTTTCTTGCTACTGCATAGAGAAGGTTGCTCTCCAGAATGAATAATTGATAAAGGGATGGAAGACTACACTCTAGTAAGCAATAAAATCCTCCAATATTAAATGGGCAGGGTTAAGGGCAGATCCATCAGTAGTGTGCACTGGTGTTGTGTCTTTCTTTTTAAGGGCCTTTTGCTGATTTACATCAAATCAGGTTCCAACACATTGTGTTAACCGGATCAATTAACTGAAGAACTCCGCTGCCTCTTACTTGGGACACTTTGTGCCTCTGGTTGGTCTTTCCCAGCGGCAGAAAATAAAGTCTAACGTAATACTTCATCAAGTCTGTGTATTTATTAGGGAATGTCCAATGTATAGCTTTAATGATTTATCTATATATTAGTCGTACATGTTTCCTTCTGTAATATATTCATCAGTGAATTAGATGGGGCTGGTTGCTCACAAGCAAGCGTTATTTTGGAGCTTTGGAAGAAATTGGGGTTAATTTACAATAGAATGAAAGTGACATTTGTAAAGATGGTAAGAGGGGAATGCCAGAATCCATTACACTGATGATCGTACGAGTGCACTGGCATTGTCCATTGGTGAGTTAGTGTTCAAATCCTATCAGCATTACTTGCTGAACTTATTGCAACTTGATGGCAAATTTCCAGATTTTTATCATGCCAAGCATCTTATAACAGATGGGACTGCACAGATTTTTCAGGAAAAATTTTTGCAGGTAAGCTCACTCTTATAGAAATTCACAGTAAAAAATTAACTCACTTTGTGTAATAGTGGCTGTAGCATGAGCAAGACTATCCTCTTTGTTTCCCTTGATGGGATTTGGGGGAAGACTTCAGTGACTGAACTTAGGTGGTCAACAGGAAGCTTGCTACCATTTTTGTGTCAAGCAACATACTATGGTATGTCTTTAGTGTAGTGTGGTATTAATTCAGCCAAAAATTTCATATCCTTGCAGAAAGTAGGTAGAGAGCTGATTGTTCCTGATGCTCCCTCATGGAGAATTCTGTGAACTACGAACACAAGAAAAAAAATCTCTGTGCAGAGTCGTGCATCATTTATGGTATTCTCCAGAACTTCCAGATGTGTTAGACAATCACACAGATAATAGGGTCACATCTCAGAAAAGTCAAATAGCCTGCCTGATATTGAAGTGGGAACTTCGATTACTTTCCTGAAAATAATCCTACTAAGCCTCCCGTGAAATGAACTTTCTCAATTCTCGGTCTTGTGGTCTTCTGTTTAAGGATAGGCTTTGTGTTGTGTGGCTTTGGAAGTAAGCTGGGATAAGACTTGTCTGAATACAGTATTTCTGGAAAAAAAACAGACTGTTTCCTAGGAGGATACCTGATCGAGCAGTGATTTCAAATTAATAGAAGTCAACTGCATTTGTCAGTGTTCACCCAGCAAACTCAAGGGGCAGCAGAAACCTTGGGTCTTCATCCTCCAGATAGTAGAAGAATAATTTTTAAAAACTTGCTACTGACACCATTGGCTGGCCAAAACAATAGAGAACTGTCAGATTGATTCTTTACTTCATATCTTTTCATATGGCGTACTTTGTAATATCAAGTAATGTTTTGTCTGTACACACAGAATACATCAAAAGAAGCACGATTTTTTCCATATTTTCATTTTTAATTTTATCAGTTCCAAGCAGTAAGCAATTTGAGGCCTTTCTCTCTCTCTCTTCCCCCTTTCCCCTCCCCTTCTACATTTGTGACTAGAAAGGATCTGTTTCTCCACTGGCTTTGTAAATCTGGGCATTTTAGAGTTAATCAGGACCTGAAAAGAGCAGGATGACATGAGGTTTGCATTAAAGAGTGGTATGTGGACAAGTGGCAAAGGCATGGATTATGTGGTAATAAAAACACACTGGGTGATATTTTTGTCAGAGGGCCTCACTTCACTGCCTCCAAAACGCAAAAGCATCAGGAACTCAGATTGCTGTCTCTGAGCCATGATTGCAGAAGCAGATCAGCATGCACCTTACTCCCAACTCGCTGAATCGTGATTAGCTTTCTTCAGCTATACAAAAACTGTCCAAGTGCAATGCTGTTGATGAGAAAATGGGGTTCAATGTTGTTTCTGGTTTAGCAGAGCACCCCTAAATTGAAGCCAATTTTTTCACTAAAGTGACTTGGCCTGCCAATGGTTTGACTAGCCAAACCAGAAAGAAATGGTGGTGCTAAGACAGTCTGGCTTCATGTTACTGTTGTTGTTTACTTGGATTCTATTATTTCAAATACAGTGAAACCTAATAAAACTCTCCAAGCTGGAGCATCAGTTGGCATAAATCAGTGTGTCCCCTGAGTCTAATGTTGTTGGACAACTGTATGAAGATCCTGTTGGTTCTGGCCACCCATTTTCAAAGTCAGAAGATCTTGCTGCAATTCTCTCAGCTGATGTCCTGCACAATACAGGGCACATGTACAGCACTGCTTGTTCGTGGTAGGGGTAGGCACTGCCCGAATCCCCTTGTGTTCCCTTTCCCTGCGTCCCAGCCTTCTGCAGTGGAAAAAGACTGTCTCTTTGACCGATCCATTCAATTAATGCCYGTTGTTGACAGTAGCCTTTCTTTTCTTTTTTTGGAGACAATGCGATTTTATCATGCTGACACTGAACGCTGCTTCCCTTGTCTGAAGCTGAAACTGGATGCAGAAGAGTCAAAGAGCGAGAGATGAGTAGAAGAGAGACAGTGTAATGACAGAATGTTTCACATGCCTTTGAATTTCTAAGGGGATTAGGCACTCCCCTGGTGCTTTGACATGGAGTCTATGGCAGCTGCTTTGGCAAAGCCTGCCAGCAGTTACACAGATATGTTATTTTCCCCTCATTTTCCCAAGGTGCAGAGGACATAACAACCTCTGTTACAGAGCTGCAACAAAGAGCGTTTGGAGCTGTCAGAGTCAGAACAGCCATGCTCCACAGTCCTTCTGCTCCTGCTTGCATGCAGGAGCGCCTCTAAGAACTTGTGCATCCATTTATGTTGAAGTCAGACATGTACCACTGCTCTTGTTGAAACATAATTCTGCAATTCTGACTGAAATCAAGTGCCAGAGTCACACCAGTCAGTCTTCAACCCCAGACTCTACACCTCCTGAAAGAGCTTCTCTGGGTCAACCCTATTCCCAAGCATCAGCTGAAACAAAATCCTCTAAGTTGCTGCAACTTTATCTGCCTCACATACTCCAGAGACTTCTTTGCACAGCAGAAGTCCTTTTCCTGAAAGCAGGACAGGGACAGCAGGTGTTGTTCTGGTGTCCGTTCAGTGGAATCTGATTACTGGTTTGGTTGCTTTTCTGTCTATTTGATACAGTTATTTAGGAAGCCATGGCTGATGGTGCATTTTTAAACCAAGGACTGACAGAAATCAGGTGCCTTCACTTTGTAAAAGAAACATTAACCTACTGGTTGAGATCTGTCTGCAGCATCATTGGCAAACATGAAACTCAAGCTGTTCACAAAATTATTGAAGGTCTTTTCTCATTTTAAAGCATTTTACGGATGTTCTGGTTACAAGGTTTAAACATTTAACAGTGATGCTAGTGGAGGTGCAGCGAAGAAAAGTTTGTCTGAATAAAAAAGAACAAGAGATGGGAGAAAAGGAGGTTATCCCTCGTGGTTGCAGAAATGGGCAAGGAAAATTACCACAAGGGAGTAGCATCAGTATTCATATCTGCAGTGAGAGTTGAAATGATGGTCAGGGCCTGTCAGTCCCAATACTGCATCCTTGAGTCACATGCACTGATTCAGACATTAATTTGGACCTCAGATGTGCATGTCTGACTCCCAGTGAGCCCTCCTGGAGGGCAGAGTGTGGTCTGCTGAATACGGTGGGTGAGGGTATAAAGCCCCAGAAAGAGTGTGCTCGACACAGTTGTGAATGCAAAACCTGCCTCATTGGCATTGGCAGGAGACAACGACATTTGTATCATTGGACAGTACTTGGCTTACTGATCTCTGTGCAAGCCACACACACACACACACACACACACACACACACATATGCACAGAGGGTTCAGTCTAGCACCAGAATGCTGTTAGTGTAAATGAACACTGTCACGGCCAGAGTGGCTGGGTTTTTTGTTGGTTTCTTTTTTCCCCCACTTTCTGAAACAACCAGCCAATTTAAAAGCACAGTTCAGAGGGAAGGGATTCTTGTTACGCTCATGAATCTCAAAGATTTCCTAAAGGAAGAACAAAGAGAGAGGCAGAAAGGCAGAGAGAGCTGGAAAACCAGGAGCAGGCAGCAGACTTGGAAAGAAATGTCCTCCTTCTCCCCRGCCCAGGAATGCAAACAGGAAGCCGCCAGCAGAATGTTTGGAGTGTGTGCAGCTGCAGTTGGGTCTGAAGACACTGAAAGCTGTGCCGAAAGTATTCAGCTTGCCTCTTACAATGGAGGGGAAACACTTGCTTTGACACTGCATTTGATAACCATTTTGTGGCAGGAGTGCAGACCCTTTCATTTGCAGGGAAAGGGAAGACAGCTGTGGCTGTCTTCAGTGAAACTTGCTATTCTATACGTGAGAGAGTGTGCTTGTTAAAGGAGGACAAAAGGGTGCTTACTGAAGTTCTGCAGGTGGCTTTTGGTTATTAACCAGAGGAGCTCAGCTAGTCCAGAATGTGTTGGGCTGCCTAATTCCCCACTAAAGGAATCTCAGTTGCTGCTTGGGATAAATGGTACCTTTTTGGAGACTACACTGTGTATTGCCTGAAACACTGAGCTACTCCCTTGGAAACAGAAGTTTCATATCTGCTAGATCATTCTTCCATAGCACATGTTTTCCATGTGTGAGCTCTGATTTGGGGAGTTTTGGGGAGAAAATTATCTGAAACAATATCTTCTAATTCATATGTAGATCAACCTCTTCAAGGTACCAGGGTAAAACCACTTGAATTATGTAAATTGAGATAATTTCTTATAAATTACCTTTCAAACAGGTTGGATCTGTGTCTTAATTCAAACAGCTTTAAAATTATCTCACCTAGTTTTTCTCCATTGTTCTTGATCAGCAATTGACCTTGAGCTGACTTCGTTCTCAAAATAGATCAAATAAATGTATCACTCCTTTTGATTATAATATGGGTTCTGTTTTAAAAAAGCCTTGCTGAAATAAGTCTTGCAGGTTCTTCAGTTGCTAACATTTTATTACTACACTTCGAAGCTGCCTGAGATTGTGCATGTGACAGAAAATCCATATTCCTAACTAACTGATCGTTTTAGCATGTATTTCTGAGAGAGCTGCATGGTGCTGTGTATTGGTACTTGGGTATCGGTTATATGTATTAATTTGTCTTCTTATGGAGCTGATAATTGGTATTATCTCTTCATACTCCTGTCTTCTGATGGGTCAAATGCTGAAGTTTGCACCTGCAACACCATTAGAGAGTTTGCCAGAGGCAAGACTTCGGTTATGAGGAGCTTTGTAAAAGAACCCTGGAGGACACCATTAACTTTACTAGGACTAATTGAACCATGTGTTTCTTTGTGTCTAACATGCCTGAATTTYAATAAATGAGGAATTATTGTTCCTGGTTAAGTAAGTAGGTAGAGTAGCTAAATATAGAGGAAGTCAAACTGCAGGGCGGGAAGCTCTAGTTTCAATGACTACAGAGGAGGAATATGCAATAGCAGCACTGCAAAAAGCATACCTAAGCTATTTCTCTGCTCTGACTCCTTAACCTCCACGTCCACCATAAAGTATGGGCCTCCCCCCGGCTCCTCCCCAGAGATCCCCATGACGTGTCCCACCAGCAACCCCGATGCCAGGTGCTACTCTTGCTCTTCTGCTGCCCCAGTATTTGTGGCATCACCTTGAGCTCCTGCCCAAGACCCATGCCCTGCTCTTCAGGACTCAGGGTTTAACTCAGCCCTACCACTGTGGCTGTATTTATGGAGACAACCAGGTACGGATTTAATGCTTTGTAGTTCTTCTGCACACCTACATGTTTCGAAAGCAGGAATGAGCTAACACCTATTATTGTTTTGTGTAATAGGTTAGTAACCACAGATTAAGGAAGGGATCTGTAGGTAAGGCTCAGTCACCTACTTGGGATCACGCAGGAAGCTGGGAGTGGAAACCAGCTCATGCAATTCCCAGTCTGGAGCTATGACCATGAGATCAGCCTTTTCACCAGGAATGATAGCCAATGTGGGGGCAGACCTGCAGTGAAAAGTGTTAAGAGCAGGAAGAAATCTCGGAGTTCTGTGTGAGGAGGGAAGGATGGAAGTCGGAAAAGGAGGAGACAGAGGAGAAGCTGAATGAGATTGCATTTTAATCAGCCTTTAGGGGAGGTTAGTAGGGGAGGCTACTGGACACACGGAATGAGACAAGACTACAAAACACCTTGATAAGAGAAGAAAGCCCTGTGTCAGCACAGTTGCCCACAAGGCAAGAGCTGTCAAATCACTGTTTTCTGACACCTTCTGTCTCTTCAACACCTTTTGTGCTGTTTTTCCCTTCTCGTCAGGGTTCGTCTGACAGGGTGAAAAAAAGGGTTTTCAGAGCAAATCACAGCCTGAGGAGCTTCCCCAGTTGCAGATTGTTACCCAGGGGAACTCCAGACCTAGATCTCAACCCATTCCTCTGTAAACAGCGAGGGTCTCGKGGGATAGAGATTGTCATTGCCACATCTTATGCAACAGCACAGATGTTGATTCATAGCTCCTATCTGTGCTCCAGTGCAAAGCTCACCCGTCAGCAGCTAGATGTTTGGAGAAGGGAATTTGTCTGGGTCTCTCAGTAACCACAGCCATGAGCTATCACCATTGCAATCACAGATTAAGGAAAAAGTGCTTGCAGTTACTGTATGGAAAACAGCAAAGTTTGCCAATTTGGACAGTGAACTGGGAAAGGTGATTAAGGCAGGCTCAAAGAAGCTGGTTTTAGCACCTGAACTATTTTTTAAGACCCTTAGAAGGGAATCTGATTTTGAAAACAAATAGTACCACACTCTGTAAAACTGATGAAAACTGCTTTCCTCTTTTTCTCACCGGTGTGGATTGTCTTATGATCAACCTGCAATTTTTCCTCATAGGGGCACACATCTGGGTCTGTCTTTTACCTTGTGACCTATTTTCTTTAAACGTGAGAGAATGTAATATCTGCAAAACCTTTACCCCTCCCCCGACAATGTGATTGAAATCGATTGACTGATTCAAAAGCAATTAGGTGGGGCTAACAGACAGACAACATGCAAGTTTTCTTCTGTAAGAAATGAGGCAAAAAAACTCCATGGCCCTTTGAGATATCCTAAGGCCAGTATCAATAAAATTATATTTCAGATGTGAAGAAGGGCTTGCGTGTCTGATACCTTGCCCTTCTTATCCCCCAAATCTATCAGGTGGTCTAATAAAAGATATTGCCTCTTCCTACAAACCTTTCCTCTCTCTATAAAATGGGGCATACAAAATCTCTTGTCCCCTGGGAGAATTTAGGGTGTGTAACCCTATTTTCTGTAATGGAGGTTTTATTTTCCTCTGGTTTCAGTGCAGTACCTTGCTGCCCTGAGTGCTGGAAACACCAGGGATATACCAAACCAGCCATGTGCTTTTCATTATTCTCAGCCTCATCAACAGCACTATACTCCCCACAAGGTGGTGGGCAACACTGAATTTTCTCKGGGGGGATTGTTTCCTTTGTTTCTTCTCCTTATAAACAAATACAATCTAAAAGGCCTGCTTGCTGTCTTGGAAGGTTTCCAGAGTAAGGTGATGTGCACAGCATTTTATGGGATAAGCATGTTTCACTGGTCAACAGCAATTGCAACAGCAGCATCTGAAACAGAGGGCCAGAATAATTCCCTCCGCAGCAGGAGTCTGTGGGTGATGTTCTCTGACCTGTGTTATGCAGAAAGTCAGACTGGATGATCAGAGCAGCCCCTTCTGGCCTCAAAATCTATGAATCTATGTTCTGATTACACATCTGAGAATGAGCAACCAAAGTTGAAAGTGGTGATTTATTGAATGCTAGCTACAGGCACATCCTTGTTTCTGAACAAGCAACTGCTTTTAAAAGGGTCCCTGTAGCTCAGTGGGGTACAGACAGCTGTCAGTTCTTTCGGGGGAAAGTACTCGCCAGTCTATTTCTGTAAAGAGCATTTTAAATTTACAGCTCTGTGTAAATGATGTTTTGTAATAAGGATTGACCCTTTCTGGAGATGGCTTTGTGGTTGATTTATAGATAAATCCCCAGTAAGACTGCTTTGGGATGAGGCCAAGGTGGGTGAGATCCATCTTTTCTCTCCTGGCTTGTGGATCGACCCATATATGAAGGCATCTTCGTTTGGTGGCATGAGTTTTGTTGTTGCATCCTACTGTGGAGTATTTGAACCTTAGTGAAACAGACGATGTGTCAACAGCTCTTACGAGGCTTGTCTTCAGCCTGTTGTTTCATTTGCTTCCAAAGAAGTCACATGCAGAGCAGAAGATGCCTGCAGCTGCTGTGAATCACTTTAAAGATACCAAGCTCCAACATCTCGGAATAAAGGAGCCCCAGTAGTACCCTCAGATGTCTGGAAGGAGCGTGATGCACCTCAGATGCTCTCTGAGAGCTGTGGTTCTTTAAAATGCTGGGGAGGGGAGGGCAGAAAAACACCCTGGTGTGCTGGTGGGACAGTGGTGGTACAAAAGGTAGGGGGAGGTGGCTCCGTGGACAGCCAGAATTTTAACTCCAGAATGCTGTTAGGATTTCAGACAGAATCTGTTATTCACGTTATTGATTTCAAAGTGGTGTAAGAGGTATCAGCCAGATTTGGAGCAACAAAGACTATCAGAAGCCTTTGTAAAACCTATAATGGACTAAGGAACCAGCATTAATAATAGTTTTATATCTCAAATATGCAGTGTATGGTAATATACTGCTTTTAACGGTGGAAGTCCAGGATGAATTAGGCTATGGCATCTGTAAAATACGTGATGGCAGTAGGCAAACATCATTGACTAAAGAGCTCTGCATATGCAAGAGTGTTAGGCCTTAGTTCTGGAAACTTCTCTTAAATCAATGATGACTTTACTGTACTTGATTAAAATGGTTAGATCTACCCTAACAATGAAACTGTCACTTTGAATTAGAAGAGCAACCCATTAAATTGTAAAACATGTAAATATTAAGGCAACCATATTTCTAGGTATATATATTACCTTTATTTACAGTACTCCCTTAATTGAGCAGCTAAACTGAGTAGAAATTGCACTCTAAACTATTCCACAATTATTAAAATGCATGTTTACATTTGCCTAAATTGTGCAAAAATAATTTAGAAGGTGAATTTCAAGAAATAGTCAGGAAATCTGCATACAGAGAACACAGTTGTTATTGATATTTGCATACCTTCCCTTTCCACTTTCACACACTATTACAAACCACACAGAACATGACTAAAGAAATTATTGGAGAGGCTGCTATAAGTACAAATACGGATTCATCAATAAATGTTCAGGCTTCCAGGTGAAAAACAAACAGCATGGATGTGGAGAAGAAATATTACTTTTTATTTAGATAGTTATTTGGAATGGGATCTGTACAGATAAATCCATACTCAGAATATAGCAGTCTGTTTTGACAAAGATGAATGTTGTTAGAAAGAACAAGTAAAACACAGGCAAAATTGCAAATGACAATGGAAGCCAGTACAAGGGATAGCAGATAGGCTAGGTAGACGTGCTCCAGATCCAGGGGGAGAAATGGCCAACAGTGAGATAAGCTTTCATTCCAGCACTGATGAAGGTGGCTTGATTCAGAGGTGCTTGTGTACCAGTGTTAAGCAAAGCAGAAGCAAACTCCAAATGCAATAGCAAAAATCTACATTGCAACCCTGGTGATACCCGAGTTCACAAATCGTGATGCACAGCTATGTGTCTCTTGCAGCCAAGCAACTGCTCTGTGTTTCAGTGAAAAACAGACTCCAGCTGCCATCCAAAGGCAGGTGGAACATGGAATTTTGTGCATTTCTGAGAAAGTAAAGTAAATTAAAAAATTGTGAGCTGGGAGTGAAATGGACCAAGAATGAAATGACAGAAAAGATTAGTGGAGCACTCTCTGGAAGAAGCAGCTACGCCCTCCATTAGGTTTCCAAAAGAGGCCAGTGATTAGTGACTGAATTGCCCTTCAGCTTCTGCAAATCAGGACACCTTAAATGGAGAGGGCATCCAAATTCAGCAGGTGCTTTTGGGAACCTTGGCCGACACATTCCTACCCGAGCTGCAAGAAAGAGCTGAGAATCCCACAAGACCTTGCAGTGCAGATGATACGGGTCCATGCACGGAGAAGGGTCACGTGTGTGTCTATTTATATTTATGTGCTGTATCTAGTGAGACAAGCAATAGAAAAGAGGAGCCTTGTCAAGATTATCTGTCATGAGATAAGAGAAACCCATGTATCACTCATCCTGAAGGCTGTGCACCAAGGAGCAAAAGAACCTCATGCTCCCCTGACAATGAAAATAATGAAGTCAGATTATCCAAGGAAACTGTGAGTTTGCCTTACCCACAAACCTCAGCCCCAGGGAGGGAAGAAGAATTATCAGAAAGGTCATTCTGAGCAGTCAGAGTCAAGGACAGAGCTGAACAGCCACCGAAACCCATAGGAGCAAAACACAGAGCTCACAAGGAGGGAGAAAGCAGTAAAAGTTCAAGGGAAATAAATAACAACATGAAAAATTTTAACACTACCGAGGAGATGTAGGAGACGTTTCTCTCCATGTTATGAAGACCTACAATGGCATGCTGATAGGATCCCCAGAGAGAGCACATCATCTATAACTATGCAGCACTGCACATGCTGATACTACTAATAAAAAAGAACGGTTCAGATCACAGAAATTAATTAGCTTAGAACTGCAACCACCAGGAAGAGAGCATGCACACAGCAGCATCCCAAAGTGTGTTCATATTAACGATTCTCTGTCTGGCGTGCTGTTGACAGAATCCTGTCTGTCTCAACAAAACTCTGGAAGCAGCTTTAAACTTCAGGCCCCCATCAAACAGCAAGCGGTCTCCCGGCAGCGTGCCTACATGGAAGCTAGTAAATCCAGCAAATAAGGACTCGACAGCATCTCCTGCTGTCATGAGGAAAACTTTAGCTGCTGTACTGGAAATGTCCCTTCTCCTTGGGGGGCCATGTCTTTGCATGCACTTACCATGCCTGAAAAGCAGAGCTGGGCTGCTATTTCTCGAGGCACCAAGAGTCCTGCCCTCCTAAAAAAATCCATCTGTGGAGGGAAAGGCGCAGAGCTCTCGGGAGTCTCCAGCACCCTGCAGGATTGAGCCATGCTCCTCACAGGCTTTCTTGCTGCAGAGAGCATGTTTTTCCTGTGCCGAGAGGCAGAACGAAGGCTTGCGTGCATTTTCCTGCTTACCCTTTGTGCGAGCAGGGGCTCAGCACTCTGGAGTCCGGAGCTCATTTAGAGGCACCTCAGTAGTTCAGAGTTCCCATGTCCGTTACTTCATCAGCCACAATTTACTGCAGTGCGATGTGATATACAGCAGGGCCATTTCGTCTCCCAGAACTTTAGAGAGGGGGTCTGTGTTTTAGCATCTACCAGTTTTATCTCTGCCATCTGAATCTCATTTCGAGGATAACCAAGGGTCCTTCTAATTACTGCTCTGTTGAATGTATGTTTCTCCATGTCCTTGTGATTTGGCTGAAATCTGGTGAAACGGGAACTGATGTCATTAGTCATTTCTTCAGGGGAAGCCCACTGACACCCAGTGAAAAATGATAATAAAGTTGTATCAATCTGACTACGTATCTGGCTACCTTGTAGAAGTATAATGTTTGAAGAATACACCTGAATTTCATAGAAATTTAAGCACAGTAAGCACCATTCTAAGACTTTGATGATGGCTGGCAGCATATATATTCTTATACCAGAAAGGACAACAATCTTTTATATAGCTAACCATGGCTTGTCTCTGTGCCAGAACACCCATTATGGGTCATGACGCAGGGCCTCTGATGCTCCCAGCATTTGCTGCTGTGGTTCAGTGACCACAAAATATGTAGGGTCTGCTCCCAGCTCTGCCGCTGATTTGCCATGTGACTTTGGGCACGTTGTGTCCCTTGCCTCAGTTTCCACATCTGACATRTAACATTTTCAAATCAATTATCCATGACAATGATACTAGAAAGAATGCAGCATTGATTTTGTTTTCCCCTCTCCCCATTGGACATGAGGATTGAGATTTATCTATTACATTGGAGTACATAATCCATGCAGCACTCAGTATCTTGTAAATACTTATTAATGGTCCTTGGAATGTCCCCATGAGGTTGGTAAGCAATATCATTCTCATTTTGCATTTGAATCACAGCAATACGAAAGACAAAAGGACACATTTTAAAAGCAATCTTTTATTGTTGTATCTACATTTATTTGCATCAACCTGTTCTTTTAAAAGCTGGTAAGATGGAGATTCCACAGCCTCCATGGACAATCTCCCCAATCCTTAGCTATTCTTACCATCAGAAAGTTTCCCTTGATGTTTGCATGATCTAAAACTTCCTTGATGCATTTTAAGTCTTTGGGTGTGGAGAAGCATTTGTATCTTTCCTTTCCACAGCAGCTCAACTATATGTAAGGATTACCTTCATGACTCACCAGAGTTTTCTCTTTTCAGAACAATCCTACCTCATTTGGTCTTTCCTTTAGTTGTGTTTTTAAGATTTTTGATCATACTGCCATTTCTCCAGGGGGGTCTATGTCTCTCTTCAATGTATTGTTCAAAGCCAGACACTGTGTTCTGGCTGAGGGGTTGCATAGAGAAGAATTACTTCATGGGCCTGCTAGATGACACTCTTATTCATACATGTGAGTATGATGTCAGCCTTTATCAGTAGCATGACACTGTTGACTCATCTTCAGCTTGTGCCTGACAATCATCCCCAGTTGCTTCTCTACACAATTGCTGCTGCCCAGCTGTTTCTCCATCGTGTATCTGTGTGGTTGGATATCCCAAGCTCGGTCCTTTTGAATTGTATCCTGCCAATTTCAAACCAGTTCTATAAGTTGCCAAAATAACTTTTCTTCTCATTAGCATACTTGCAGCCCTTCTGACCTCAGTGCTCTCTGCAGTTGTAACTATATTTCCATTGATCATCTAAGTCATTAATGAAAATGGTGAATAGGATTCCTCTGGAGAAAAAACCCTTTGAAACATCTTCAAATTTTGACAGTCAACCATTGATAATTATTGTCTAAGTATGATTTCCGACCACCTTGCACCCATATTATTTCAATTTTATTTAGATATTTTTATCTTGTTTATGAGAATGACTTCTGAAACAAAGTCCAAAACCTTACAAAATTTGAGATAGTTAAGACCTACTATCTCCATGCACACAAGATCTGTTTCTCTGTCAGAGAAAGAAATAAGGTTACTTTGACATGATTTCATAAACCCATGTTGGCTGCTGCTCATCTGTTTTCCTCTCAGTGCTTACAGATAAGTTTATCTGGGACAAGTGCTCAAAATACTAGCACAACATCTAACAGGAATGGAGGTTATACCTACTGGCCTACAACTCCAGTTCCCTCTTCTCATTTTTAGAGCTACATGTGGTATTTGCTCTTTCCCAGTTTTCTAGGACATAATCCTTTCTTCTGGCTTCTCAGAGAAAACCACTAACAGCTCTGAAATTGCTTCAGCCTGTTCTTTAAAGTACTGGGGGATGAAGTTCATCAGGTGGAGATGATTTGATAACACTAACTTATCAGAGTGTTCTCTAGCACATTCTTTTCCTTTTTGGGCCTGACACTACCTTTTTGTTGCTGGCATTCATTGGATTTGCCACCTGGTTGCAGTTGACCTCTTTACTAAAGAGTGAAGCAAAAAGACATCAAATACTTCCACCTTTTTGGCATCATCTGTCAGTGTCTTTCTCTCCCCATTGAGCAGCAGACCAAGACTTCCCTTTGTTGTGGTTTTGGAGAGGTTTTGTTTGGTTGGGTTTTTTTTCTTTACTGAGAAACTTTGTCATTTTAGTTATTCTTCTGCCCTATGTGCATCGCTGTTTTGTGTTTTGTGTTTTTTGGTCTTATATGTTTATGCTATTCTTTTGTGTTTGTCTTTGCAGCGGGACCTATTTTCACCTCCTGCACGCTTTTTAACTTGTTCTTCAGAAAAAGGCAGCAGTTGTGATACAAACAGATTTCCTGCATTTTGTCTCCCTCCTCAATTTTGGGATAAGTTTTTCTGGTGTTGTTTTTATCGTTTGATCTTCCTTTTTCTGTGGGCTTGTCACCCATGGGATATTACCCATCCCCTGAGTTTACTGACCCTTTTTGAATTCCTGCAGGGTTTGTTTGGTGTTCTCCATACTCTTTCTCAGGGTTACAATTGCTTTCACTTGAATTCTTCCCTGTTAGCAAAGAATGAAGTCCATTGTTTTTAACTGAGATTAATTCATTGTCAAACAGACCAACTCTTGTCATGATAAGTTTTTTCCATCTTTTTCAAAACAATGTTTTAATGGAGTGATGTAGGCCAAATGCAGAAAATACTAAGTGGTGCCTCCTCACCTTTAAAACTGCACGTGTGAAAATTTTACATGGGTATTTGCCAGCTGTTTCACGGGAAACCTGTAGCAGAACCAGTGGTAGAACCAAATCCCTGGGTCCTGTTGCAGTGTCAAAACCATGGATTGATCCATCATTGCCCTCTAAATGACATCTTTGGCACTTAGAGAATCTAGTCTTCCCTGTATTTGGAGGAAGTCACTGATTCCCTGAACCCAAAAACCAAGCAGTCCACTGACTGAAAGGGCAGTTTGATGGACTGATACGTGGAGATTCTCCTTTGGAACATGATGCTGCAAAATCCATCAAAGGTAATTCAGAAGTCACTTTAACATTTGCAGGTAAAGCATGACTTCTGGAGTGAGGTGGATTTCCAAATCCCTTTTAAAACCTTTACAAACACAAATGATGGTTTGTTATATCTGTGCTGTATGTTTAATATATCTGCTCCTTTGTTTGAATAGAGAAAAGCCATGTGCTTCCTTACATGGGATTGTATGGATCCATGTCTTTGTTTTTCCTCTCTTATCTTTATTAAAATCAAAACAGCACTAATCCTCAAATAAATGATAATTTATTTCTTCATCTTCAAAGTATGAGGGTTCCATGGTCACTCTTATACTAACCAATTCAATGTTTTTAATTAAAAATAGAACCATGCTAAACATAAGACATAATTAAATAGATGCCTGCTATTGTTACCACATTGGTATGCTCCCTTTTGCTGGTTTGAGCACAGATTTCCTCTACTGAAGTCAGCTACTGCCCATACAAATTGATTTCTACACATCTTCCTACATTCTGTGAGTGTCTGCAGAATCTGGGCCTATGTCCCCTTTCTGATCTCATGCTGATGTAATTCTGCTGATTTTCAATGGAATTACATCGGTGTTAAATCGCTGGCTTTATTTGGGCTGTTCACCGAGATCCATGTAGAATGGGTCATTTGAAAGGTCATGCATTCTTTTTGAATGAAAACAGTGAGTGCGTTTGGGCAAAGGATGACTTTTTTCTTCCACATTTTATGGGTCTAACACCCACTGAGTAGGTACTACCACAATATAAATATTACTACTGTTGAGAACAGCTACTAGACAAGCTAAATTCCTTCTATGAATTCTTGAAACCCTATGTGTGGCTGGGAATTGCTTCCCAATAGGAGAGAGGATTTGAGATATTTGTAGTAGAGAGCACATTCCAAAGTGCTCATCATTGACCTCCATCTCCTCTCTTTGGAGCAAAGACGAAATTCTCATGGGCTTCAGTGGGACCTAGCAGGTTGTTCTTCCTCTTCTAATCATTGTGACTGAAGGAACACATATTCATGCTGCAAGGGATGATATACATCAGCTTGTTCACTTGCAGACTTCTCTTGATAAGAGCAGCTTGGACCATTGTATTCACCTTAGTGCTGCTACAGCCATTTTTGATGATGCAGTGGTGGCTTAAACTTGTCTAGCTTGACACTGATTTTTCCTAGAGGGAGCTGCACCATGCTAAACATGTTTTACATCAGTGGAGCTGTATTTTTGCAGGAGGTTTTACTGGTGTGATAATATTGGTGCCAGAACCCCAAGCAGATATAGGACCTTTGCTGTATCTCAGCTCTCTGTATCTTAAAACTATGCCATTTTGTCAGTTCTTCCAAGGCAAGGAATGGGCAGAGCAGACTGCTGTGCTTTCTAACACCTGATTATGGAAGCATGTCATGTAACAGAAACCTTCTTTCCTACACTTGTGTTGCTGCTGTTGTTGACTTACCTCTGCTCTTAGAACACAACTTCAGTTTTTGCTTCACTTTCTCCCTTCCCTGTCCCAGTTCTGAGCCGAACTTGGCAGAATGAACTGATTTAGTGAAAAAAAAAAAAAGAAAAAAACAAAACACCAAGCTGAACTAAAGAATGCCCCCAAAGAAACAAATGATCTCTGCATCACCTTCACACCAAGGACTGAAACGTAGGTAAAGGGTCATTCATTTCCTCTTTTGCCACATCCTATCCTCGCTGTAGATGGCCAATATGATGAGGACAATCTGCTCAGATCAGGAAGCTTGTGCTCTCTGATGTACTTAGGTTTCCTCAGAGGTTGTATCTACAAAACACTGTCACTGGAACTTAGGGACTCTGTAATATTGCATGATGGATATATATAAACAAGTGAACTGTATGCACTGAAGTGACCAGAATGAGAACAAATGGTTTCAATGTAATTAAAGCAAAACTCAGTGAGTTAATTTTGTTTAGTTGTAGGTGGACACAATTAATTGAGATTTACACTGCAGATGTCAGCAGAGCATTTGGCCCTTTCTATTTGTGCTCACAGATTTTTGTTTGTTTGTTTCATTACAGTGCTGCTGATCTTGCATGTTGAAAGTGGACAGGTAAGAAATGGCCAGAAGATTACCACTTTCATACGGAAACAAACCCAAATAAGGACAGCAAAAGCTGGTCAGACCTTGGCTGAATTGCTTCACATCCCAGAAGGACCACTCTCGGGAACATAGCAGGCCCTCACCAGTATGCCTTGGTGCCCTCTGGAAGGGCATTCGCCTGAGGTAACTCCTCTGCTGCCTGGCTTCTAAAAGGTGAGGGGGAGATTCTGACTCTCAGAGCAAAAGGTCTGGGTGACCTGAGGTGAGGCTCATCTTACAGGTGAGGGAGCAGCCCTGTGTCCTTGACAATGGCTCAACTGGATCAAGGAAGTGCTCAAATGCAGCCATGCCCTTCCCAGCCTAGCAAGTTTGTTGGTGTCTCATGCAGGTTTCACAGACATCATCTGCCTCCCAGTTTTGCTGCTTGGTGAATGATTGCTTTCTGTTGTAGAGGCCTTCAGATTCTTTGTGATGATCACAGGACCAAAGGATAGTTTAGGATGGAAGGGATCTCAGGAGGTTATCCAGTTCAATCTCCTGCTCTGATGTCCCAGAAACCTGATCAGAAAGTTTAACTCCACTTTTCTAAGAAGACAACTTGGTCCTCTACAGATAAATTTGAAGTTCATAGAATTAGCTAGTTTAAAGGATTTTCCAGTGTACCTACTTGATAAGTCATTGTATATACATAATTCATTGTTACAGTATCTTGTGCTTTAGTCACTTTTTCTTCAAAGTGCCCTCTGGAAAGAAATTTCACTGTTAAAGTTCTTTGCTGTTAAAAACCAAACTAACTTAATTTGGAGCTGCCTGCCACTCACTGCCGTGTTTTAGAGCTTTTAGAAGCTGCTGTTTCACAGTGTCTCTGTATCAACTTGATTGTGGTGTACTCCAGCTAGACTACAAAAAGGTGTGTAGGTGACTTCTTTGTGTTACTTCAGCTGTTCTTCCAAACATTTAAATAGTTTCAGGATAACTAACAATCATTTTACATATGAATGCTTCACCCAAGCAGATTAGGATGAAACTTTCTTGATTAAGACAGCAAGGAATTTCTCTGGCATATGTACATAATTTGGATTTTGCTCTTGGATGGGTTTTTGCCTCTGCTAAACTTGAAAATTCATTAGAGCACAGATTGTCTCTTTCAAGTATATTAGCACAGTGAAGCCATGCTTTATGAATGGGAACAGACATATTGTCTTACATGGCACACCCCAGTATGCTACTCATCAGTACATCTGATTGCAAGGTGATCACTTGCTGGATTGATAATCTGACATAAGGACATCACAGAGTTTTGTGTTGTTGACCTCTGTGAGGATTTTTCGTTGTTGTAAATTTCATCTTAAGTATCTCTGGGCTACTCAGAAAGGCTTAGGATTAGGTAAGAATGTAGACTTCAGTCAGTTCCCACCCTGCCTCTTTTAGGATCTGCCATAAAGCTGCTGACAATCACTATGTTCTCTATTTTAAACAAATGCTGTGTTCAATAGTCCTTATACAGTGATCTTGGCTGTCCTGATTCTCTGATAGGAAAGAATGTGCCACAAGTCCTTCTTCTTCTCTTCTTCTTCATCTTTTTGTCTTTAATTGCATTTTCTCTCATGGTTAAACTTGATGCTTTCTGCTTATGCTCATTTTGTGACCTCTCCTAGCTTCTGATCATGTCCCCGCTGAGTGTATGCCTCTACCATCATACTGTCTGCAATGCTGTGGACACCTGCTAGGACTGAAAAAAGAATCATTTTTGAGCTGAAACAATTCTCTAGCAGACAGATTCCAAGAGTTAAGCCATGGAATTTGAATTTTTCCCACTGGGTGCTTAAAGTGCTCAGCACAAGTAACTTGCTGTCTAAGCTAACCTGTCAATACTGAGGCATGTCAGCTGACATTTGAGCAATTTTATCTCCAACTGGTTTGTTAGGTTTAAAATAATGCTGTCTTTCTTCAGAGTTGTAGGATCCAGACAGACCCACATTTAATCATATTCCTTCTTGTTAACTTTCTAAAATGTGAACCTGGGTTGCCTCTGACTGGAGGTTGGATGGACATTTCTTGGAAATTATTTGGGTGTGGTTAAAATACTGATTTAGGTTAGGCAGAAGGATTAGATAGCCTCTCAGGATTCTGTCCAGTCCTATTTTGTCTTTTAGCTATGGGAAGGGTTAGCCCACTTTCACATTATTTGAATGTTGTTCCATTTCTTCAATGCCTGTTTATCAAAGGACTCACATCTATGTGTATATGAAATGTGTTTGCCCTTCCTTTTTCACCTTCATTTGGTCTTCGAATGTATGGTGATACTCACATTCTTACTGTCTCATTTGTGACTGTTTATGTTTTGCTGTCCCAAAATCATAGAATCATAGAATCATAGATTCATTAAGGTTGGAAAAGACCTCTAAGATCATCGAGTCCAACCATCAACCCAGTAC
>JASVER010000098.1:2790459-2865723 GCA_030449065.1 Oceanodroma leucorhoa
CTCCCCCATTAACCAGGACCGGTGATAAATGATGGAGAGTGGCTTGGCAAGCTCCTCCGCCAGCTCCCTCAGTACTCTCAGGTGGATCCCATCCGACCCCATAGACTTGTGTATGTCCAGCTGGTGTAGCAGGTCATTAACCTCTTCCTCTTCGATTATGGGGGGTTTACTCCGCTCCCCGTCCCCATCTTCCAGCTCAGGGGGGTGAATACCCAGAGGATAACCGGTCTGAATATTAAAGACTGAGGCAAAGAAGGCATTAAGTACCTCAACCTTCTCCTCATCCTTGGTGGCAATGTTCCCCCCGGCATCCAATAAGGGAGGGAGATTCTCCTTGGCCCTCTTTTTGTTGTTAACATATTTGTAAAAACATTTTTTGTTGTCCCTGACRACAGTGGCCAGATTGAGTTCCAGCTGKGCTTTTGCCTTCCTAATTCCCTCTCTGCWCGACCTGACGWGATYCCTGTACTCTTCCTGAGTCGCCCGCCCTTCCTTCCAACAGYGATAGACTCTCCTTTTTTCTCTGAGTCCCAGCAAAAGCTCCTTGTTTAGCCAGGCCGGTCGTCTTCCCCGCCAGCTCCTCTTACGGCACATGGGGACAGCCCGCTCCTGCGCCTTTAAGACTGCCTCCTTGAAGAACTTCCAGCCTTCCTGGGCCCCCTTGCCCCTTCCCAAGGGACTCTCTGAACCAGTGTCCTGAACAGGCCAAAGTCTGCCCTCTGGAAATCCATGGTAGCAGTCTTGCTGACCCCTCTCCTTACTTCCCCGAGAATCAAGAATTCTAGCATGTCATGGTCGCTGAGCTCCAGACGGCCTCCGACCACCACATCTCCCACCAGTCCTCCTCTGTTGGTAGATATAAATAAGTTTCCTTTTCAGGATTTAGTCCTATGGGTAAAGTACTCAGCCAAGTTTTCAGGGTTTTTTGTGATTAAGTATTGGTAATTTTCCACCCATGACTCTTCACTTCCACAAATCATCTAGGTGAACTACACAGGATAAAGTGTTCCAAGGATTTGGGCACAGCACTTTGATATGGAAGGCACAAGTGTAACTGCAAGATTTGCTCAAGCAAAAGAATTGTGAGATTAAATTTGAATATTTCTCCCACCAGATATCTAAATCAGGTGTAGAGAAGTGTGTTTAGAAATATGCCTGCAACTCAACTGGAAGTTCATCTTCAGTGTGGAAAAAAATGACCTATTTCTTCATGCTTTGTACCCCAAATAGTCTATATCCTGAATCAAAAAAAGAAAGACTATTCTGCATTTGGAAGTGTGCCCTATAGTTTGCCACTTCACATGTATTTGTCAAGATCATTGTGCAACAGGCACGTCCTGTTGAACAAGTTCATTTGGTTCTTCCTGATGGTGTTGCTGATGCGACAGCTGGATTTGTTTATAGGGCAACTACGGCCAATGTTTGCAGAGGATGCTCTCAACTTTCATGGCATTTGCTCTACTAAGTGTAATGAAGTGGAAGGGAGGAACAGAGAAACAGAAACAACCATATTAGTTTACATTAAAGCATATTGATCAAAATACTAGGTTTTCCAGTCTCTACATGCTGTGTCATGTGTTTCAACCCCTGAAAGGGTTTTGAACACAGTGAAATCAGAACTTCTAAAGCAGAACAGAAGACTTTCAAAATTTAATTTCCTATTAAGTATTGTGACACCCTGTTGATACTGGTGCTGTGTAACAATTTCATCATATTTTGATATCAAAAGATGGACTTACTTCCTAGAAACTGGAAGTATCTAGAATATTACTTGCAGCTGCAAGGTCAACTCTCCTTTCTTCCACCCTAAACCAAACTGGTGTTCCTCTTGATTGTCAGTTTCAGTGCAATATGGTTCATTATTTATTGTTTAGAATTTATTTACTTTCATTACCTTATTGCCTTTGGGGAAAGCATTTGATAGTGTTGAATGGCACATAAAGGTTGGACTAAAAAGAGAAAATCATCATTTAAATGACAAAATGTAGAATAAAACTATAACTAAGCATTGTAGCATCTTTGTCTCAAAGCTAGGCAACATTGGACATAATAGCAGTGCTCCTCTGCTTATGTGACTTTATTCCCACTTTGTATTTTCCCCTAAGAAATACTGAGAATGAAACCCATAGAAACACAATTAGCTGCTGACCTGTTAATAGTGATGGCTTACAATATGTTTAACAATTTGGTAAAATTTCACTCTGATATATATTACATAGTCTCATACAGGAAATAAACAGTGAAACTGAACAGCATGTCCATGCTGAGCTCCTTGCTGAAGATAGTCTGTCCAATTTTTTAAATATTGTTATCACTGAATATTTCCATATGTTTTATCTACACAGAATTCTTGAAAGGGTATTTGTAGATGTCCTCTGGGATAGGGGACATATTGGATTGACATTAAATACTCTGTTGCAAAAGCTCAGAGGTTAAAATATATTAAGTAGGTGGCAGAGCTCTTACTATACCCAAACAAAAACATGGTATTTTTTCTGCTTTAAAAGGAGTAGAGAAGATCTCTTTTCCCCATTAATACTCTTTCTAACATTAAAGCCCTCTACAATTCCTCCACCCCTCAGAAGCCTAAATTACGTCATTTCTTATGGATATTATCATCACTAATTTGAGATCATAATTTAACAATGTGCTTTTAGATCTGACCTAAAACATTTGGAGTCCATATGGGAGAGCTTGTGTTTCCTCACAATGCTATATAAAAGCAAACACAAGCTTTCTTAAGCAGAATAACTGAAGCCTGGGGATGTAACACACCATTTTCATCACTTGGAGCTAGTCAACTTACCACAAAGACACTGCCCACTTTCATCTGTGCTAGCGTGTCCTTTGCTGAGTTCATGGATCATCTCTGCCTATGTTAACTGTTACTGGCCCCAAAAGATGTATTAGCTAAGGATATCAGTGGTGACTGTATATTGACTGGAGAAAATTGAGTGTTCTGCATATTGTACTGTCCTCTAGACCTCCTGTTTGTTATTATAACTAACTTTATCTGGTATTTTTGTACACAAACATGATCTCCCAATAAAATAAAGCTTACTTATACATTTGAATTGCTTTTTTTTCTAGGGAAAATACTTCTTTTTTGAGATCACGAGAGCTACATAAAAATAACAGCAATTTAAAAAAAAGATGTAAGACATTTTTCTGTCCTTTTTCAAAAAGAAAAAGGGAACTATATTTCAGTTTCCATATCATTGGGGTAAAAATTCAGATGAAATTTAAACATGCAATTTTACATGACATTTTTCTTTGGCATCTTACATTCAGTATTAGATAGCCAACTATATGTTCCCTACTAAACAAAATATGTACTTCCCCTCCATAATTAATTTCAGTTTTCCACAGAGTTAGTCAGTAGAATCAAAACAAACAAGATGATACCTGCACACTTGTAATATGAGATAAAACAAGCTGATGAATAAAATCCATTAGTCTAGGCTCCACATCCTGCATTAACTTTGGTTCTTTCATCAGCTGCCTTTACAAAGTAAGGAGAAAACTCTGTAATCCTAACACACTGGCATTTTTACACTCACTTTGCAAAGGTGTAGGTAACAGTGGGTGCACAGCAACTGGGAATCATGATTGCATGATTTCTTTATGTAAATATGTTTTGCTGAAATATCAGAGTGGACAGACATGTTAAAATAAAATATGTGTTTAGATTAAATTTGCTTCTATCATGAGCCTCAGTCCTGCCATTACTGCATTTCAGAAGGATGTTGCTTTAGCAGTCTCTCATAAAATGTGAACCATTATTTTATGTCTCCCCCTCACTGCCTACATTTTCATTTTCCGTATTCCCCTTGCACTGCAGTCAACTTGTGGGCCCAATACACATGGTGGCATTTTCTACTGCATGGCCTGATCTGCTAGTCCATGGAGCTTCACTTGATATTATGGCTGAATATTATCCCCAAACTCACTCATTTGGAGACGAAAACGATGATTTCATACAACTTAAAGGAGTTTCACCAGGGATATATTTGCCCCAACCAAGCTGTGGGTATAATGACAGCCGACCCATCCGTGTTGCAGGAGGCCTCCCCCTGGATGAATCCTGGTCTCTAGATTGGCAATTTTCCTTCTTTGGCATGAAGARCTGGCATACGGGATTCACTATCGTGCTGATAATTCAGTAAACAGTGAAATTAAATCTTCTGACAGTCTCCTGCAGGAATTTCATTAACTGCAGGCCCAATTATAGAACTTCATTGCAACTATGGTACAGGAATGCTATTTAGCTGCCTTACGGAAAATGCAGTCTTCACTTCCTTTGCTAGTAGGATGGTCTGTTCTCCATAGATTTACATGTGCTTTCTGTCTCTTGGCAGAGGGGATGTTCGTTTTTGCTGGGGCTTTGAACTCATAAGTGCTTTTGAACCGATAACAAGAGTTGAATATTTGTCCTTCGTATGTGTAGTAGAAGGACACAGTTCACCGTCATCATAAACTGAAATGTATGCAGGAATTTCAGATATGTTTGACTACGTAATAATAAGTCATGCTTTGCAAACCACGACTGGTTTGGTACAAGTGAAAGGGTTTCAGAAGCTTTAGAACCACCAAAAGGAAAAGTCCAACTACAAGGAATCACTTGAAAACCTAACCAATAAAGGGAAAAATGGAAAAGAAAGAAAAAGAGGAAAGTCAGGAATGAGTTTCACAGCCCTGCTAAAATGCTTCAACCTCTTGGTCAGCCCAGATAGATAGACATAAATTTGTCAGGTCCCTAAACTGAGTATTCATCTGTACCGAGGTGTCACAGACCCCCAGAAAAAATAGAGGCTGGGAGAGACGCAAGGTGATCCGTGTTTTACCTGACTTGTCTTTGGGCTGCAAGATCTATGCTGCAACTCTAAGTCATAGTTCTGTCAATGGCCAATAGAAAAAGCATTGGGAAGACACCAGTGCTATATACAAGCTGGGATTATCTCATTATTAGCTCCTTTCAGGATTACTACATAGAGGCAAATGGTTAAATCCTCACAGATGTTAATCCATCCCTTATGCCTGGTGGGGAAAAAGCTATGAAACGATAAGGAAATGGGTGGGTTTATACGACAGCAGTAGAACCAGAGGATGGATATTATGTTATGGAAGTGCAGGGTATTGTCAATGGTGGTTTTGGAGAGGCTACATTTTACATGATGGCAGAATATTCAGGAAATGTTCTCAGACATACTTTGAGATTGGAGAGAAGAGAGCAATCAGTGTGGTTAATCTGGGAACAATCCACATGGAGGCTGTGGTTTACAATACGGAGACTGCCAAGAATAAGGATTCAGGATATGAAAACTGTGGCAGTGGAGAAAGTAGCCTCACCTCTGAGAGGGGACTGCATAATTTAGGGTGTGTCTTTAAGAAGCTCAGAAGAAAGAGACTAGAGTGAACAATGTAATAACCCTTTATGTTACCACCAATTATTGCATGGGAAAAGTCAAGAAAACAGTAAATAAGAGCCTCACTAACCTGAGGTATAAGGAGATATCGGATATATCACGGTAAGGTAACGGATATATCACAAAAAGAATCAGCTTTGTTGAGAGATGGAGACATATCAAGGAAAATAAAAATTTAGAGAAACCCCTTGGAGAAAAAAAGATCATAATTTCTCCTTTTAAACACATTTGTGGAAACCAGCAGTGATCAAAACTCATTTCCTTCAAGCCTGTAGATTAATGTCTTTGCAGTATCTTTTTATTGTGGTCATTTAGCCTGATGCTGCTTTGATGACTTTGTCTGGGGTGAGTTGTGCTTTTTCCCCCTACAGTCACTGCTTTCAAAGACCAGAAAGGTCTAAGAGGCCAGAGCTGAGCAGAGGCAAGCTGCCCTCTGCAGCAGACTTTCCACCTCATCTCTCCCATGGAATGAACAGATGAGATACCTGATCGTTCCCTATTACGGGATCTTACCAAGTAGCCCTTTGGTAAAGCACTAGCTGGCCTTATATTTCATCTCTTCTGTCAGAGGGGATGACAGTATGGTATGGTAGTTTGCAAGTCAGCTTGATGTCTTTCAGAGGGAGAGGTCTTCATTTCCCTTCTGACTTCAAGACTGCAAACATGTCAAGAAAGAATTTACATGCCTAAAATGAATAAGTGATTTTGTTGTGCAAGTAAGCCATGAGCTGGGTGGCCACATGTTTAAGGCATGTTCTTGTGGGTCCAGAGGCATGAAACTAACCCTTGCTATAAACTCATGCTGAGGACTTTTCTGAACTGACTCAGCTGCAAATACATACGCATTCATTCCACCTGTGGAGTCAAAGGCAGACAAACATGACTGTGATCGTACCAGTCTATTTTGGGCTGTGGGACTGGAAAACCTTCTTCAGCCATGTGGTTGAGTGGGCCAGGGACGTTCCAGAGAGGCTTTGATACCTCTCCCTCCCACAACCTCCTCCAAGTGCAATGTCATCAAGGAATAGGGAGAATATTTTGTGCATGGCTCAGTCAGTGTTCATGACTACACTCTGAAGCTCTTGCATTGTGCTGGACTTGTTTCAGTGCCAGGGCTCATTTGTTGACCTGGATTCATGAGGTACTTTGAAACCGGGACTACTAGCCTATGCCAAAGAAACAAAGTGAACAGGCATTTTGTCTCCAACATAGCAGGACCAGGTAATCAGAGAGGCTGACCAAGTTCTTTCTCATTTTTCTCTACCAAGGCTGCCTAGTCCCTTCCAAAACTAGTTGAAAGCCAGATTTCCTGGGTGAATTGCCGTGAAATTCTGTGTTAAAGAAGCTTCATATTCCAAAGGACAAATWAAATTAAATGCATTTAAAAAACCCTTCTGACTTCTGAGAGGTTTGTACAAGCTCAAAGGGATATGCCTGGAACTAGAATTTGGTGTTTGTATCAAACTGTTTACCTGCAAGGTATTATTCAGCTACTAACTTTCTCTGTGGGCTTTGTAAAAATCTAAGCTGTGTGTGGTCCCTGGTACATATGGGAGACAGAACTGGAACTTAAAATGTCTGTGTATGTAGCTGCATTTACTGCCTTTAATGGATGCTTGCATTACGTTACCAATACCATAAGCCTTTTCCCAGTCCTGCTACACCTAGTTGTATTTATAATATATTGTGAACAGAAGGTTGTAGCTAGTCAGCTGCAGAAGTGTTCATACAAACCGCTAGAGCTCAACTTGTTGATCTGTCCCTCTCCTTCCTGGCCCCCTCTACCAACTTATCTTTTACAGAATAAATTCTGGCTCAAAAATGGAGTCTGGAGTTGAATCAGATGACATAAAGTATCATCAAAGATTGGATGTTACCTTTTATCAATTTCTATTGCTTAGTTTTTGCTTGGTCAGTCCTTGCTGTTACTGTCTATAGGTCCTATTGTTCATTTTATAAGCCTTGGATTATCAGTAACGACCGAACCATTTCCAACTATCAGTATAATCTGCTTATTTATAGACCTCTGAAGCCAATTGGAAGCATCCACCTAGATAGTTCTTGGTCCTAACTATTTCTTGGTCCTTTCTGGCATTTTCTTCAAGGAAATTTAAAAAAAAAGTCCTTTTTCTTGGAATAATAACACTGATACAAGTACCTCCAAAGAACCTGCTAGTACTTAGAACCAGGGATCAGTGTATATTAAATACCTTATGCCCAGGAAAAAAAGTGTCCTTGCTAAAGTTGCATCTCTTCCTCTACTCAACTACTCTCTCAGTTCCTATGAGATTGTTCCTGAATTTCCAGAACAATGATGTCCTGTTTGTCAGTGACCTACTGGCACAGGGGAAGGTCTCATGCACTGGCTAGACTTGTACCATATAGGATATTGCTCCAGTCTCTCTGTTGTTGTCAAGATATGATGATAAATTAGTGATGATAAATTGTTGCGATACACTAGAGCTGCTGCTGTTTTCATATGTACTTGAAGGATCAACACTGGGCACTTACACAGCAGGGTTTGCCTACTCCAAAACAAGATGGGGCAGGAATTTCTGGGATGCCTCAGCTTTTTGTCTGACAGGTTTGCTCAAAAGTGATTAAGTTGCACCTTTCCGTTTAGGATCCCTCCTCTTATAAAGTATCATTCAACATGTGTTTGATAACAGCACAATGAGGAACCGATGCAAAGGAGATGACCAACAGGGAAGCATAAGGAAAAAAATCTGCTTTTGTTTACCAGACAACAATTGATGTTTCTCCATTCTGACATGTGTTGATGGTAGATAGCTTAAGAGGAAGGCAGGAAGCCAACTGTTGACTTACAGTACTTAGCAACGAGTTAGTGCTTGGAGGGAATGTGTCCTGCCTTTGGAGCAGCTGGCTTAGTTGGGAGTTTTGAAAAGGGTGTTTGCATTATAGCTAGACCTTGGGTACTTGGCAGTGACAGTATGATGAAATTGTTGGCATCCTTTGTGACTTACCTATGACTTTACTTTTTAAACTTCACTCTATTAGGGGTCTGTACGGTAAAAGGGGGCAGTTAATAGTTAAGTGCATGGAAGGGGCATGCCCACCAGGGCACCAAGACGCTTGCTGCGGAGGGAGTGGGAAGATTGCTGCTCTTTGCAAGAAGCTCATTAACTTCTGGAAATGTGCTTTTGGTCCCTCTCACTGCTCTTTAACCAAAGGTTTAGGTTTATGTGTAGTCAGTGACCAAGAAAGCACTGCAGCAGTTGCTGCTTGGCAAGGCAGGAAGGCCTGGTTTGTCCCTGGCTCTCCAAAAATTCGCCTCATCCAGAGTTATGACATCAGATTGCCTGTGATTGTGTGCCCATGCTTCTACCCCTTACATCTCTGGGGGATGTTAAAGTTCTCTCCTGCTGTCATTTTACTGTTATCCTTCTCAGTTGTGACTGTGACAAGCAACCCAACAGTTCCTTCTCAATAAAAAAGGCCTGTAGTGAACAGGGCAGTTACTTATGAATGAGGACACTTTGTGTGATTTTTCTTGGTCACTCACTTCCAGCCTATATAGCATATGTCTTCTATTCAGAGTTTATCCAGATCCTCAAAAGATTACTCAAATCCAGTCATGGCTGCCAAAATACTGAAAYGGCCCTTCAGCCGTGCCCATGCAAGCTGTGTCTGGGTCTCAGCATATCCCAGCACCCCAAGGGCTGCAACTGGTAGAAAATCATGAAAATAGAGCCTCTTGGACTCTGGACAAAAAGACACTGAAGAATCGCCTATGCCCAGATTCAAAGCCCATACACACTAAGGTGAAGGAAGGATTAGAGCAAAAGTCAGGTAAAAGCCTGGATGAGCCCTTCATTCAAGTTGTATTAGTACTCCCTTGGGTTGCTAATAATGCAACACTAGGAGTTCCTATATCATCCTCCACCAGGGACTTAAAAACAATTAGTCCCTAGACTTGAAAAGTGCCCACCTCAACCCTGCTCTAAGCAAGCTCTTTCATACCTTTCACAAGCTACAGACGCTCCTGTGCCAATATGATTGATGCCAAGGGGCCTTTCCAAAACCATGGAGGGCAGGAGCTCTATTGGATGTGAAACCCCAGGCCACTCTCTGGTTTGGAAAGGAAGCACCAGAAGAGGTCCCAGCACCTCGAGCAAGTGCCAGCACCTGGCAGCTGGTGGGAGAGCGTGGCAGGTGGAGGCAGGGGAAAGTGTGCTGTGAGGGCAAGAAGCCTACTGCTGCAAAACAACACATTTGATAGTCAGCAGGCTCCTGCACAGGCACTGGGACATTTCTGCAGTTTTCTTGGCTGGCAAAGAGGCTTGTCTAGGTCTGCTGTGTCTCTTGAGCCCTTGCTGCTACTACCATTCCCTCTTTCCCAAGCGCTTCAGCCAGTCCTGTCAGTCCCTCTGATGCCTTAAATCTCCACACATTTCGGTGAACAGGCCTTGATACCAGCTCCATCCAGACATCCTTAGATATGGGAACATTTTTAAGTTCACTTAAATTACAGTTTCAAATTATTAGCAAATTTGTGGCTCCAGCCCGCTGCCATTCCCAAGACAAGAAAAGGAATAAAGGAACTGAGAAAAAGTCCGAATATTTTCGTTCAATGTTTTTATAATGAAGCATTTTGAGGTAATGTTCTGCTTCAGCATGTAACTAAATTTAAGTTTCTGAAGCAGAAACTCCACCTTATCCCTAACTTAAAATATCTGATCCTGAATGAAATTCTGCAGACAACGAGGGCTAGTAGAGGAGTGGGGAAAGAGGAGGAAGTAGGTTTTTGGAGAAAACAAAGCATCTAAGCATGATTATTAAAAGGAAAGATAAAATAAAAGAATGCTAGTTATTGCTGAGCTCTAGGTGTAGCTGCTTGCTGATGGCTGCTTTGCTTTCTGAGCAGCTTTTGTCTAGGACCTTCTGAGTACAGCTTATGAATTTTCCATGCCCATCTGCATTTGGAGGGGAACTAGTGTTACCTCCCTTACAACTCGCTGCTGGAAAATGGGACAGCAAAGTCCTGCCCCACACCACAAGACAGCTGCAGTCAGATATGGAACCAGGTCACTGAGGCATCATTTTCCTCTCTGACCACTGGCCACATTTCATCCATGGGCAACATTGACTCTGAAAGCATTTGGATGCACAGCTCTTGTGACATCCCCTTGAGGCAGTATATTCCAGTCCCACACAGCATGCCCATACCTTTGTAAACCTGGTGAGTTATCGTATTCACCAGCCCTTCAGAGTCTTACAGCAGAAGCTTGTTGCAATCTTAAATAAATGTAAAGACCTTTATTGTGAAAGCTCTGCTGCAGTCTCTGCAATATGGAGAGTTATTCTATTTGGCGTTACTAGGGCTCTCACTGTGATATACTTTAGATTAATGAGACATCAATTCTCAGTCAAGAAGCTATTTAAAAAACACTCCTAATTTGATGGGTTGTGCAGATGAATTAGTTAATTCAACATAACTTTTGCCATTTATGCTGGTGGTGGGATGGGTGATGTGTTTCCCGTCTTTGAGATTCTCCCCTTCTTTGTGCAAACTCTTTTAGCCTTGCTTAGAAATAATGGATATGGTAGGCATTTTTTTAATCAACGGAGCTCCAGTATTGAGAATCAGACTGCATGGGTGACTACCACAGAAGTGGGGGGATGGTTTGGAAATTAAGTTATCAAAATAAACCTTGAACACTGACTCTCAAAAATATCAGATCTCTTTGGCTTCACCCACAGCGATGGAGGGCTAAGCTCTCTGATATTCAGGTGATGTCTGTGGGCCACAGCTTTGTCAGTAACACTTTTGCTCTAGCTTTCTTTCTGCGTGGATAACACTACGCGGAATAAAGACTTTCCCCTCACTCCTACTCCATCCAGGCCTGCAGTGAGAGATCATCTGGCCATTGCTTCTGTGGGAAAGGGTAGAGATGCTACCTGGATCCTGTCTGATAGCCAGGAGAACCCAGAGCAACAGAGGCTGTGTACAGCCAAGAAACAGAGCTCCTCCAGTAACAGAAAAGTAACTGCTTAGGAAACAGCAGGCATTTTTGTTCCCATATAAGGCTGTCCAGTTGTCTGTGTAAAATATAAATGTGATGGCCACCATCCAGATCTGGATCAAAAAGTGTCCACAACAGAGACCCACTTTGCAGCAGCTGATAGCATCCCTAGAGATACCAGTGGCTGAATGCGTAAGGAGAGCAACCATATCTGGAACTGCAGGCAGGACACTGATGAGAAGTGGTCATAGTTACTGCCAAGTTGTATCATCTGCTCTGCTGTGAAAGGCGGCTGTCATTTCTACAGTTAGTGGTCAGAAGAGAGCGAGCTTCATTGCTTTTAAAGCCAGAAGGATCACCTGCTGTGGTCCCCTGTGTGAAACAGGTGGTAGACAGCTTTTATTGTTTACTTTGAAAAACTAAATTCCTGCAAGTGGGTTGTTTTGGTATGTTTTAATTTTGTAAGCAGTTTTCCATCTCAGTATCCTATGTGCATTAGCAGCCAGTGATGAATGAATAAAAATGTCTCAATTATATTCATGATTAATTGAATTCAAATGTATTTTACAAAATTTTCCCTTATGCAAGGATTGTGTGGTGGTGTTCAAATGATGGGGTTTTTAAGCCAAGTTGGATGTTACAAAAGCCTATGAGATCTGTTAGGCCTTAGAGAAGTTAATGAAATAGGAGAAATTTTTGGGCTAAAAGGGCTGAGAACTTGAGGTAGAAGAGAAATGCTTTTAGGTGCATTTAGATGTGGCATTGTGTCTTTGTGGTGGGCCCTTAGAACTGAGGGTGTAGGAGAACAACCGCATGGAGAAGGGCACAAATCTTCCAGACATGCAGAGATCATGAAGTTGTATGAGAGACTAGGAATTCAAATTATGGAGTGAGGGAAAGATGCCCATGCTCCTATTGGCTCGCTCTGGGAATTCCTTGGGTGGGTTTGATTGTAGGAGAGCCCCAAAAAAATCCTTTGGTGTCAGGACCAGAAGAGATGAGAGCTTCCGAAGAGAAGCACAGATCTGCTACAGAGTCAGCAAACAGCAGGAGAGCAGCCAGGTGGGGCATTTTGTGGACAACTGCTTCCTTTGGAGAAGTAGGATTAACTATCACATAGCTAAGTGGTTCACAGAAGAGATATCTGGAGTAGCTGTTGATGTGACTGCTGGTACAAAAAATTGCCATGTTCTGTCCAGACTGGTGGATGTGCACATGAACAGGGATGTCCTGTTCCTGCCATGAGTCATTCAGTTCAAGGCTCTATTCTTGACCTTAACCCTGCGTGGTCATCTCAAGCAACTTGGGTTTAGAATGCCAGATATGACCTTTGGTTTTGTGGTCCTTCATTTCTCAGTGCATATGGCTGGACATAGTAGAAAACAGAAAATTCCATCTGTAGATGGTCTGAAAAATGTCTAAAAAATCAGGTCCCAGTGCTTTAATATGGTACTATGAATTTGGAAGCATCCTAAACATCAAACCACCTCTGAAATGCTGGCTTTGAAGGATGAGGGTCTCAGTTGGAGTGGACAAAAGTGGACACCTGTGAACTTCTGTAGGACTCTGAGTTCTGCACGGGAAAATGGAGATGCAGAATGGAGGCTGTTTTGCTGCAAATTCATATTATGCTTTCGTTCCACCTAAGCCCCTGGGAACACAAGGGAGTTCACACTGTTCTGTCATGAGTCTGCGACTCAGCGAACAACAACAGCTGGACATGTTGAGGCTGATGTCAGTTTCTGGATCCTCTCCGATGACAGTCTGAGTCATTGGTCTCGATTTGATCCTGTGCAACATGTGGGTGGCGTACAGGACACTCAGGATTGCAAGGTAAAATTATTCAGAGATTATCCTGATTCTGTGTCAGAGAGGACCTTGCTGCTATGTCAAGACCCTCCTTCCTTGTGAGAAGGTTTTTTCTCATCTCAACAATCAGATTTGTATCTTTACCTTATCAATATGTCATGTCCCAGCATCTGCTTAGCTCCTTAGATAACCCTGATCATTATAGATTTCAATCCACCTTCAGATTTGGTCCCCTGCCAACCACAGGAAGGTAAAAAGAATCACGGATAGCATGGATTAAATGATGTACCTGAGACCAAAAAGGTCACCTTTGCCTGGGCTGGGGCCTGGACTGGAGTCTTGGACTCTGGCATACAGCTTGCTGAACTGCTTTTATACTCCAGAGTGAAGATGGACCACATTAAAAGCATCCACATTACAGGTGCTTGAGACTTCTTCCTCATGAGGAAGGTACTAGGCTATTGTTTATATTTTTAAGCGCCATAGCCTTGCAGTCCCTGATATATGCCATGTATGGAATTGCAAGCTCCTCTTCTCAGCTTATATTCAGCTTTAAAGAAAAACCTGATCTAAACTGCTTAGTGAGCACTCTTGCTACTTGCTTTTTAGTTGTGAGGTTCAAAAGAGGCCCCCAAAGCTACTCACGAAAGGGGAATGAGCTCAGGAGAGAGATGGATGGGCACTGTGGCTCAACAGAAGTTCAGAAGGCTTTGTGTAGTCTCTTTGTGAGCAGGTCTCAAGCAGACTCTGCTCTCCTGT
The DNA here is from genome assembly GCA_030449065.1 of Oceanodroma leucorhoa. Classification (NCBI taxonomy): domain Eukaryota; kingdom Metazoa; phylum Chordata; class Aves; order Procellariiformes; genus Oceanodroma; species Oceanodroma leucorhoa. The sequence continues at coordinate 2,804,438 of JASVER010000098.1, forward strand.
CGGAAGTGCAACGGGCCAACGGCTATAGCACGCAGTGCCAGCTGATATGTGCACAGGCTGTAAAAACATCTTTAAAGCATCTCACTCTTTGCTAATAAAAAAAAGAAAAAAATTATTCTTGTGGTCGGTAAAGAACAAGAAGAACAAGACGTGACATCTTTATCACTGGGGGAAAGTTGTTTCTTTCCTAAAGTCCTTTCACTGAAAAGCTTCCTTGTATTATTAAAAAAAAAAAAAAAAAAGGCAAAAAAAGGCAAAGCATCAACAAAACACTTGGGTTTCTGCAGACTGCTTTGCCTCCACAAGTCTGAGCACCTGAGATTCAAAAAGCCCTGCATTTGAGAAGGACACTTAGCAAGTATTTATTTACGATGTAAAATTGGTAAAAGGCTGCTTTTTTTTTTTTGTGCCTTCTCCCCCCAGCATACATTGTATATCAATTGGTTATTCTTCTTACCTTTTCCTTTTCCCTTATATTTTATTGGGAGGTGATGAAGGAGGGGGAGTTGTTGCTATTGTTGTAAGGAAGATTCTGGAATCTGTGAATACAAAGTAATAGTGTTTTAAATAATGAGAAAAGATTCCACATGGAAAGCTCATCTGGCTGTGGCAGTTTGTGACTGAATGAGAGAAAAGTGCCCTAGAAGCTATTCATTAGGAATTCACTGGAAGCTCTCAAACAAGCCTGGCAGAAGCTGAAATTGAAGTGGTCTCTGACCTAATTTTCTTCTGCATGAAACATCTGCATCAAGGCACTCTTTGATGTATTCCACTTGGCTCTGTCTACAGTATTGTATCACATGGCTTCAGCGTTGCCTCAGTTTTAAAAGATATTTCCAGCCTGTAGAAGGTAATGTGATGTTACTGTTACCCAAACTAATCACTCAATATGCTCCTGAAATAGAAACAATAGAGGTTCAGACAACGATGTCTGCTTTGCAGTCGTTGTTGCTGCCTAAGCTCACGGTTTAAAAAACCCAGATCTGTGATATTCATCTCATGTAATTCATCAACACCAGGAAGGGGAGGGAGAGGGGGGGAACTGTGAGCCTTCTGTGTAATAGTATGTCAGAGGACACAATGCTTTACATGTGTGAGCTTTACATTCTTTGCTGCTCCATCCATACAGTTAGTTTAGCACATTAAAAACAAAAACAGGGAAATGTTGGAGAACATTATCATAAAACCTCAACAGAAGGAGCTCCTGGTTTTCATTTTGCTGTTTGTTCTCTGCTGATTGACACCCAAAGCTCACGGTGAAAGAAATGCGAGCATGTTTGTGTAGATGCGTGGATGATGTGTGATGTATTTTGAATATATATATATTTTTCCCCCTCCTTTTCTTTTCTGCACCACAGTACACATTTCAGATCCTCTCTCAAGCTCTTCTCCAAGTGGTGTAGAAAACATAGCTGCACAAAGATAGCTTTATATACGTACACATACACTCACACATATATACACAGATAAATGCATAAACAAGAAATTATTAGGGTCACTTCTTTACGTTGAATAAATAGATCTTAGCCTTCTCCAGAAAGGTTTTCTGCTCAGTGTTACCTAATAGCATGCTGCTGTTTCCCCAACCTTGCTTGTATTATGTGAATAACTGTGGTGTCTTTTGTATTCCACCCCCTGAAGAAGAATCCTTTGAAATTCTAAATGACTGTGCTGCAGATTTTAATGTCTGTCTCTTAGAAATAGCCAAGCAATACTCAGCCTCATGAGTGTGTGTGGTGCGTGTATACATGTGCTGTTYAGTTCTCTGAATGTATGGCAGGAATACATTATTTCCCTGTGAATCACTTTCTCTCCCCTCCWGTCCATCTACTCCACCCCGCAAATCTCTCCTACTTTTGTTGACATAGGAAAAATAAAGCTAACTGGCTAGGGAGCTTGTACAGGTCTTATCGGTACAGCATGAGATGAGTTGGTAGCTTCTCAGTATGGTTCCTTGCAGAGATCAGAAAGAAAAGGCAGACCTATTGCTACTAATTAGCTGCCTCCAGGGTAATCACAGCAGAAAAACCACGGCCCAGGAGCCTTAAAATAGCCTGCTCCCTGGGGTCATTTTCCCAGGTTTGGGTTGAAACAAGTCGGGAAGGCAGAATGGAGGGAAGTAGACTCACTCCTGTCTGACTGCACAGCTGGCAGATAGCTGTGTCCTCTCTCTGGTGCTTCTCCTTTGAGCCCACGTTTCTTTGCTTCACTGATTAGTGGAGGACTTGTATCTGGTAGCGACGGTATAATTAATTCCTTATACAAACAGCTGCTCCATCCCCCGTTGAGTGATGCGTTGTGCTGTGCTAGGAGCTGTATGCACTGTGACAGCCAGCTCCAGCTCTGGAGGACTTCCTTAGGAGTGCATGGTCCTGAGGCAACCGGGGCAGGCAGGGAGAGGTGAAGGGACGCACCCAAGGTCATGCAGCCAGTAGCCAGGAAGCAAAATCCACCTCATCTTCTGACAGCCAAAGTGAGGCACTTTGCGGTAGGAACACCCTGTCTCATCTTCTGCAGACAAGCACCAGGCCAGCCCTCAGTGCCCGTTGCCAGCAATAAATCTCCTTGAACTAATTTTGTTAAGGACAAAGCCAATGCTGTGCAAAACCAAAAAGCCCCGTAGCTTCTTTGCACGTCTGTTTTTTCTGGAAGGGCAGCGAGGAGCAGGGACCCCCTCTCCTACCACATTCACAGATAACAGCCCCAAAGAGTTATTTTGGAGAACATATCTAAATAAGAAAAGGCAAGGTCTCCTAGCAAGCACTGAGGTTGATTTACACTTCTGCATGGACGTGGTTGGCTGCGGATGGTGCCTGGCAGAAGCTTATCATGCCCACTCTAAAAATAACGATCTCCAATGGGCAAGATCTGCTCACTCAGACCCAGCCTTGGTTCTCAAACAGTGACATGACATTCAAAAGTAGCAGAGAGACTCTGTGGCGGGTCTGTGATGTTGAAGAATCCAGAGAGGTCACAGCAGCAGTCCTTGAAGCGGGTCTCCTGCCCAGAGAGAAGCCAGTTTGCTCCCCAAAAGTGGGAAGTGCTGAGGGCTAGGGTTTGCTCTCTGGTTTTTGGGGGTTCCTTCCCCCAAAATTGCTCCTTTCCTCCCCCTTCTACATCCCCTGCCCCTGCCTTTTCTCAGGGTTTTATGGTGGTGTCAGAGAGCTGCCCCAGTATGGGAGATGGTCATGCTTTCCAAGCATTCTTCACCCAGCCCCTGGTCCTTGGGTAAATTAAAGCCGTTGCTGTTTCTCACTGGTTGTCCTGAGCTCTGGAGACCCCTGTTTTGCAGTGCAGAAAGCTCCAGCCTCTTCACCAGCGTGATGTTTCCTCTTTATCCACCCCCTTACATCTGAACCCTGGAAGACAAGCTGGGTTTTGTCTATTCATTTGGCAGATGGTTAGATTCAGATCTTACAGGAACATAATGTTAGAAATGGAGCATGTGTATGTTTGTATTTGTGTGTGATGGGGAAAGGATCCCAGATCATTTTCTTCCTCTGCGGTCTTATAACTGCTAGCAGTTTCACACAATCTCCTGTAGGTAACAGGAATAAAAAAGCTGCCTTCCCCCCCCCCCCCCCCGTTTTTTTTCTGCCCCAAGTCTGTGTTGTATATACCAGCAGTGTGGTCTAGGCCAATGCTGAACATTTGTGCCTTGGACAATAGCACAGCCTGGCCTGACTATTATCAGCTGCTGTTTTCTGGTTAGCTTTCCTTTTATTCAAGTGCACAATGCAAGCCTTTATCACCCTTCAGTCATAGTGACTCTTGAGGAATACATCTGGTTTTCTCTTTCAGCAGTTCTGAAAAGGTCAGTCTGTTCATTTCTTATTCGCAGGACACCACATTTTTTTCTGAGCTGGAAAGACAGGCCTACACCTTTTCATTCCGTCTTGTACGTAATTAGACATGGTGTCGCTCTAGAAACCTACCCTTGAAATCCTCCCGAGTAACTCTTTCAGAGACAGGGGAGACGCAGCAAGGGAGCAGGCGAGCAGGAGGACCACTTCCATCCGGTCTTAAATCTCACTGTGTGGTCAGAAAAGCACTTCCCCAGCCTTGCCAGCCCGCTTTTTTCCTCTTCCCCTTCTTCTTCTCCCTCTCCTGCTTTTTCCCCCCTTTTTCTCTCCTAACAGTGGCTATTGCTTTACAGGCACACCGCGCATGATAGAAGCTCTCGCATAAAGAAGTCCTCAGATTATTTGTGCAAATGGGGTTGCAATCATTTTCCTTTCCACGACGTCCTACATTCTTCAGGCAGGCTGTAACACAATAACAAGTGTGCCCAAGAGGACAGAGCTCGCAGCAGCTGGTGTCTGACAAATTATCCTGCTCCAGACAGGCAAATGGTGACTTGAGCTCCAGCCCTCCAAGGGATGTGTGTTTTGGTTTGTCCCTCCACACTGGGTCGGGTGAGCCAAATCCTCCTATGGTGGAAAACAGCACAGTCCCCTTGGAGCCAGAGGGTCTCACCTCTGCTGGAGGTCATTTTCTCTTCCCAGCTGCTGCTCGTGTGTTTCGGCGTGAGAGGCATCAGGCAAGGCTGTCACGACTGCCTGGGCGATGGCTGCTTCTGCAACCTCTGTGCTGAGAAGGAAACAATCTGAGAACTGGGATGGTCCTGTGCTTCTCCTAAGGAGCAATTGCCAGTATTGTCTGACAAGGAGAAAAGGGATGATGTTTCATAGAATTAATTATTGACCAGTACGAAACAAGCTAGGAGCATCAAATTAATTTCTGCCAGGCAGACAAGCTTGGAGTTTCTGACACTCAGTCAAGGGACATTTGGTATAAAACTGCTGTTTTATTAACTTACCCTGCCAGGACCACTAAGCTGTGGGAGTATGATTCTTGAACTCCTGAAACATACCCAGGTTGCAGAGTTTCTGGTTGGTTTTCTTTCTGTATTTCAGCTTTTCCTTTTTTTTGCATCATTATTATTCTCATGTGGTAGAAAGGCCTGTTGTAGGCTAAAACCAGAAAGCTGTCTCATTTTCTTTGTATCCACCCCATTTTTCCATGTGTTCATGGTGATGTGATTGTAGTCCATCAGGGCATCTTTCCTAGGATGAAATCCTTTCCTCTTTTGTCCTTTGCAAACATTACCATAGGACTTGAGTACTTGGTGCAGGGCTTTTTCCCAAGCAGAGGCAATCCCTACAGCTGAAATCTCGTAACATTAAACTTGAACCTCTAGAGATCACAGGGATTTTTCCTATCAGCAATTTCTACCTTCAAGCCAGATGTGGATATGCCTCATGTGCCCACCACCACCACCACCTTGCTGTGATGCTCACAAGAAAGCCAGTGGAGTAGGAGGGGGAAAATGCACAATGGGAGAGCAGTATCAAAGTGGCTGATGTAGGTGAGAGCAGACACCTCCCATTTCTGCTCCAGCATTTCCAGGGTGCTAGTAGGTCTCTTCCTGCGCAGCTGAACCCAGAGACATTGCCTTGGCCCAGGGAGTTCACAGCAGAGTGGAAGGAGAAAATTGAGCTTAAAGAGGCAAATTAATTTGCTACCACACTATATGGGCTAGCTGTGAGACTAGGAACAGACCCTACTCCTCCTGCATCTATTTATTGAGTCACTGGACCATATCTTCTCCAATGGACAGCCCCTCTTGTTTGCTTTGCATAGAGGACTTGATCTGCTGCTCCAGTAAGGCAGATGTGTTTAAACAACCACACTTCTTATTTAAGTAAGTTTTGTCTTTTAAAGCAAGGGAGATGCTAAAGGCAGAGGGAATTTAGTTTCTGGTATTCAATTTCTTGATTGGTTTAGATATATTTTATATGTATATATTTCAAATTAAAGCCTTCCAAGACTTTTTGTGATTTACAGTCGTTTAGCAGTGAATAATGGCTTTAGGACACAGAAGGGGCGTTTGAAATCTTTATTAAATTGTCTGTATGATAGCAGTTTGTACTAAGACAGTCAGACTTTGGGGTTTATCACAGTTTCTGTGAAGGACCCTGATTTTCAGGGTTTTAGAACAATGTGGTCTTAAAACCTGCCCACAGTTAAAATACATTTTTGGTTTTATCATACCGGGCTTACAGTAAATTGGAATAGAAATTAGCAAAGTGCAAGAACAGTTACATGGTTTCTGATTACTTCTTGTAGAAAGACATAAAAGTTCAAATTCTTGGCATGCTGTAAAAGATAGTGTTCCTTTCATCCCAGCATTGCCTATCTGACAATTTATGTTTTTTCTTGGTGCTGAATTATCACCACCTTGTCTCACACAATTTGCCTGCACATGAGATACCACAACACGGAAAGAAAGATCTGGACCTTGGCTGAAAGCCTGAGGTGTAATCATCCTTATTATGCTCTTCTGTCCTGAATAATGATGGGACATTATCTTCCTTGAAAAGACACCTCTCTCTTTACCATCCTATGGCAGCGAGTTTCATAAGTTCTCCACAGAATATATCTCCTTAATTGTTTGCTGTGTGTTATTCTTTTACAAGCACTGGTTTCTATTGATTCGTGTTTTCAGGATAAAGCAAGCCATGGTGATACCACCTTTCAGAATACAAAACTATGACAAACTTTTTAAAGTTTTTTGGACCAATGGAGATGTCTGTCTTCAGGTGCAGCTGTAACAGAAATAACAATGAACATAATAAATGACAAGTATGAGACGCAGCATTAGAAGCTGATTTAACCACCCATTGTTAAAAACAATAGATTATTAATATATCTGTCTCACAATAAATTATTGATGTAATAATTTAAAACTTTATGAAAAAAACACCAATAATCTGTTGATGATTTTGCATTAGAATTATTTCCAATTTGGAAGATGCTGCTGTGACAAACTTGAAAGATTTCATTAAATGCTTTGAAAAAAGTTAGCTGTCTTTGTAGTGGTCGAAGCCGTAAGACCAAAAAAAAGCATTCCCATAAGGAAGGGTAGCTTTAGGGCAGCTGTGATAGTCTCAGGACACAAGCAAGAGAAAGTTTATAGTTTCCAATTAACTTTTCTGTCAGAAATGGTCTAACAGATACATATCTGATTTGGCTCAGAGAAGTTGTTCTTAGCTTTGAAGTATTTCAAACATAAAGAAAAGTTTTTAAGAGTGGAAATACTTTCTGCTTTTTCCAATTACACCTGGCTTGTCTACTTAAACATATGACCTCAACTGGCAAATGTTGAGGTGACCTTGCTGACCTTCAGCAAGGTCAGTTTGATATTTCTGGAATACTGTATTCAAAAAACTTAATTTCATAGGTAATTTCCAGGTTTCATTCCAGATGGAGGTGGGTGACGTCAAATCTGCTAGCATTTCTTAGCAAATTTAAAGTTCCAGTTTTCCACCAGGTCTTCCACAAAGACAGACAAGTTTATTCAGACATAGGCACTGTACTTCACCTGGCAACCTTAAAAAGTTGTAAGCCCTTCTGGCTTGGGAGGTGCCTGAGCAAGCCTCATTTGTGGGTAAGTATCCATAGATACAAGCCAGAGGTGTGCACTTGCCTGCAACACTCTAGGTTTCAGAGCATCCTCTTTCTGTGAGAAGCATCGGAGAGCTTTTGAGCATCCTTACTCCCAACATTTCTGGGTGGAAAAGGCCAGAAGTTTTCAGATGAGAAGTTAGAGCTTTGTCTTTGCCTGTCTCTCTACAGTTGTGTGTCTGTGTGCATGCATATGCTGGAAAAATGCATATAAAGGTAGGTATATGCATTTACATGTGCAGTGTGTAAATAGGACAGCCACTGTCTAGCTGGGCACCCTTCACCTTTTTGAAATGTGGGCTGACTTCAAGCAGGGGTGGCAAAATGCTTCTTTTGCTGGAGGCCAAACAAACCTTTTGCTCCTGCCGTTCGTGGACTACCCATTTGCACATCCCTCAGTACAAGTCCAGAGTTACACTTTCCACCTGCCTATCCCTCCCCTCAAAATGATATGTTCATGGACATGTGAAATGAGGTTACAGGCCACGTTCAGCCCACCAGCTGTAAATTCCACAACCTGACATGACAGCATCATAAGGTTTTTCAGTTGTTATAGCTTACTTTTCCCAGTCTACAAATCCTGGTGAGACTGATGCTGAAGTATTTTATTTTCTTTTTTTCCCCTCCAGAATTATTCATGTGTTACCATTGTAAATGCTGCTGAGTTGCTAATTAAACACTATTTAGAGTTAAAGATGATTAAGACTTTTTTATCATCTTTTGTTTTAAACACGGGGGGGGGGGAAATTGCATTACTTTAGCTTTTTTTAAGTATGTTCACAATCAGATACGTATCTTCGTAATTTGATTTATAGGAAAAGTCAATAAAAGCATTATCTATAGAGTGCTTTTCAATAATTCATCGTTCCATAAATGTGCAAAACCATCTCCTATGTTTAGGGATATAATTTGTGTCCTTTTATTGGAAATCACATATATGCTTAAAAGTGTGCCCCCATTGTTGAGCCTATCTACATAAGTTTGCTGCGCCACTTAGGTGACCAGGTGAAGTTCAAGGTGCACATATGCATGGAGTTTTAGAAAAGGTACCCAGTTTGGTCTGTCCACCAAAAGTTCTAAAGTTCTATATGCCACAAAACCACAAGAGAGACCAATTATTCTGTGGGAATGAAAAATATTAGGTCCAGWTCTGACATGTCTTGAAGTCCATTGCACTGTTCAAATGAATGGGACAGCAGAAATTAGACTTTGTGGTGTGACATCAACAGAAGCATGCTATATTTTGGGGTTGAATTCATGGGCTCCTGTGTGCTCCAGAAGACCTGATACCAGGACTCCAGTAGTCTTTCTAGTCCTCCTCAGTTACCATACTCAGAATTTGAATAAAGAATATCACAATCTTTGGGTCTTTTTTTCAGAAAACCTCCAGCTCTGTAGCTGCATGGCTGAAGATGAAGTGAGTCCTAGCTACTGTGATCACAGGGAGGAGGGCTTGAAAATTCAGGATGTGAATCAGAGCAACCAATATGTTATTTCACTAGCACTGAAGGCTTGATTCATGACGTCGTACTGCTTGGTGACAACAGTGGTGGCCTCTTCCACTCCTCTGTGTGTATATCAGCCCTACGCTGCATTTTGCTACTAGCTGAAATCCTAAAGCTTGTCAGGGCAAGAGATGGCTCTTGTGTACGTATGTGTGTGGTGCCTAGCAAACAGGACCCCTGCAGAGAGCTCCAGTAGCACTGTGCTGCAGATGTCATTAACAGCTTACTGTGACAAAACGTGAAGGACTAATCTTAGATCTAGGGATGGGCTCATGTCAAGTTTCTGGACTCAAACACCCCTGAAGCTCAAGGGTGTTGAAAATCCAAGCTCAACTATACATAGGATGTTGCTTACACCTGGAAAGTCCCAGGCTGATGCTGAAACATCTTGTACCTTGCTGGTGTTTCTACAAGGTGCAGGTGACAATTTTGAAGTCTGTGAAGATCTCAGCAAGTAGCGACTGGAAACTCAGGATATGAGTTTCTGTACTTTGATAGTATAAATTAAGCACTTACTGTTCCTTCTTTGCAGTTTCTTATGTGTTAATCCAGCCATACTCTATCAGTCTGTGAGGGGGGCTATTCACTTGCTTAGCACTCAGCATCATTTGTTTTCCTTATTCCTTGTTCCTGTCAGAGGGCAAACACTATTGCTGTCACTTAGAAAAATAGGATTTTGCCTGCTGTGCTTGAGAAATCTTCAGCACCAGGCTGATTGTATAGGTTCCAGGAACTCCTGTTGTAAGGCTGGGATTCAGCYGACTGATCTATAGCTGCAAAGGTTCACTGCTTTACTGCACCAGCATAAAATGGAAATGTTGTAACATTCCCATCTGTGAAGACTTGCCAAAACAGTTTAGTGTTTCAAAAGCTGCGTTCTGAACGAAGACAAGATCTCACTACAAGCTGTGGGAGCTGGGAGAGTTTATGAAGCAGAAAGTATGGGCTAAGGGAGAGATCAGACCAGTGATAGTTTACTGGCCTTGCAATTCTTTTAAGAGGCACTAACGGTAGTGGACTGCTACAGCGGAAGTAGACCCAGACTCATTTAAGGCAGTAGCATGAAATTGGTTGCAATAAAATTATGCATTAAATGTGCATTATGTTTAATAAGACTGTATTGCACTCCCAATGTTTACTCTGTGCCCATTGAGGCTGATCCAATTTTCTAAAGTTCTCCAATTGGTTCGCTATCAGGTTTTCAGCCAGAAGGTCAAATTTCACTTGCTGTTAGTACATGTCTCCATTACTTTGCTAAGGCATTTACACTCCATATTCATTACTTCTTCTTCCTCTTTTTTATCTACCTCCTGTAACTTGACTGGTCCAAAACGCTCCCTGTAGGTAGCATGTTTGACACAAATGAGATCAGTCTTTAATAGATGTCAACTCAAGAACATACACATGTGCAAACACGCGCTTGCACAAACACTCAGAGATAAAGAGGGGGGAAGGCTATTTCCAGACCCACATCAGGGGTAATTTTATGTTGCCTAACTCAAGGTGTATAAGCTACCTCTGTGAAATCATGGGTTTCGGGTATGAAACTGGGAACATAAGTAGAGAGGCTGGAATATATGTTTAGAACAGTATGTGATCATGACTATACCAAACTGGGAGCTGGAYTGTTTTAATCAGAGGCAATGATAGTTTTAGTGTTCCAAAAACACATTATTTCCCAAGATCTCAACAAACTCTGTCAGCACTGAGCTCAATGTGGGTAACGCAGGCAAGGAACCAGCAGGCGTACTTTCTTAGGGCTTTCTGTTTCTTCGTGAATGCTTTAGCAGGAAAATACAAGCCTGCTTGTATTCTGTTCTCTTCTGTTAGGAGATCATGTTGAGAGAATTCAGCGTGCCTAACAAGTTTCAGCCAATAACATAGCATTCATCACTCCAAAACGGACTGCCCATGTTAGCAAAGCTGGCTGGGTTACCCAGGAGCCATTGTCCGGGACACTCGGTACTCTGCCTTGGCAGTGAGGTCTATGCTAGCCTTCAGCTTGATTAGTTAGGGAAAATGCAGTGGAGGCCCTAAAAAGTCTTGCCAATGCCTCAGATAATGAAGTGTTTGAATTAGCTCGCTGCAAGGTATGTCTACCCTGCTGTCACCGCTCTGTCTCCAGGCTTATGTAGATGTACCCATGTTTGCTTTAAAGCTAGCTGTTGGCAGGCTGCTACCTGTACGCACCCAAAACCTGCCCGAGGTGCTGCTGCGGAGACCACAGGGCGTGCTGGAGCACAGGAGCCAGCCTGAGCACAAAGTCTGAGCCAGCGCAGGAGCACAAAGTCATGGCACTGGCCGCTTTTTGCAGTCCATCTTCTTCTCAGTGGATGGCTGGGTATCGAGGGACCTCTCCACACCAGCTGGAGACCTCTCCTCCCCTGTATTTTCAGAGGAGAGCCCCGCTAAAGTGAGGTGCTGCTCAAAACACATGGAGGCTGGGGCAGAGCAAAGGGCATCTCTGATTCACTGCATGGCCAGCCTCCTCCACCTCTTTTGTCCCTGCAGGTACAGACTATGAGATAATTTGTGCTACCTCTATRGGGAGAGCACCACATTTTGGTGACACTCTTTTGTAGTTCACACAGTTATTATGTGGAAGTGGCGGTCTATAGGTTCAGGGGCACCACTTACCACTGGGGGGAACACTGATATTCATTTTTGAGCCTTGTTTTTTTGTGCCTTGTTTTCATACAATATTGAGCACCTGACCTATTTTTTAAAAGTGCTTTGGGTGTTGTGAGCTGGATACCAAAACCTGTGGTCTGCCAAAGTCATTGGCCAAAGGTCTGCTTGACCAACCTGATCTCCTTCTACGACCGGGTGACCCGCCTAGTGGATGAGGGGAAGGCTGTGGATGTGGTCTACCTGGACTTCAGCAAAGCCTTTGACACCGTCTCCCACAGCATTCTCCTGGAGAAGCTGGCGGCTCATGGCTTGGACGGGTGTACTCTTAGCTGGGTAAAACACTGGCTGGACGGCCGAGCCCAGAGAGTTGTGGTGAATGGAGTCAAATCCGGTTGGCGGCCGGTCACGAGCAGTGTGCCCCAGGGCTCAGTTTTGGGGCCAGTCTTGTTCAACATCTTTATCAATGATCTGGACGAGGGGATCGAGTGCACCCTCAGTAAGTTTGCAGATGACACCAAGCTGGGCGGGAGTGTTGATCTGCCTGAGGGTAGGAAGGCTCTGCAGAGGGATCTGGACAGGCTGGATCGATGGGCCGAGGCCAATTGCATGAGCTTCAACAAGGCCAAGTGCCGGGTCCTGCACTTTGGTCACGACAACCCCAGGCAACGCTACAGGCTTGGGGAAGAGTGGCTGGAAAGCTGCCCGGCGGAAAAGGACCTGGGGGTGCTGGTTGACGGCCGGCTGAACATGAGCCGGCAGTGTGCCCAGGTGGCCAAGAAGGCCAACRSCATCCTGGCGTGTATCAGGAATAGTGTGGCCAGCAGGAATAGGGAGGTGATCGTGCCCCTGTACTCGGCACTGGTGAGGCCGCACCTCGAATACTGCGTTCAGTTTTGGGCCCCTCACTACAAGAAGGACATTGAGGTGCTGGAGCGTGTACAGAGACGGGCGACGAGGCTGGTGAAGGGTCTAGAGAACAGCTCTTATGAGGAGCGGCTGAGGGAGCTGGGGTTGTTTAGCCTAGAGAAGAGGAGGCTGAGGGGAGACCTTATCGCTCTCTACAACTATCTGAAAGGAGGCTGTAGAGAGATGGGTGTTGGTCTCTTCTCCCAAGTAACAAGCGATAGGACGAGAGGAAATGGCCTCAAGTTGCGCCAGGGGAAGTTTAGATTGGATATTAGGAAAAATTTCTTCACTGAAAGGGTAGTCAGGCATTGGAACAGGCTGCCCAGGGAAGTGGTGGAGTCACCATCCCTGGAGGTGTTCAAAAAACGTGTGGATGAGGTGCTTCAGGACATGGTTTAGTGGGCATGGGTGCTGGGTTGATGGTTGGACTCGATGATCTTAGAGGTCTTTTCCAACCTTAATGATTCTATGATTCTATGATTCTATTCTATGATTACTTTCAAAAATCCTCAGAGAAATTTTGCTACCGACCTCTAAACAGGAATAACATATTTCTTGAACACCATCTTTCATTAGACAGGTGTGATGATCCTGATAGCACTTTTACAAGAGTGTACACGTGTGGCTCTGGGTGCCCACCCTCCCATGGTACCATCGCTTGGGACCTTGACTCCCACTGGCAGGCAGGAAGGACCAAGTGGCTGAGCAGGAGGTGTACCTGCCCCTGAGCTGCCACAGCCTCCACAAGGTGCTTTCGATCCAGACGTGAGATGAGTGGGTCCCCATCCCCTTCAGACAGCCCAGAATAACCTTTGGCAGAGGACTGTGGCAAACAGCTGAGGCAGCGGCTGCCTTAGCTAACACAGCTAAATCCATCTGCAGCCATGAGTCAGAGCCCTAAATCTATGTGCTTCCAGTCCCCACCTGCTTCACACTTGTCCTTTCATTTTTCCTCAAACAGTAAGCAGCAGGCCTGTTTTCTTCTGGGTGCCTGTCCAGGCTCTCACGCAGTAGTTGTCTTGTCTTGGGACATCATATTGCTGCAGAAGATAGTGCTGCTGTTAACTGACCCCCATGTATGCCCCAAAGGTCTGTGGAGGGACAAGGTCAGGGAGCCCTGAGGTAGAAAAGGGACAGCTGTCCCTTTGGCTGCATGGAGGATCCTGGATGAGACCAGTTGTGTTAAGATTGCACCTCACAAGAGCCTTCTCACGATCAGGCAGTCAACCTGGGCGAAAGGTTTAGGCTTCACCCAGGCTTCCTCAGTGGTCACCATGTTTCGGGCATGTATAGTCCCCACTCAGAAGGATGTGTTCACATACATGTGTAATTATTTTGCTTGGCTTTTTCCTTGGGATGCAGTTTTCTACTTTGTCCCAGCTGTTTGTATTTGCTACTGCTAACTTGAGGCCGAGGGTTTGAGGAAGGGTTAAACTTCATTAGTGCCTGCTAGTCAAAGACTTACAAAAAAGGGTACAGTTTTGATTTGGGCAAATTAGGTTAAATAGCTGAGAACAACAAAAGCAAACAGCCTTAGCTATCTGGTTTCCATGCATAGGAAAGAAGGACCTAATCCTTTCCCCACTGAAATCAGCAGAAGGGATCTCACTGAACTCAGTCTGCATTGTATCAGGCTACAGGTAAATACTTCTTATTCCGGCTTTTTAAATTAGTATTAGTATTAGTATTAGTATTAGTATTAGTATTACAATCTTTGAGTTCTTTTCTTTCCTTTGTCTTTTTCTGATTTGCTTTGGCATCATTGTGTTCCACCAGGACAGTGGGCTGTGGAACATGTTTGTATGATGATATGTGGCCCGTGCTATTATATTCCATGTTTTACATATAATTGCATAATTTACATGTAATTGGTAGAAGGCCAGTGCAGTCATGAAACCGCAGCTGATATATACTTTCAGTTAAAACTCCTTTATCAAATAATAGTTGCTCACACAAGAAAAGGTAAAAGGAGCTAGCCTGCTTTATATCAAATATGGATTTGTATCATAATGATTTGTGTTTTGTGGTTTTTTAAAAAATAATATATACAATTTGCTACACGGAGGAATGGTCATCCTAGTCAACCTTAAATTTTTCCATGGTCCTGTGAGAGGAGAATCCATGGCAAAAAAATCGTTGTAACTTGCATGGAGCCAGATTTAGTGTAGGAACCCACAATATCCTTCAGTTCAACCATCAAAGCAGAGGAAAGAAGACTCTAAGACATATAGCCTTCAGTTCAAAGGACAATAAAGCCCTGTTTCAGCACAGCACAAGCACAGTCATTTCAACCTGAGTAGATGTAAGGCTGTAATCCAGGAAGTTGCTTACACACATGCCTGCCTGTAAACAAATGCTTAATCCCATTGGAATCAACTGGGCCCCAGCTCAGCTTGAGCTTTCTTTGCTGTGCTGAACTTAAACATATGCAGTGAAGGGAAAATTGCTCACAGCACCCTCATCTTTAACAAGCACGATGGAAAAATTTGCAGTGAAATCAGTGGGACTTCAGCTAATGTGATTAAGTGCCTTTCTGAATCCAGCCTTCTGCAAACCCAGGTCCACGGATTCTATTCAAAGCCTGCTGAGGGCAGTGGGTGCTGGATCAGACCCTAGAAGCAACTGGATTTTCTCACACTTCTGCAACTTCAAAAAAGGCTGAAAAGATTTGAGAAGGAAAGAAAGGGTAATCGAGGGTGTGTTTTATTGCTTCACCACCTTTCAGAAAAACAGCTCATGAATGAAATAAGAGAGGTTATGAGAAGGTAGCCAGTTCCAAACTGATTGTTTTATTTCCCTTCTCCAAATGACCTGCAGGCTGCTAGTTTTGGTTTCCACTCTCCCCAGAACTAACTGAGATCAGCAGGCCATGGATCGTGTGAAGAGCAGAGATGATGCCGGAATAAATTGTTCTCTCATTCCTTCCAGCCCTACTCTTGTGTGTTCCCTGGTGAAATTCAAGGTTCCTTCTCTTTGTGTTTCAAGGGGTTTGTCTGATTGAAACTAAATAGGAGCTGGAGGACTAGATGTTGTCTGTGGCTCGTGCCCATATTTCCTATAAACTGCTGGCAAGCATGTGAAGAGTTCTCCAAATTGACAGCGCACACAATGTCCAAATCTAATTTGAACTGCATGGTGCAGCTTCAGCTTTCAATCACACAGCACTTCCTCTAAAACAGTGTCTGCAGCTACATTTCCAAATTGGGACATTTGAGAAATTGCTCATCACGCAGTTCCCTCAACAGACCAACATATGTTTCAGCAGAGTCAACAGGCTGACAAACTCCAGGCCACTGAGAATTTTATGTATCAGAGAGCGCGTGTCGTACATGAATCAAAGTGCATGTCATGCTTTGGAACTTGGTATGTGTATATCTAGAAACATTTTCCAGTATGGTTATTAATTATCGGGATGCTGTAAACAAGTCAACCTTCCTCACACATCTTGTTTCAGCTCCATGAAGGAACAGAGAGCTCATGCCAAACAACGTCGTCAACCCAGAAAGGCTCACCCACCTGCTTCACTCCAAGCACTGTGAATGATCTTATTGTGCTTGATGGGACATGCTTGTTAAAAATAAGGACATTGTCAGTTTTTGTGGGATTGACACGAAAAATGCTTGGAGAAGCAGGGGTGGGGGCGGGAGGGTAAGGAAGATCTGTCTTCTGCATGAGACAAGGGAGAAGAGTTCCAAAGGTCTGGGGATCTGTTTCCATTTCCAGCTGAGGTTTGGCCCTGTGGCCCTTGCTCAGTATCTCAGCAATGAGACACTACTAGTGACTGACCTYCATGGGGTTTGTGAGGGTAAAGTCATTAATGTCTGGGAAGTGCTTAGAGACGACGGTGATGAACACTATAAAAAAGCCTATAAATAATAAATTAATGCTGACTAATACATGTTGTCCTTTATCTTAACAACGAGGTAAAAATTCAACGCAGGTTTGGAAAAAGGTACGTTGTAAACAGGGAGCTGGTGAAAAGGAGATCTGTGAACTGAAGAATTTCTCTGAGATGGAAACCCATAGTTTCTCCATCATTGCTTGTGACAAAAACACCTTTTACATAGCTAGTTGGTTTTCTTCAGGACAGGCTTTTTTCGTCTTCAGCTGAGGGTGGACTTTTGGGGGGATTTGGGTGGGTTTTTTTGTTTGTTTTTCATCAGCAGTGGCTCCCAGAGCAAGTGGCAGGTGGTAGGGATGCTGAGTTTGCATTTTGCTTTCTCCTGGAGGAACAGAAGGCTTATCAGTGTCCATCACTGAAACAGTTCTGGGCCATCAGAGACCATATATTGGAGACCTTCTCCTCTGCCACAGACTTTCTGTGTGACAACCGGCATGTAGCTGAATGTCTTCGTTTCCCACCCATTAAAAAAAAAAAAAGTTTTTTGATGATATGTTGAGAGAGTGAATTAGCAGCACTGATATTGTGCTTTGATGGGCTGTACTAATACCTGCAAAGATGCACACTGGCTTCAACTTAGAGGTGACTGGTTTAATCCCTTAGAGGGCAAGTAATGCTTGAACTGAGTTTACTGCTGCTGAAGGTTCAAGAAGTTTGCTAGACTTGGAGACTTGAGTTTAGGTTTTTGATTGGAATTTGTGTTGTTACAATTTAATTTCCTATCTGTTGATGGATAGTCCTTCTGTCATTTTAATATACAGTGGTTCACTCAAGCTGTGCATTACAGATCTCAGAAGGTGGAAATTGGGAATCTCAAGTCTTGGTTTGGATTCTGTGGTGTGTTAAGAGACAGACCTCAACTACATGAGGAAATTATTCCTTTCATTAGGGCTACAGGACTTGGCATTCTGAGTGTGTACACTAGTGTCCATGCACATGTAGAGGCAGCTTTCTCGCAGGGAGAAGACGCTTCACTGGGAGATTTGAGGACTATCTTTTTCCAGTTGTGCTGCTGTCATGCCATGCTACTTAGGAAACAACTGTTATCTCATAGTGACTCAGTTTCCCTATCTGAAAATTACAATGCTTATGTCTTTCTTCCACTGTAGAGGGTTTAAAGTGGTGTCCATGGAAAAACTACTTTAGAATAGTTATTATATATATAACATATAAACTGACAGAAAATTAGAGTGACGCTCTCCAAGATGTTGCTTAATCTAGTGGCACGTATGCACCAATATGCCAAGTTTGATATCCCTCAAACATTTGCTCATCTGACTTTTGTTTCCAGAAATTGTGCTTCTGTCTCGTTCACCTCTGCCACGTAAAGGTGGAGACAAAATTCCAGGAGTAGAGCTCATCAGATGGATGAGCTCATTTTCCTGAGGTGTTTATCCAACATTTTTGTTTGTTCAACCACCTTATTGGTTAGGAAAATTTCTGATCTGTCCTTAAGAATGTCACCTCTCCTTGGGTAGCCTTTTCATGTTTCTGTTTTTATTACTAGCACGTTATTTCAGGTCAGCTGCAGCAATGTAGAGCAGGTCTTGCTATTGGTGTACTGGAGCTGTGTGTGAAGAAATGTTTTCTAACACCAGAAGACAAAATGTCTGTGAAAGCAAACACTTGCTGTTTTCCATTTTCTGACTAGAGGAACATGATAGTGTCTTGAACTGTGCAGTGGCTTTGAATCCTAGGGCTTTGGTCTGGGGAACCTCGCTGGGGTTTGGCTTCCCCGGTGCTCCAGTTGGCATGATATTGCAGCCGCACACAGGGGAATTTGTACCCAGCACACAGTCCTCCTCATAATGGATATAAATATGATTCTTGGAATTTACCAAACAATAGGCAAGAACAGTATTCCCAACAGGCTGGAGGGGAGCGGTTAAGTACGAAGGAAACACCTGCAGAAGTGGGTATCCATTGTTTCCTTTTGATGTTTATCACTGTGCCTAAATCTGGAAAGAATAGGATCTTCTGGCCTTCAAAAACAATTTCCTTCCTAGTCTTTATTGCTTGGAGGAATCTGTCCTTCTCAAGGATTCCTGTTTTGGAGACAGTGAAAATTATCTCTGTGCCTGGGTGAAATTTCATCTCTGGCTCCTCTCAAGACTAAGCAGGTAACTTTTACAGATCAGGTCATTTGAAATGAAGGGCTGTGGTGAGTGACACTTGTAAGGTGCCTCTCACCGTGGCATATGCCGATACACCGGGAGAGTGTCACGGTATTGGCACTAGGAGGGAGGTGTGGAGGTGGATGATGATTGGGACTGGGCTGAGGCTTCGTGAAGGTTTCCAGACCAGGGGCCTGACAGGCACAGTCCTCTTCTCCAGCATTTCTCTAGCACTCTGATGGACGAAAACCGCAAGGAAATGAAGGGACAGTCCAATCCTCATGCATTTTTGATCAGCAGAAGGACCTGACCCCTGCGCGGTGCAAGGTCACAAGCAGGCCCTCCCATTGCCTTGTCACCTTTGGAGACAGAAAGCATGTCTCCAAAGCCAGCCGCGCCTGCGAGGAATCCAGCTCCGACTGCTATCCCTTCTGGCCAGTCCCATTGCTGCTCCCACTGCCTGAGATTTGTCTTCTCTTTATAGCACCTTTTATTATTCTTTTGACAGGCCTTGAATAGTGACGATGAGGAGTCAGGGGCAGCCGTCCAGTGCTCCCAGTGGCGCTGTTTAATTGTATGGTTGTTTTTCTCAAGCTGCCAGCTGGTCCTGACACTCTGCTTGTTTTCTCCCCCCTCAGGAGGCATTCTTTTGGTGGAAGTTACCTCACTGACATTTAACTGGAGCAGCAAATGCTGTTGAGCTGCTTTCTCCTCCACTTCAAGAGGAGCTGCGTAGCCAGCTTTCTCTTTGACCGTGCCCCACTGCTTCTCACCTGGTTTCTCTGCATTCACAGCAACCCAGTTGCTTTCAGCTTCCCTCCCCTTCCCTTCCTCATGCAAAACCTTTCTTCTTTCCCCTCCTCTGCTGATCTTTCCTCAGGCTTCAAAATCTCTGGAAGGAAAAGACTTGATTCTCTTCTCCTTTGTGCTGACAGAAACATGGTCAAGGCAGCAAAGGACTGTAAATTGGACAGGATATCTCAACAAGGCTCTGATTGCGGCTGTAGTCCTCTCCCTTAAGCACTTTCAGCCCCCTGTATGGTTCACTGAGGCTGCCCCAAACCACAGAAGATGATGACCATATGCACAGTGCATGGCTGGCAGATCTCAGCTCACTCTGCCTATACTCTAAATTAGCAGAGCATGAGCCCACCCCATTGCACTCATCACGTGGTCATTTTTGCCTGGCACCGTGACCCCAGCAGGGTTTATTAGTATGGGCATGGTGTTGTGTGCGTGATTTCTTGATCACTCACAGTCTTCATAACATGTGGGCAGTGCAAGCCTATGGCTGCTTGCTATATTGTTTGTGGATATGCCCAAAGTGAGGTCTTTGTCCAGACAAGGATCACAAGGGTGCATAGGTTTGGTAGCCATCCAGCTCCCGCTGACTGCCATAGAACATACTTGTCCCCGTGTCTTCAAAATTCTTCCCATGTTGTTCTTTAACATGGTGGAAACCTCTACGTTGTTGAGATGCCCAGGAGGGCATCAAGTCACACCCACACACCCAGAATTACTGTCTGAGAAGAGGGGATGCATGGGAGGTAGGGCAAGGGAATCACAGCGATGCGTGTCGGGTGTGTGATGAATGCCACGTTACTGCTATTGCTTTTCCATCTAACCTTCTCAGAGGGTCCCCCACTGCAAAGTTACTTCCAGTAACCAGAAGTGTGTTTATTGATAAATTCAAACCAGAAGAAAGAAATAAGCTCTCAGTCTCTTTCAAGATCTTTACTGTTACAATGAATATGTATGGTATTCATGTACTATAGTGAATTATACATATACTCTTATGCATATAGTGTAACACATATTATATATGGGATATATCTCACATTATGTATTGGAATATATTTTATATGGAGTATCTTTTTTTTCTGCATGTTCTGGCCCCAGTTACCCCAGTGTAAATGCAGTGTGATGACACTGGCTTTACTGGTGTCACCTTTGATTAACATAGTTTAACAGTCATCAGAAAGCACGAGCCAGAGCAGGCCAAAATGTGCCTCACACCCCAAGGTTTATTTACAGTATGAGTGTAAACAATCTGTATGAGACGGCATGAAACTGTCATCTCATTCAGACTGTTACAACCACCTGAAAACTAAATCCATCTTCCTGCCGCTGTCACAAWTCAGTCTGAGAAGTCTTGGAGGCTCCCCCTCTTCATCAGGACATCAAGAATCTATTCATGTAGCTACATTTGAGTTTGCAATGCACATCAAGGCAACCAGTAAAACACATCAAACTGTCACACCTGGAAGAACAGGTTGGTCAACAACACGCTTCTGTAAGTATTTTTGGATCAACTCTAAATTATATGCAACTTTTCCCCAGCATTTGTCATCTCTACAATAAATGACTGGAGGAGTAAATACCAGCATGCAGCTGTGGCATGTGTACATGCTTACGCAGCCAGCAGAGTAGGAGTCCTTGATAATTTCAAGCTCTGGACTTTTTAAATACATACTTACGATTGCCTAAGTATCTTGAGATATGCTGTGGTTTGGCAGTGTATCCCTTTGTTGTTATTTATATCGCAGCATCACTAGGAGACCCCAACCATGGTCCATTCCCACTGAGTTCAGCCCTGCCTCAGTAAGAGACAATCCAGCACCAAGACCTCCATCTAAGGACCCAGTTGGGAAAGCTGCTGAGATGCTCCTTGCCCCTGACTCTATTTAACGTTGGCCACAGAGCACTGACTTCCTTCTGAAGACTGAGGTGACAAAGGTTTCAATTTCTAAACATTTTCCTTGGACCTTTAGTTTGTGTAAGTTTTGCCACACTGGAGCAGCTGTCTTTCCTTCTGTCTGTCTCTGACTCTTCTGAT
Source organism: Oceanodroma leucorhoa (assembly GCA_030449065.1). Classification (NCBI taxonomy): domain Eukaryota; kingdom Metazoa; phylum Chordata; class Aves; order Procellariiformes; genus Oceanodroma; species Oceanodroma leucorhoa. The sequence continues at coordinate 2,825,798 of JASVER010000098.1, forward strand.
AAGACTTTTAAGTTACCGATTGCAGCCATGGTCATACTTTGCAGCCGCATAGATCAGGAGCACTTCCCTAGAGGACAGCACTGCTGGGATTAAAGCAGTGCAAAGTAATGCTGTTGCAGTCTGAGCACGGCCTTCTACATTTATAGCACTAAATTAAAACTCTTGGGATGCAATAATCTGAAAGGGAAGATGACACAGTTCAGCAGTTATTTTGGAAGCTCTTTATGTGGTCTTTCCTCAGCCAGATCCAGAGAGTCCAACTCAGTTGTCATTATACTTTGCTCTCCAGAAGACTGACTATGTCTAGATGAGGAAATCCTCTTAGGCATACACCTTTTGACTTGATTGAGGTCAACATTTTACTCAAGAATACTACTTGAGAAAAGAGTAGGGGACATGGAGATCGCTCTAATCTGTCTTGATTTACAAAGAGAATGTAACAGTGGTCAGGATTATGAGCTGCTTGATGTAAGCTGTGTAAAATAACTCAACAGTTCTCATGTAGCCTATTTCATCTGAAACTTACTACCTAACCTGGCTCATTCTCTTTCACCACTCTTCCACATACACCTCATCTCTTCTACAGTCTTTCAGCAGATAAATTCTCACTCCTTCATTCCGACCATTATTCCAGAAAACCTCCCAAATGGATATAACCATGCTGACAGTGAACAGCTTTTGTTGGCTTAGCCCACATCCTTTGAAGAAGTGGTGTAACGACACTAACAGGAAAACTCTTCCTGTTGCTGTCTGTGTGCGGAAGTGACAACAGCACAGGGTCTGTAGCATGGACAAATTCTTACTGCTGCAAATCCCAGTGGTCAGAATTGGGCTAGTGCTCAAACCAACTAGCTGGAGAAAGTCACATAGTGTCAGGTGAGCACCATTTCTAAATTACACTCGTAAAATCCATCAGACATTTGTACTTTTTTATGCTGCTGATTAGTTAAGTTTCTGTTTGCTCCTGATCACACTTAACACTGGTTCGCCACTGTACCTAGAGAAGGTTTGAAGGCTCTAGACGGACAAACCTACTTTCATCCTTCACATTTCTGTGCCTTACAACAGTACTTTGTGTGTATTTTTGAGCAATTTCATCTTAATTTTTTAATATTAACTGACCTTGTACCTCACTGTCTTTTCGCCCACTCTTTTAGAACAAAATAAGACTTTTCATTCACTCCATTTTTTGTGACCAGGGGCACAATGATGGTTTTTTCACAATGGACATTAATGAATGTCCATTGTGTGTAAAGAGTGTAAAAACTCTTCATTAGTCTAGATTAATCCACCAATTACGCAGTTCTAAGCAAGCCTCAGCTGGCCACATAACGATTACAATAAAACAGTATGTCTTGCAAATCACGTAAGGGTTGCAGATAGGATTCTTGAGAGAAACAAGCTGATATTCCTCTGTTGGCTTCTTGGGTAGTTCCCCAGATTTATTGGGTTTTATGATCATATACGCAAGCTGTGATTATGCTTTTAAAAAATAAATTAAAGGAATTAAAATTCAAAATGTTGAAAATGCTGGAAATAAATAGTAAAAACGATGAATGTTCTGGCTCAACTTACAGCAAGCACTTAGGTTTTCCTTCTGCCACTTAAGCAGTGCAGTTTAGAAATCTGTGTACGAATCTTACATGTCTCTGTCTCCCACTTTACAACCAAATGATACTTGGCCATATTCCAAATCTCAGAGAGCTCAGCAATTTTGTGTAGGATATGGCAAGTTAAGGGAAACTCGGTAGGGGCTGAAAGCTACAAAGGAAACGAGACGACAGTTGTTGAGCCTCTCTTAAATTGTAGAGCATAATATAGACATATACAACACTGCGGTAAAGCAGTTCAACTTTGTTTCAACCAGATTACTGTATTTAAGGGGTGCTTTAGCTTTGGCTTTATCAAAGCATATCAGTAATTGTTGACTAGCTCTAGCCAGAAGAACCACACTGTGAAAAAAATGAGAGCCCTGGTGGACCTGCTCGCAGTGAGCCCTGTGGCCGGGATTTCTTCTGTGGACCTCCGTGTCCGGAGCAGGTTCAAGTCCTGCAGGTCTGTCTGTAAGCACAGTCTGGGGCAGGCAAACTTGTCCCTCCCATGCACTGGGGAAGCTGTGTCGACCCCAGGAACAATGCGACTAAGCCCATCAGGTGGTTCGAAGGATGATGCTAGCAGCACTCAGATTGGGGCCGGACTCGTTGCTGCTTGTTGCCAAGCTTCAGCAGTGTGCTGGCACACCCCATGCTTTTGGGCTGCGTTGGGAGGTAAATGGGGGCTGATGCAGGGGTGTGCTTCTTTTTCTCAGCATTTCTGAACTCCCTTTAAGATTGTGGTGAGTGGCTTGCTGCTGGATGACAGAAGAGATAGAGTCATTACATGTCCCTCAAAATGCTGAGCAGAGGTTTCCAGAACAGGGTTCACTCATGAGAGCCATCCCACCTGCTGTACGAACATGCCTAGAGGCAACCAGCCACAGCTATTTTGGGATTTCTTAAACTGTTAGAATTCAACAGTGAAACCAGTTTTCTATGTTTTAGTCACTTGTCATGGGTGACTTTTGTAGGTTATGACAAAATAGGAACATATATTAATGGAAACAAAGAACTTTCACTTTTTTTTTTCAAATATAGATTTTTTTTTTCTCCTCAGGCAGCAGTTTCTACCTGATTACAATATTCACCAGTTTGTCAGTATTTCATTTAATAAAAAACCCTTTTTCAAAAGTTGTTTTAACTGAGCTTTATGAACTTTACTGCTCAATGAAACTTAGTTTACAAGGTATGTGACTGGGAGTCATTTTTTAAATCCCAATTAAAATATATATATAGTTTGGTATTTTTTAATTATCTAAATGTAAAACAAAATGGAGAGTTTATAAGTTTCAGATGGTTTCTTGAGGCTTTATAACTTTGATCTAGAGATGAAATTGCCCTCTTACCATTTTCTTAAAACAAAAAAMCCGAACCAAAAACAAGGAAAATGTTGTGATTTTAAAACTGATTACGGCAGGTATGCAGTAAATTTTGTCCACACTTTTTATAAGGATTTTTACTGGCACGAATCCTAGGCATGGCACCACATCAAAATCTATAACCAGTCCACAGGTGCCGATCCATTCCCCTACTTGTACTGCACTCAGAAGACTTCTGGTAGTCTGTGGCTTCCAGGGCTGGGCTCTCCTGTCATGCCCAATGGTGCAAATCCACAGACGGTTTAATTAAAACCTACAGATAGTTTCTTCTGCCAAGAAACAAAAACATGCAAAGCCACTGTCCTCGCTTTCCCTCAAACGCTGTCCCTCAGTGGAACAGACTGGTGGCACAGTGGGGCACAAGGAGCCCCGTGTTCTGCATATCTTCACTGGAAAAGACAGAAAATAGCCTTTGAAAGCAGGGCTTCACCTTCCGCTGAATACCAGAGGTGAGGCTGGCAGATGTGGTGGATCCAGGGCTCAGCATCAGATGCAGTGGCAACTTTGGGATCAAGCCAGAGCAGTGTGGGTGAGAGAGAAAGAAAAGTAAGAGCTGTCTGCTGGACCAAGAACAGGCTTTCCCGGCAGACAAGCAATGAGCATCAGGAGGAAACGCAGCTCGTTCGACAGTTTTTAATAGCCAGTTCCCAAACTGGCTGTAATTTTAGCAGCCAGTTTAACTAGACTGGACTGAGCTCTTTCCAACATAGCCCTGTTCAAAGACAGCTTAAGAAATCCCTTTGCCTGCTGTTCAAGACCAGATGAGAAGCACATTTCTCAAAGAAGCTTTTACAACTCAAACGAGACCCAATACTGTAATTACTGTCATAAGCTCAGTAGGTATCCTTCTGTTCGTAGCGTGCATTTTCCCAACCTCCTAATCTCCTATATCTGAGATATGGTCTTATATAATGTATGCAGCAGTTTTAAGTTTCATGCTGATAACACGCCCTTCAAGAGGGAGTTCTGGGGAAATAAGTAAAAACTCAGTCAAGGTTAGACTATGAGATAGAAATACTCTCCTAATTTGCAAGAGGTGTGGTTTTACACCATAATCCTGGTTTGCCTGGAGAGCAGATCCATTTCCCCAAGCCCTCTTTGGAGCAAACCTGAATCTTCTCAGCATTGTTCAGAGTTTTGGCTCCAAACGAAGTGTCTGAGAATATCCCCTGTGGGCTAGACTGCCCCCTCCTTATTGAACTTCATTCTCGTGAGTTGGTATACCAATTTAAGCTAAGGGAACCTGCAAGTGAGCAGGTGATAAGCATTTTGGTCTGGTCTTTGCTGTAGACCAGAGCAAAGGTGGGAGGAAAGGACATTTGGTAGAGGTGCTTGTCTACAAATGGGACCAATACAAGGATGCCGGAAGCCTCTGCTCCAGCTCTTGCAATATAGACAAAGGGCATAAAACTCACAGCCAGCTCATCTTCTGGTGGTCCCCAGCTTTGTGACTAATCTCATGATTTCAGAATTTTGCAGTTCTCTAGGATGCGACTTGGCTTGTCAGCAGGTCTAAATCTGGGGCCATAGCCTACATCTAAATCATCATCCCAAATCTCTTTGGCCTATGTCTAAAATAAACACTTCCAACTCCATGTTTAAATAATGTCAGGGTCTCAGTACAAACTGATAAGAGCCAGAGAATTCAGCCTAAAGGTGAACAACCCCGTTCTCTGTAACGTGTTATCCTCCTCCTCCTCTTTTTCTCACAACAGCCAAGTGTTAGCACATTACATCATCAAGCCTTTGAATTTCCCTGCTCTTGTCATGTTTAAACTCGATTGTCTAACACTCGCCTTTTACGCGTTGCCTCTAAGCTCTTGCAGTCAGCAAGCCTACTGCTGACAGATGGTGGGGAAAAGTGGGCTGAGTTGGACTGTTTCCAAAAACTATGTCTAGCCACATGATATGTAAAACACAARCTCTCATTTAAAATCTGGTCCATTTTTGTTTTTGTTGATCTTTTAGAACTATTTTTATTTCGGGGAGGGTTATTTTCTGTTGGGGATCTTTGTTTGTTTGTTTGGGCCAATGACAGCAGCATACTTTCTGGCTTCTGCACCCTGCTTTTGGCAGTTTCTGAACTACCAGACAGGAAATTCTCCAAAGTACTGCAGCTGAGAATTGGCCCATTTTCCTGGAACAGAGATAAAATGGAATAGTTTTGTCAGGTTCTTCCCTTCATATGGAGAAACCCATAGTAATGCATATAAAAGTCTTCAGCCCAGAAATCCTCAGTAAGGGCTACTGATTGACGAAATCTCTGTCGGCAGATGATTTGACCATTGTAAAGGCAGCATCCAGAGTTGTAGCTTATTAGTTCTGATTTTTTCCTAAGTATTTCCCTCTGAACAGTGTAATACATCAAGCAGTTTCTAGTGAAACCTCTGAAAGGGGAACATTACTTYAACTTTCCATCAAACCTAGAAAAATATTTATGAGATGATTTTGTATTTATTTACCTATTTGTTCGGAAACATTTTTTTTTTTTCAGGTTAAAATTAATACATGTATCATGAAATGTCACATCTCATTTTCTTGGAAGACCTAAGGCTAGGAAGGAATGCAAGCATGGTAAATATTATATTGGCTACAATTTCATATTTGTAAAAGATCATCTGAACACTCAAGATGAACGTATAAAATAACAAAAAACCCTGAATACATTACTGGTACAGTATACTGTAGGAGATAATCTTGAATGATCCCTTTCAGCCAGCTTTATTTTCAGTCTTGGACAAGACGTGAAAAGGACAATCCCATTTTTAGTTATTCAAATGTATCTAATCAGGCAGTTGGATTGGCTCAGTGTGAACAAAGACCATAGGTGAATGCATATATTGGAAACCAACTTAAGGAGTAGATCGGTTCCTAAACAAAAGCGTAATGGGTAAGGCATTGATTAGCTGAGTCATCATTGCGCTATATAAAAGCTCCAACTTGTAAAAATATGCATCTAGTGTAGACTTGTGTGCTGCTGTATATTTAATGATATCAGGCCATAAAGTGTGGTGCCATGACTGGTAATAATCAAACTTAACAGATAACGCCAATTTTATGGTTCCTTCTAAAACAGCTGCTCTCAAATGATGAAACGGCAACAGATTTGGTGCGCTGAAGTAACCACAGTTAGAGCTGACTGAAAAAGGCAGATGGGGAAAAATATTCACAAACTTCTGTCCATTTGGGGAACACCTCCATTCACTGTGTAGACAGAAGATGAGGGATGGAAGACACGGATGGGGGGGTGCTGCCGGTGGGACAAGGCAGGTGGGAGCAGCACCATCTGTTGGTCCCTCTGGCCAGGGCTCTGCCTGCCGACCAGGTTGTCTGTCTCTGAGCAAGTACACTATTCCCAATCTATAGGATCCAAATCACAGCTGAGTGCCATCAGTGCTAATACTCAAGGACTGGAGGGCCTTTGGGTCAGGGCGGTGACCATAACACTGGGGTCTTGGTGCTTGGCTAGTCCACTAGTCATATGGATCTTGCTTTCTGTGCGTATCATCGTCGTATAGAACTGGCTGTAGATCTAGAAAAGTAAGTACAGCTGGCAAATGTAAAGATCTTTAGCATGGATAATGGACATTCATAGGGAGGCTCAGCACCTGTTGACAGCAAGCCTGACCTCTAACACTGCTTCAGCAACACACAAAAAATCACTAGTATGGTATTACATTTATTCAATCCCTATTTAAGTAGATGATAAAGGCCTGAGATAGACTGGGACCGCACTGCATGATGGATTGAACACCAAGAACGTGATCCTGGGGACTTTTGTGCAGTATGTGTGYGCAGTGGAAAAGTCCTAACATATAATTACGAAATACCAACCTCAGGTGAAAGCAAAAGCTGATCAAGAAATAATCAGAAAAAAAAAAAAATTGCAAAGATATATTTACTTTGTTTTTATTTGAATGGTTGGAATGGTGTCATTTTGTCATTCTAAAAATAATACCCAATGAGTACAGAGCTTATTAAAATGTTTCCTTAAAAAGAATTCCAAACACCAAGTTTTTTTGTGAAGTTTTTAATGCCTGAGATCCAAATTATGGTGCCTCTAGAAGAAATGAGAATCAAATTAACAATTAACATATTTTTCAAAACTTTTTCCATCATGCTTCAGAAAGAAAAAATTGGAAGTCTTAAGGAGTTTGGAAAGACTTTCTAGAAATATTTTCAGAAATAAATTTCTAAGCCTGCTTGGGTACCAGAATTACCCACTTTGTGAATGAATAATAGTTTTATAACATTCACCACTGTCTGTTACTATATATGCAAAAAGCATGTTATGAAAAAAATGCATCATTTTAGAATTTAAATGTGTGTATATCTGTGTTGTGTATGCTCTCACTTTTAAAGCTTTATTGGCCCTGGGTTGGATCCTGAGAAAAATTCAAATTGAGCGAGAGCTACTTTCAGTAGCATTTCAAATTCAGAAGAAAAAATTAGGAAAGACACAACATTTTGAAGCTGCTTGCAAATTCTTAGTTTACGTACAGATATGGTGCAGGCAAAATTACAAAGCTGAATATTTATCCTCTGTGTGGCGATAAGGTCTGTGTGATAATTTGTAGAGCTGTACAATAGTAGAATGTATTCAGGATTTGCAAATACAGACAGACACAGACATTAAAAATTTGTTTATATGTGGGGTTTTTTGTTGTTGTTTTAAAATTTTCTATTTTTTCTGGATGCTTTTCATTTATTTTCCCTCCTTCATTTGCAAAAAGCTGCAGTTTTATTGGCAGTGAAATATATATAAAAAAGATAGCTTCAAAGTCCCAGATTCTGTTCCTGTCACATAGCTGGGCTAATTTAAAGGAAGGTGTAATATGTAGGAAAGGGAACCGTGGCCACCATTACAAAGAGCCTCATACAGAGCTAAGGGAAATGGAAGAATTTGCAGAATAAATCACTTTCCAGTTTGTGTCAAGAGATGGCTTATCATGTAGCTTCCAGTACTTCATTTACCAGACACTGAGGTGGCTTCTTTTTTCCAGATTGCCCTACTTGAACTGCTAGGTAAACAGAAGAAAAGGGACTGCTAGTCTTTGTGGGAGCATTGTGCCATGACACCAGGAATGCTTTGCTATGGATGAGATCTTGGGCTAGTAACTCAGGGAAGGTCCATACAGAATGCACCTATTTGACTGCAGTATAAAATCCTTACACATTTTTGGGTTTCTTCTTCAGTTCTTGCTGATGCCATGATCTGGGAGGACAGGGTCCTGTAAAAACAATTTATTAAGAACATTTTTGTCTGTTCAGCTGTGTCCTTCAATCTTACCAACCACAGAGCACCATGAAGTGTTTTGTCTCACAGCAGCACCCTGGTTTGACTTCGTTATGGGCTTTACTTTACGGACTGCTGCTTTGGCAGTGTATTTGGTACTGGAGTAGCACCTTCCCTGGTGACATTTTTGTTCAACAAATATAAGTTACAGAGTTCTGCTATAAAGTTGAGCTATTGGAGTAAGAAAAGAAAGATTGATTTGAGACAAAAAATGGACAAAGACTTATCTATTTTTTCCATCTTTCTTCCTTTGTAAGCCTTAGGTCCCTCAGATTATGATCCAGACCTTCATAGTGGCCATTAGCACTTTCTGAAGCAGATCAGCAGCAGCATTTGACTGCCACGTGTGGTGTTGGATGAAATCACCTTGCTTTTTTGTGCCCTACTTAAACATCGTGGGATTCTTGCTGAATCATGACCTTGCTGTGCATGAGCTGTGCTTTGCAAAGGTTGTGAAATACAGAGGAGAAGAGGAGGGAAAGGAAGAAAAGAGTAGTTGGTGAGTAACCAGAACAAGAAATGAGAGAGCAGAACAGAAAAGACATGGGGGGAGGGAAGAACCAGGCAAAGAAAGATCCCAGGGAGCACATACATGTGTGTATTCCCCTTTTTTTCACAGGCAGCTGGCACAGGGTGTCATATGACCTTTCACAAGTCATTTCAACTCTTTGTGCCATTGTGTTCCACCTCTATCGTAGCTGTACAAAYCGCAAATGCATTGGAGCAAGGGCTGCCTCTTACTCAGGGTCTGCTCAGTGACTACATAACCCTGGTGTGAGGCTGTTCCCTAAGCGCAGCTGGTAACAAGGCTGTGTATCGTATCCTTCAGCAATGGAACAGGCTGTGGGAGAGTGTGTGTGAGCGTGAAAAAGGCAGTGGGCACATGCTTTCACTACTTTCACAATTTGCTTTCTGTGCCTCACTCATGTCCTGTGTACAGGCTCACTGCAGGAGGAGTTGGGTCAAGAGGACAAGCCTGTGCTGCTCAAAGACAGCCCTAGCATTCAAACCAGTCTTGCTGCCCATTCAAAGCTGTTTCTTCCCAACTCCACCTTCACCAGCATCAGCAAGGACCCACCCTTGTTCATCAACAAAGGCTGCAAGACCTGATCTCATTAAATTTTTAGAATTTACTGCTAGAGGAGAGGCAGTATGGGGGTTGTTGCACTATGTCCTTTCACATCAGCAGATGCAGCGCATGGTGAAATGGCTGTGCACAATCGTCGTCCCCCTGCAGCTGCCCTGGAAATCATTGGAATTAAGACCTGAAGAACCAATGGCAATGTTATGACTCAATGCAGAAAAAAAAATAGCAAAGAAACGGCATCTAATATCTAATAAATAAATAAGGGGTCTGAGAACAGGGCTAGCTAAGGAAAAGTAGGCCTTGATCCAGCAACACTCTTAAGACACTGTAAGTGACTCAAAGCATAGGAGGAGGCAAGTACTCAGGAGCTAAAGTGCTTTGCTGGAGCAGGGTCTTTGTACATAAATGGACAGCTGGATTTGGAAGCTGGTGTAGTATGTGTTTTTAGCATAGGGATAGGTTAGCCCTGAAGCTTTCCATCCGAGTTAGGTATTATTTCCTCAGCTGGCTGGCTTTTGGGGGTCTGTTTGGTCTGAGCTATGGGAGGTGTCTGAAGGAATTACGCTCTAGCAGGAAGCAGAGGGAGATTCAGCAGGATCAGTGGTCAGCTGCAGGYGAACAGCAGAGGGGAAGACACACTAGCTTGCACCAGTCAAACTGCAGCTTTCAGCAATGCCAGCAAAACTCCTGCCAAGGAGCCAGCCTCCCTTAGAGAATGAGGGAGGACTGATCCATATTGCTGCACAACTGGCCCGGTGTCCCATTTCACAGGGACAGAAAAGGCGAATTCTTCAAATGGCCTTGCAATTCCTGCAGTAGGTTTTTTGGTTTCACAGTTGATGGTTCCGGCTCTTTGACGGCACACTCAGATAAATAATATTTCATGGGAAGCAAGCAGAAACAAATACACACTCGTCTAGTCACTGATTGCCAGTGAAACAGCATCTCCCACTGCTTGCCAGCCATGTCCCTGGTGTGCCTGTCGGCAGCTATGTTGCTTGAGGAAACAGACAAAGAGGAAGGCAGGGAGGAGGATCCTCCTTGTTATAGTTTACAGTGATGCATGGTTATGAAACTCTCCCTCCAGTGCCAGAAAACCGACTTCAAGCTGGCCCTGTTGGTTACTGAAATGTTGGCAGGGTAATCCTGCTCCCATTGAGACTGAAGAGAGTTTTGCCATAGGCATGGGGAGGAAGAGAATAATCCCTTCATAGGAAAAGACATAGCCATAACTTAGATATGTTTTATGGAAGAGGCCTCTAGATGCAGGGCTGTCCTCTGCTACCCCCAGGCTAGTGTTTACACTAGTGGTTTGGCTTCTGTAAACGAGAGTAGCTGCCATCCCCTGAATCCTTGGGTTTATAGACATCAAAACATGGGAATTCTTTAGCTCACAGCAAGATGTCCAAAATCTCTGGGGAACCACACTGGCTACTAAAGCTCATCAAATAATGGGTGAAAAACTGGAGGGGAAAAATTTTGGTTCAAATCCAAAAGCTTTTTCTGTGATTTTGGTTTCTTCTACTACACAGCAAATGGAAAAATGAATTTCAGACTGCTTCAACCCAGAATGCTTGACCTGCCTTGAAGAGAAAGGTTTTGCTTAACTTTCTGGATCTTAGAAATCTTTGGTGTGGCTTCCTCCTCCTTTTTAATTTAGGTCAATGTTTTAAGTGACGTTCACTTCTTCGAAACAAAAGATCCACCAGCTTCTTCTTCCTGCACTGTCAAAACAAATTATTTCAGATTTTCTGGGGAAAAAAAACCCCAAAACCCCAAACCAAAATATAATAAAATTGCTGGAACATAGTATTACAACACAAAACACCCCAAAGAAAACAAAAACAGTTCCTCCCTCACCCCCTTCTCCAGCCAAAATTATTTAACTGAATTTATGTTCTTGTGTCTGTAAATGTAAAAAACTGTAAATATTTATGGTCACCTGAAAATTCCTAGTCTGAGGGCAAAACTGCTGTTGGTTTAGAGCTATCCTCTCTGCTACGCTTTTGCCTGTATCATTTTTCCTGTGCCCCTTGTGTGAATTTTACGGAGTGGGTGGACACTGCCTCTCAAGAATAGGTGCTATATGGCATTTCAAAGGGTGCTGCTGCCCATCAACAGCACTTCTGCCATGTGATCAGGACCCAGCCATGTGAGCCTTGGGCCCAGCGCTGCCTGCCTTGTTCCCACCTCGGATCCAGCCTGCTTTCCAGGCTGGCAGCGGTGGTGGGAAACAAGTCGTGGAGAGTAAGGTGTTGCCAGCACCATTAAAAGGCAGGAAGAATTGGCTGACAAGGGAGGAGAGGCAGGCTTGGGCAGCTGTTGAAAGGGGGCTTCATGTCCTCTACTGCTTATACCTGGGGAGATTAGGGAGAGAGCAGAGAGGAGGAGAAAAGTGTTTTCTTAGGCTGTGAGAATGGAAAGCAAGGGCATCAAAGCAACAGGGGAGCGAGAGCCAAATTTTCTTGGCAATCATCCCTCAGCTTTAAATTTGCTGAGAATTCTCATCCTCAGCGTTTGTCGGCTTATTAATAGTTGTCCTATAGTTGAATTTAAATCTGCATCCTAGGTTGTCAAATCTGAATTAAAGAACCAAGTGGAAGAGGAGGAATGGCTCACGATGGGCCCTGAGCCAGCTTAGAGGGGTGCTAGTGGGAGGTTTCATTACCTCTAACGTGTGCTGGATCTGTTTGATGTGGGAAGCATCTGCCGAGAGTCAAATGGATTGGGCTTGGGATGTCCCCATCTAAAAATAGCTGTCAATGAGTAGTTCATATCAGGCAAACTGCTCTTTGGTGAATTCTGTTTTCATCTGAATTTGCTTCTCGGTATTACTTATTCAGCAACAATTTCTGATCATGTTTCAGCGCTGCTGATGGCAGAGGCAGAGGAAGATGGCAGAGGAAGCAGACAGCCAATCATCTTTGACATTTATTATATGTAATAATAGCTGTTGTTACATGTATTCCATCACTTTACCTATGCATCATCATTGTCAAATGCCCTGTGTCACAGAACAAAGTACCTCCCTAAAATTACTTCCTTATTCAAAGTAGAAAGACACCTAGGGACATGTGTCTTAACCATCCAAAAAGATGTCCAGTGCCTGAATCTGGCCCCTACCAGATCATCTATTCAAGACAGATTGTGGCATTTGCAGCCCACTTGGTAGGGGGCAGCAGGGCTCTTTGTCCTTTTAACCTGCTAGGCAAGGAGAGCAGGAATGAGCTGGTCTTAACTCTGCTCACAGTGGCAGGAGAGGCATTGAAACAGTGCACACTGACAGGGAGAAAGACTATACCGTGTTCACTCAGAAGCTAGGTCTGTGTTAAAAACTGCACTTTGCCTCTGACTCAGGGATAGTGCCAAAGCCTTCCTCAGTGAAGGTGTTTGCAAAGTCCTTGAAAAGCCTGTGACACAGTGGTATTTAGAGTGTGCAGTTTAGTTTTGTTYATAGGGAAAAAAAGAGAAGCTGCTTGATTGACAAGGCTGATCTCTCCAGTTGCCAAAAAAAAAAAAAAAAAACCCAAACCCACCTCTGATATAAACAACTTTACAAGAGGTAAGGAGTCACCCAACACCATCAAATGACTTTTTCTACATCTGGAGAAAAGACAAAGTTTCCTTCCTGTCTAGCTGCATTCAGGACAAAACTACAAAGCATCGATCCTGCTAAAGGGATCTCCTGCTTTGGGAAGCAATGGAGGGAATGTCCATTGATTCAGGTGAATAACTGATAGAATGACATTTCTTTCTAATCACAGCAGAGTTCCTCTGGAAGCCAAAAATTTTTGCTATGTTTGTGTGTTAGTGCTGCATGCTGGTCATTGCAGATGCATTTTGGTTAATTCAAAGCCACAGACTGCCAGGATTCTGCTTCTGTTTTCTAACGTTAGACTTCTCTGCCACAGGTGGGTGTCAGATCTGACCTGAGTGATGTTCACTGAGCCAATAATTTTCACTCTGTGCCTGCACTTCATTTGACAGGACCTGGAGGAGTTCAGGGCAGGCAGGCTTGCTGAGCGCAGAGTAGCATATCTGTTTGATAACATAGCTGCCTTTCAGTAACTCAAGAGAAAAAGAGGAAAAAAAAAAAAACCCACCTCTCTAGGTTGAATGAAACATTTCGTTCAATCCGAAACATGTTACCTGAAATTTCAGGGTTTCTGTCACATATTCCAAATGGGAAAGGGTTGTTTGTTTGTTTTCACTTTGGGGCTTTTTTTTTTTTTTTTAGTGGGGTGCTTAGACCCAGGAAACCAAATGGAAGAATTAGTGCCTTTGCTCTCTCCTGCACATCTCTGGGACAGCTCCACAGAGCTATAGGGTGTTTGAGGTGGAGCTTTCTGACAGCCCAGTTCAATGAACTTTTCTTTCAATGGTAATGCTGGCTTAACTCACACCCACCTTTCTGCTGCCCTCCTCTCCCTCCTAGCTTTATCCCCAGTTGTGCTATTGCAATTGCTTGTGGGGTTAAGGATAAAAAGAAAAAGAGGGGGTGTTTTTAACTGAGATAATTTTTCTCATTCTGTTCAGCTGCAACTAACTTGAGCTGGTACAACTGAGTGGGCAGGAGCGAAAGGTAAAGGATGAACTATGAACAAGTTGTCCTTTTTGGTAGAAGGGAGTGTTCATCAAATTACGGCCTTGATTTTTTTCTGTTGAAGCTGTTCAGTTTTCTACAAATAGCTCGCTGCGTATGAGGACAAAAAAGAGAGAGAAGGGCTTTGCAAGCTGGTGAGTAGGAAAAAGAAAAGAGGTGCATTTAAGCCTTTACTTGGCAAAGAAGCGGGCACTTGAACGAAGTGGTCTATTTCTGAGGAAGGAGAGGAATAACCTCTGGGATTCCTTCCCCTCTTCCTTGTGCCAAGAAAGTCAGGAATTTGCCATGAGCAGCAAAATAAACATATTGAGAAGAACAGGTGTATGGAGGCACAGATACTCAGAAGAAAGGCAGCATCATGACAGTTTCAGCCACGTGCAAAAGCAGGTAGGCAAGTCTGCAAGTCTGTCACCATCCACCGGTTTCTGATACTTTCTTTTATGTAGTAAAGAAGGCAAAAAGCAACACTGAGTGAGTGGGACATGAAGTTTGACAAAATTAGAGGAGAAATATGGGGAAGCAAGAGTGGAATGATTGCTTTAGGAATTTGCTGGTTTATTCCTTCCAACAAGGTAAGCTACAGTCCAGGTTATGGATTTAATGGAGAAATTATTGGTGTAGACTTCTCAGATCACCTTAGGAGAAAGAAACAAAATAAGTGACTGTGCTTGTACTTGTGTGCCGTAACATCCATGAGAAGCACAAATAAACAAATTGCAAGGAACTAAAGATGATTAAAAAATCTTTGTTTTGCCAATGTTTTCACTTAAAGCTCTGATCAAATAAGTTTTCTGCTTATGCTTGATAACAGCAGTGGAAACTCCCAGGCAAGCTTATGCCCAAGGTACTGGGACCTCCTTGTTCCCATATGCATTGCAGTTCCTCCCTCCCAGTTACACTGAAGTGAGCCATAATGCTGAACCCCCAGAAAGCAAGTTTTTTGTTTTTGTTTGGATGTTTGAGTGGCTGGGAAGGGTGGAGGAGGACAAGATATCATTCGGGGGGGGGGCTCATGAAAGGTAGGTTACTTGGCCTGTCCAGAGGAGAATTACTGGGTATATCTACTTAAGAGCGTATAGTGCAACAGCATGAAAAGACCTTCAGAGAAGATTACTGATACTAGAAAACAGAACTAGGCAAGGCCAGTGTGGGTGAGTTATATTTTAAAACATATGACAATTTAAATAAACTTGGTGATACTGCTGATAGGAAATGTCTGGTGATACTGCTGATATGAAATTTTAGTGGTCCTTGCCCAGAATGCAACATTACCGGGATAATGTTTTAAGCATCTACACTGTATCGAATGCAAAAACAAAGAAAAGAAGCTGCCTTTGTGTGTCACCAGGCATTCATTTGTGAAGAACTGCATTTCCCCCCCAAAAAATACATTGACAAGTGTACATTTCACTCTCATCTAGGAGTTTGTTTGCTTGTCCTCAAACGACATACATAGATGAATTGAGAGCCCTAGTTTTGAATTACTTGAAACATATTTTTATATTCTCTTTGGCATTTCTGGTGAATAACATAAATACAAAGTATAATTTAAAAGTATACATATACAGTTGGCACTGTAACGGAAAATCCAATATGATTGATAAAATGGTATATGATTATAACTATTTATTAGTTACATGGTCATGTCAGTGAGGATCTGTGGTTCACTGACTACAATAACTCTGAAGGAATTAATATAAGATGTCCATAGTGTCTGGAAGAGCCGGCAGAATATACATAGATAGAAGGACAGACCAACTGCAAAGCCTGCCCATGTGGGATATTTTGTTTCTGGTGCCTACATAACTTAAATAGCTGCCTATTAGACTCTTTTTGCATGATCACAGATTTTTCAGTGAAGCTTACATGTAAACTGTGGGAGAAGCTACCCTGTCTGTGAGGTCTTTTTGCCTTGTGCCCACTTCTAGCTGCACTCCAGGAGGTGAATGTACCTGCACCAACCACCTGAAGGGGAAGAAGTTATTCGGTGTAATTTGTCAAGGTCCTTATGTACAGCGACCAAAGGATTAGACTGGAAATCTTGACTGACTTTTTTTTAATGGCCACCTGGAGTCTTCAGTGTTGTGAAGCTGTGGACAGGATGGCTCTTTAGAAGAAGAGTAGCTCAGTGGCAGTGCCCGTTTGTTCTCCCCGTTCAGAAAGCAGAGGATAAGCTCACACTTCATGGAGATAGGTGAAACACATAYGCACTGGTTTCTTCGCTTTCACTATTAGGAATACCCTGCTGCTCTCAAAGTAGATTAAAGTAAACTATGAAAATGGGTGCTTATTCTGAATAAAAACATTCCTGCATGGAGTTGATTTGGAATAGCTGCATGCACAGAAGCTCTTAATAGCCTGAACACAAAAAGCAAAACAACTGGAAGGTGGTCTTATTCACTCAAAAACCCTATACTTTCAGCAGAAAAGTCAAAGAACTGAGGTATCCTGACTTCTTATCCACCTCCTACTGCTAGCCCTTACCACCTTGAGAAAGAATGAACCTCAAATATTTGCAAGCAGTTTTTTACAGAAAAGCAAGATGGCTGCCCATGGTTGTCCTCCTGTGTAACACTAGATTACTTCAAATAGGGGGTCCTGCTTCAAACCATGATGTGCCCACCTAAAAACATACAGTTGACTGTGGTCATAATTATATCCTATCCCCAGCAGCAACCTGAAAGCTAACCCTCTAGCCAGGTCCATCCGCCATTTCTTTCACACATCAGTAACTTCAGAGTCAGCATGAGTAAGGCTTCARATACAGTCCCCCATAAAACCTAGTGCAGGCAGGACAGCATGATTGATTTCCTATATATAATGAAAGGAGGTAATTGTTGTATCTTAGCAGCTCGAATTCTCGTATTTGCTTTCAGGAAACCTGAACTGAAAATAATTGAGAAAATATAAATAATAATTCTGCATTCAGGACAGGGGATTGTTAACTCTTATGAGTTTTCCCTTGATGTTAGAACAAGTCTTCTTTGCCCAGTCAAGTCAACTGGAGTGTTTCTGTAGACTTTCATGGGCTTCTGGACCCCCTCTGAACAGCACTTCATTGCTGAGGGAAACCATATCCCTGTGACATACGATGCTATGCTTCTAATATGTAATATTAACCTAAATAATATGAACAAACTGGAAGACTCTGTTGCTGGGAATTGTCAACGAAACAGTGCCTGCAGACTGATTAACTCCATGAACAAACCCAAACCATTCATAATCTAAGAATTTGCCTGCTAAAAACAACACCATGAGATGTAATTTGAGCATGAGGAACACAGCTCTGAAGGGACCCCTCATGAGTCCACTTGAAATAAATGATCTCTCAAGGCACTGTTGTTTTTTTTCCGCTGCTCTCTCGTAGATTCTGGTAGGTTAGTTTATCTAATGCAAAAATTGATCTAACTGTTTAAAATGTTGAGTTATCAAAACAACATACTCCTTCCATCTTGTATGTTAAAAAATCTCTGAGAATCCAAGCCCATGTGGAGTTAATCAGACTGAATGAAAGAAACCATATTAAATGTTTGGTTCAGCCCATGAAGTTGACCAATCTTAACAGTGGGGGGAAAGGGAGAAGGATGGTTTTATTTTAATTTTTGGGAGAGGGCTCTTCTTTTGAAGAGGAAGGAAGCATGAATAAACTTCAGTATAAATGACTTCTTGACTGATGCCAGTATGGGAACCACTGTGGGCCTTTTCCTTTGGAGAAATTAAAATTTTGTGTATGAAGTTGGGTGAACTTGTTTTCCCTAAAGTAGCTTTATAACCCTCTGCTATTCTAGGTGAATATCCTTATGTACAGGCAGAGCATTAGAGGGAGCTGGCACACCAGGCTGTGAATGACAAGCATCACTGGTCACTGTTTCTGCTGCAAACACTGCAGGAGCAAGAGCAGGGCTGGTGGTGGTGTGGAAGGTCTCAGCATGGGGTGGAGGCTCTGCCATTCTGAGATGTGGCTTTCCAAATCTCTGCTGCAGTGGGAGAAAGAGTGCTTTTTCCAGCCTGATGGCAAGTGGAGAGGAAGATTTGACATCTGGCCTATGTGCCCGAGCGATGGATAGCTGAGGAAGCAGCTACAGCTTTGTCATTACTTGATCTGGAGAGACAACTGTAAAAAACACCATTTGATCTTTTGGGGGATTTCTTAAACCAATRCTTCAAGACTTTGTGATCTTGCCTGTAAGTTCCTTGCCCCATTTCTCTCTCTAGGGTTCAAAGGGCCCTAGAGGTGGAGGTGAAGCATCCCGGAGATACTAAATGGCCCTCTTAAACTCAACAACCAGTCCCATCCTGTCCTGCCTCCAGCTGGGTCATTCCTAATCCATTTTAACCTCATCCAGATGATTTTGTTTCACAGATCCACAGTGATGGAAACACAATACTTCCACAGTATTGCATTATTTCAGCTATGGCCAGGTATTACCACCCAGCAGTCACCTTGACCTCCTGACATTACAGAATGCCTGGCTCATTATGGGAGCCAGTTTGGCATCCATTGTGAGAGAGAATTTGCAAAGCAGCCTGAGGGAATTTGGCGCCCCATTCCTATTGAATTACAATGGGATTTGGGCATTGAATTTCCTTAGTTAGTCCTTTTAAACTTCCCCCCTTTTTTAAAGTAATCAAGGTGGAGTTTTAATAAGGACTGTATTGGCTTAACTTTGCTTCTTTTGAAGTTGCTGGACATTTTACTGCTGACTTCAATGAGAGCATCATTTGGCCAGTGCTATGCAATTTTGAAAAACTCATGGTGGAGATTTTGAATTATTTGCTCTTAAATTTATGACCTAAAAGTTCATCCAAAAGATTAATTTAGGGGAAAAAAGAAAAAATAAAAAAAAAAGAGGTGAAGGGAGGAACCGAGCACAGTGGAGAGAAGTGAACTTGATGAAATTTAATAAGTAAATTCCAAGGTGCTCTCCAAATGCAGCTTGGTTATCTCAGTCTCAAATAGCCTTGAAAGCCCTAATATTTATTTAACTATGTAAGATATGAAGGGGTTTCCAAGATACTTTCCGTCTATGGTACGCCAATATACTAAAAAAATAAGTTTTGAAGACAGAGACCTAATTAACTTTCTTCAAGATGCTTTATCAGCTTCATCTAGGTATTTGTTAAAAAAAAAAAACTCTTTTAAACTACATGCATAGATTATTAGCTATTAACTTAATTATATGGCCTTTGGTCAATTCAGAAAACCTTCTCTGAAATCAAATGTGAACCAGAATCTACTGGCACAACTGTATATTTGGAAGTAGCTTGAACGTCTTATTAATTCTGCTTGATAATGCAGGACTTTCTTTGGCAGACTGAAAACCCTGATTTGAAAGTAGGCACTTATCCGGTTTTTACCACCATTTTGAACTGAAATTGCACAGGGGGGTGACACATGGTTAACAATGGGAGATCATTAACTCAAACATCTTCCATTTATGTGAAAGCATTGGTAATGCAATAGGACAGCTGAGGCCATGAGTCCATGCTGAGGGCAGGCTCCAGGCAGTGGAATTTTCCTGGAGCCAGAACAAAGGAGCCAGGTATCAATGCAGCCCTCTAAAAAAACATAAGGGATGAGAAGCTGGAGAGGAAGCTCCAAGATGAGTACCCATGAGCAGGATATACTTACTTGGCAGGTATTTTTTGTTTACTTGCAGAATCAGCCAAGGGAGAAGGAAACTGGCTGGGCTGCAGAGAAGCTGCTGCACGATTCAGAGGAGGACTTGTGTGGAGGAAGGAACATCTTGAGCTCCTTAATGGATGCCCAGGGCCAAAAAGGAACAAGAATGGTGAGGCACCAGGCAGAACAGTGTTTGATTTGGTCTAAAGCTGTATTTTCCTTCTATGAGTTAAAGTGCTGTAACGGTGGCACGTAACTCCCAGAAAGGAGGTGTATCTCACTGCCCTCAGTTATCTCTAGTTCAATGCCACATGCTGGGAAGTCAGGGTGACCAGCATTGCTCCAGGGCTCCAGGCTGGCTGGATCTTATCTCCCATTTTTATGGAGAGATGACATATTGAGAGCTTCAGTATTGTGCCAAGCAAAGGGGCCAAAGGAAGATGTTGTAGCTGACCACTGGAATTTTATGAGAGCGAAAGTCCAGCAATTCCATGAGCTCTAGGCAAGCAGCTTAATGAAATATCCAGCCCCAGAGAGTCCAACTGGGCTTCCTTGATCAATGTCTTCAATGATCAGAGTGTGAACTTGATCTCTAATATCGAAATCAACTCTCCTGCATCTAGTTAATTAATTACTTTCTCTGTATCAGTTGTGATTAACATCAAAATGAACTGAGGCTCACGCAGTGTCTTCCATTGTGTGTTCCTTCATATGCTGTATCCAAAAGTTACTACACTGAATTTTTTGAGTCCATTACCTCAGTGGAGGACTACGGCCCTAGCTCTATCAGCAGATTGGGTTTCTGGTTCTAGTAGTGTTTGGAAACAGGACCAAAGCAGAAAATAATCTACTTTCAGTATATGCGGAAACTTCTCTTCTTTGCACTGGGCAGAAGCAAGCTCAATGCACAGGGAAATGTTGTGTCCACTCCAGCAAACATGTGCTCAAAAAAAAAAAAAGTGTAAGTAAGTATAAATTGCAAAAAGGTTCTCCAGAAAAAAGTTGAGCTAAAAGGAGAAACCTTAAGATGAAGAAGTAAAAATGTTTTAGGTGGGGGTGAAGGAAGGCAGGAGAATGAGGTCTGATTTTACACTTTACCTTTCCTTAATCCCATGAAGATGAGAAATATAATAACTAAAAAACTATTTCAAGAATTTTTTAGAGTTTAGGCTCAGCAATTCTCTTCAAGGCAAGCCCTCTTAGCATTTAATGGTGCAAAAAGATAGTCATGTGCAAACATATCCAAAGGAAAAGGAACAACTTCTCACCTCCTGGCTGTTCCAGCTAACAGGATTTTGTTTGTTAGCCTCAGATGCATATATTTTCATCACCAGTTTGGACTCAGCTCCAAAAAAAATTTGCATACAGGGAGAAACTGCAAATTCAAGCAAAGAACTCTGATTTGACACTAATGAACTCAGTTCTCTCTGTAGATAGCAGTGAGGCACATATCTACTGAATGTACAATACTGCAGGTTACACTGACAGCAGCTCTTCTCCTGCATATTGCTGACCGGAGATGTTTCTTAAATTATGGCAAAGGCTGCTAAAGCAAATAGGACCCAAGGCCTGACACAGTCATTGTATCAGTTCAAGGCATTCTCCTCCATCTTCCATGTAGGTTTAATTGTCTGATGTGTCTGATAGTGGATACAAGACACAAATTCTCTTTGATTCTTCTTAATGTTAGAGGTTAAAAAAAAAAACAATAAACAGTTTTAATAATTCCAGTTACACCGTCAGTTTATTACAAGAATCCTTGCTGTGGATGGCCCAATTCAAATAGGAAGCTTCGCAGATTTGCTTACAAGTGCTCTGAGAGTGGAGAGCTGCCCAGAGATGTTTAGTGACACTTACGCCAAGACATATTAGTAATGTATTATATGAGTAATAACTTTGGCACATTGATAGGAGGGTCAGCCAATATCTGCGTGTGTATAGGACCCCTYTATTTTTTCCTTGGATACAGTATAGCCCTGGGACCTAGTTCAGTATTTCAGGAGGAAAACTCTAATGACTTATAAGATCTTCTGCCACCACCTTGCTTCTCTCAGTGAATTCACAATGGGTTAATGGGGTCACAGCTTCACTCCTTGTAGTTTATTTCCCCTGCCTTCTGTTTATTGTCTGTCCGTTGATGCAAAACTTTTGCGTGCAGGCAGATATAGTTCCTCCTCAGTGCCCAGCACAGAGACACTCTGTTCCTAACTGGTGTTTCTAGGCTCTTCTCCCATGCAAATAATGCTGAGTAGATGTCATATCAGGTATCTTTTGCATAAACTTTTCCTTCCAGAACTCTCCTATGAGTTACTTTGCTCAGTGTGATGTTTGCACAGTCTTAGGAAGAGACGGCTAAAGATGGACCTTATTGCAGTCTTCATCCCTTCAGTGAGAGGTATAGGGAGGATAGAGCCAGACTTTTCTTGGGGTTGCATAGCAATAGGGTGAGAGGCAATGGATGCAAACTGCAGCAAGCTAAGTTCTGATTATATATTAAGAAAAAAAAAAAAATCCTGGTGTGGGTAGTCAAACACTGGAACAGAGGCCCAGAGTTGATTGTGGGACCTCTGCCCTTGACGTTAAAAACTCAACTGGTCAAGATGTGGAGCAAACTGATCTAACTGGCCATGGTCTGAGTAGGATGCTGAACCACCAGATGACCTCCAGACGTCTCTTCCAACCCAAATTATTCTATCATCATTTTTGTCTACTTATTATCTTACATATTTAGGCTGTTAGGGTTCTATAGAACATAATGATATTAAAAATTTGAAAACAGACTGCACAAATTAATAAATAAGCAGCTTTTACTCCTATCTTGGTGCTAATGAAGTTTTCTTTAAGGCTGAGTGATGCTAATTCCATTTTATAAAAAATGCAGGCTGATAAGAGTAAGTGTGGCTTTTCCGCCAACATACTTAAGAAAGATCTGCAGTTTCATTTTTTCCAATTAGAAATTTTATCTTCATTGGCATCACATTTCATAATGGGACACTATGAAACCAGTCCAACCATTAAAATCAAAGGGAGCCCTTTTTCTTATCTGTGGTTTGCAAATCAAATCTTGTTGGATGTTGTTTCTCAGTGGCTGTTGGACATCTGGGGTTTTTTGCTTGGCTTTTTTAAAATGCATACAGAATGGAAATGGCCATAGTAAATTAATATTTTTTCCATAATTTTCCATGCACCCTTCTTTCACTGGGAAATGGTAGTAGAAGTGAAAGATTGCCCTTGAAATGATGGGGAGGGGCAGGATTTTAAAGACCCAAAACATGTGTTTGCTTTCTTAACTTTCCCTTTACGCCTTTGCAGATTTTGGTCTCTCTGGTTAATTTTAGGATAACCTGTACTTCAAAGATATGAAATATCCTAATTAATTAACTTTTGCTTTAATTCTTGAAATAGAAACTTAGCCAGAATTGTCTTTGAAAGTGATTCTCCCTGTATTTACAATGACAAACACTAAATTATATTTTCGGATTTTCACGGTGAAAGTAATATGATAATGTTGCAAGGTAATTTTTCCAAAACTTTTTGTAAATTGTGGCATAATAAACTCCCAGCTTGCATACACTGAGAAATTGTTTGGATGTAACAAATGGTGATATTCATGTTGCTTGTCTTGTCTCTAATGGGGAAGAATTAGGACATTATTGTTGTTGGAGGTCTTAATAAAGCCCTTTGAAACCAGAAGGACACTTATTGATCTCAGGGCTGCACGAGCAAGAACAACAATCCTAACTGTGAATTTCTTATCTTTCTGCTTAATTTTCTTTTAATCCACATGTTCTTAAAAGTTAATATGAACTCAAACTATTCATATGTTCCTTCAGTCTTAAAGCTTTGTTTTTTCCCTCTCTTTGAATAGAAGAACAGGCAACTTTATCAAAAAATAAAGCACATAATTTATGGCATTCCGTCAGCTGAACAGAGAGGTTAACGCTCATGAATTGCATGAAGTTGACTGCCTGGATCCCCAAGATATCTTCTTTTTTAATTTGACAGAAGCTGTGCAAAATGAAACTAGATCGTCCCCAACAATTCTGTGGGAACCCAGCACTCCAGCCATAGAGAGATCATAGGAGAAGAATAAGCAGCCTATAGCCCGAGTCAGACCAAACCGATAGACAGATCCCTAGAGAACAGCTTTTTTGTTCAGGCAAGCTTGAGGAAGGGAATATTTATACAAAAGCCAATTTACTTTGCTGGTAGCTGTTTTGCTTATTAATACCACTGAAGACACAAGTGCTTCATTTCTCCCAGCCCAGGTTTCTTTTCAGTCTGACCTTCTGTCACATGATCTGAATAGTATAATAATGCAATGTGTTACCATGGAAATGATAGTGATGACGGTATGTGTTCAGCATACCCAAATTTGAACCTAATGAGAGCAGATGTGACTTTGAGCTTTCATCCCTAAAGAGCAGAGCTGGTTATATCATCATGTCTTTTCTTAGGAATCATGGAGAAAGCTCTTAAATACAACTGAGAAAGCTCTTAAATACAACTCTCAGTGATTGTATTAACTGTGAACAACAATATGAATGTATGCAAATAATTTCTACTTGCTGTAAACATCTTCTTATGAGGTCAAACACACACACATCAGGAGAGCTATGAAAGAGGACAAGCCATGAGGAAAACAAGAACTCTTAGACATCTGCAGTTCCCGTTGCTGATGTGCATTATCTTCTCCAAACATAAGCAGATTCCTGTACGTCACTGTGTGTTATCAGTTTTGGTCTCCACACTTTCCTAAGAAAATAACTACTTCCAGTTGCTGCAGGCCAGTATGACATGCTATGCAGAGCTGCATAGCACCATGAATAAATTACGGCTGTCACCAACTTCTCCGTCTAAAAAAGACTGTTACAAAAATAAATTAGCACTGCCCTTGAGCACTGCTAAGAGTGAACATCTCACACATGACTTTGCTAACTAAAAGAATAAGACCTCCATTTCACCACAGTGAAGCCTGCACAAGCAATGCATTGTCCATGTGAGAGAACAGCCACAAAGAGAAAAGGTGCTAATGCAAGGAAGGGAGCATTCAAACCAAACATTTTAGAGCCAGTTCCAGCCCTGTTAACTTGGAGCAGGATCAAGAACTCAGCTGGATCAAGATCAGGAGAGAAGTCTAAGGCTTCTTCATAATTACTCTGGATAATGCCTTCTCTGTAGCTTCTTCGGGAGAGACTGAACTTCCATAACTCCCCCTGCCCCCAGTGTGTTGTCAGATGGGGGATACCGAAATGAAGTAGCTGTGAATCTCACCCATCACCATGTGTGAATTGTCTTATATTGCAAGTATTGTGGCTTTATCTCTAGGTTTGTAAAAAACAACACCAACTTTGGCTTCAGCAACAGTACTTGAAAAAATTACCTACAAACACTGACATATATAGCTGCGTACTGAGATGGAATAAATCATCCTACCCTTGTGTGTGGATTCCTCCTGTCTGTACTTTTCTTTCTCCTTGAGGTTTCCAAAAGTCCTGATTTTAAGCCAGAAGTTCAGATGAAAATGTTCATTGCTGTATCTGTGAGGACTTTCTACTGGAACTCAATAATGGACTTTCCAGAAGTGGCAGACACCATCCAGAGACTATCTGAGAAGCTGGTTTAATCCTCTTGATGTTACAACATTAGACCAAAACTAATTAGGGCAAACCTGGAACTTCCTCATCAAGAAGTAAGGTGCAAACCCTCCACACGTGTTTATAAACATGGGAAAGAGACAAGCTAAAAGACAGGAAGAGGAGTACCATGTCATTGTCTACTCCCCTTAATTCCTATGTCCATTATGTAGCAGAAGATGTGCCTTTTAAAATGTTACAGCTTGCTCAAAAGGCAGCTGAAACCCATGCTGTCCTTTCAAGCATCTCCTGCTGCTTCTCCTATTCTCCCTGTAGCTCCTTTCCCCTCCTCTTTTCTAAAGAAATTCACGATAAACTTAAACCAACTCCTATTTCCAGACTCTAAACTTAAACTTCAAAGCGACTTGGCTCAGCAGCGAGGGAGGGCAGGTAAGCTGCACTTTCCCTTTGAAGCTTTGCCCCTCGCACTCTGCTTCCCTGTTCTCACAGCTCTGCACCTTCTGGGGAGATACCTCTCTAATGTTTCCAGTAGTCCTTTTTAGGAGAGCAGACTTCACAGTGCCCCTGCTGAGCACCCGGAAGGGAAGAGTGGTACCGACACCAGCCAGCATCCCTCTCTGCAGCATTCACCCAGGCCATGAAGCTCTCACCATCCTCAGGTTGGATGGCGCAGCACGTCATGGTGCTTGGGCAGAGAGCTGTCAGGGCGTGCTCCTGGATGGACGGAGCACCAAAGACAGAAGGCAGGACCTGGAAAGAGGTTGTGTTTCAGCACGCTGAGGAGTTTGCCATCACCCTTCCTTCACGCTGTCCAAAACCAACACAACTACACATTCCCTGTGCACTTAACATTATACCGGTCAGGTGGATTATCCTGTACGGTTCAGGGTGATAGTGCTCCTTGCCTGCCTGGTTTTGACATCCCAGTGCCATGGTGAGCGCTGATGGGTGATGACTGTAGCTAGCAGCCATAGGACGGCAGCAGGCCAAGCATATCACCAGCTACAGCTGAAACGTTAGCTGAAAGCTTGGTGAAAGGAATCTGTTTAACAGGTGTGCTAGGAGTCTGGCACAGAGACCTGGACTGGGGCCAGTACCACTGAATGTCTGCTGTGTTGATTCGCTGGCTGGCTAGAGTTACAGCAGGGTGGAGGGAACCGAACACAAATGCCTCTTGGTCTGCAGCAGCTTCTCGCTTGCTAGAAAATTACCTCTGCGTTCCTGAGTCATCTACTGCCCAGGAGCTGCAGCCCTCTTTTTCTCTTGGTTTTCTTTTGTCTTCCAAGAACCCATGCAGCTGTCCTTTACCAGGGGTTATCCCTCTGCAGTCCCAGTTTAGAACCAGAAAACACAGAGCAGCAGGGAGCAACAGTCCTGAGTACTGGCTGGCTCAGTGCAGACATCAACATCTTTCAGATATGACTTTGTCTAGCGACAGTGGGCAGATCAATGTCTGTTTGTTGGTGAGATAACCTCAGACTATGAATTTATGCAGCAGACTCATCTCTCCTGTGTAGTCATTCTCAGGATTGCCAGAACTACCTTAATCTTAGCAAGGAAATTACACCAATTTCTAGACTGTAATTTCAAAGCTGCCAAGTCAACCTCCTCATCACGCTAGTAACAGATAACGATTAGAAGAGATCTAAACACATTAGGCTTGATGGGTTGGGACAGTTTTAGATAGCAAGCTGAGTAAGAGCTTTCTGAGCCAAAGCAGTATCCTCTGCATCCTCGTGACTTCAGCCACGTGTCAGCCAGCCCTAATGTGTGAATATGTCTGACTGTGAGCCAGAAGGCTTCCTGATGTCCCATTGACTTGACTGGGAGTTCTGGGTGTGCAGGACCAGGTGACAAAAGAACTAGGGAAGCTTTCTTTGATCTGTAGTTTTCAAATATGCCATTACCAATTATTAAATGAAAGCTTGACTTTGTACGCCTGAGATCAATAAGAGCTTTGCTTCTGATCTCAATGGGCTTTTTGGAAGAACATTTAATAATTTCTGTGCTTCCGTCCACCAATTACAACTACAGCAGAAACTTTTTACCAAGTGCTAGCACTACATCAGGCAAATAAAGAGAGATGATAGAAAAGCATGAGTTTGCCATACAAATGGCACAGTTGCCTCCAGAAAGAAGTCCTGAAGTGGAAAACAGCACGTACCCTGGTCTGCACAAATTTAGCTGAGTGTGGCTGGCCACTGAAAATCTTTGCAGGACCAGAGCCATAATCGGTTCAACCCTATGTGCTCTTATTCTCGTTATTACTATCCTACTTCTTGATTGATCTCCCCGAATGATGAAGAGTAGCAGAATCTGTCTAAGAATTGTTCAAATCGAAGAGAATTTTTCAGCACCAGAAAACAAGAACAAACAGAACCAGAAACATAGGTTATACAGGTAAATGTTCCTAAATGAGCCTCATTCCTTAATTCTTCAAAACAGCAAGCATGCAATCAGGTCAGGGAAAATTGCTAACCTGAAACAATAATTATGATTTGCCTTTTGTGATTTAGCAATTAATTAGCATATGACTAGTGAACATTAGGCTTATACAAGATTGCAAATCTGTAGTCCCAACCCCAGCTGGAGGCTCTGTTAGACTACACTGCTGACATAAGTCTTAATAAGTAGATTGGTAATCTCTGTTATGGGCTTCTTTCCTGTTCAGAGGCTAAGAAACATCCCATTCCTCTAGGTCTGAAGCAGGATTAATTGATTGGTCTCATATGAACCTGAAAGCCATTAAGAGCACGAAGGATGAAAAGCAATTCAAACTGCTTTATTACCATTTTCTAGTAAAGTACCAGTTTAGACTCTGGACCTACTGTGAAGCAGCAGGTTTCCAGATATTGACTGTGCTGGCATGTGCTTCTGGAAAAGAGGAAACGACTGATTCCTAAAAGCAGAAACATCTGCTCAAGTCATGAACACACTTTCTGGCTGAGGCCAAACAGCAGGACTGCTAAAGAAGTCCATGTGCTGCCAGCCTCATTGTCCGGAGTCACAGCAAAATGGTGGTGAACAGTGAACCACACTAGCTCCTCCTTCACCCTCAACACACCATTAGATAAAAATTAGTTTTATGGGGCTCACCGTAGTCCTTACCATGCTGGCTTTTACAAGAAAGGCAAGGAGGGTCTTTTCTTCCCCCCTGGCATGGATGGCAGAGCAGAGCTATTTGTGCAGGAGACTTCATGAACTTCAGACAGGGAAAACTGGCCTGATTGCCAGTCTGGGCACTGCACTAGGAGAGCCTACATCTTTGCTTAGGGTAGTTCTCCTACACTGCGTTTTCAATTTTTGGGCTGTTTGATCAGTTGTTTTCCCATTTAAACCAGTAAACTCTATCGAAGTCTCACTGATGGAGTAGTGGTACAAACAGACAGAAATTTGGCCCAATTAAAACAATACTGACGTTAGGACCCCATTTAACATGCTTTCTTGTCTGCCCAGAGTTCAATTTAATTGTCAGAATGATGCAAGTAAATAAGGGGAAGTGATCATTCCTATTCTGGAACACAGTTTTGCTTGAAGCAGCAGAGCTGACAAAATCCAGGTATAAATACCAAGATACTTTTAGCAGTTTAGCATCACTGGCAAGTGAATATGATTGAGAAACCTGACTACCAGTCTAAGGATCTTAGGAAAACTCCCCCCATCTTTTTATCTTGGATTAGGAGGGTGGGCTTTTTCACTTGTGTCAGAAGGAAAACTTACTTAAAATCAAAAGAATGACAGCAAAGTCTGAAGAAAAGGAAGCAGATGGTAAAATTCTGTATCAATAAGCAGTGTGTGTAGACTTGTATTGTGCAAAAGTAGAGCATGGGTTGAATTTTGAGCTGTGATTAGCTTTCCCACTGAAGTTGCCAGCTATTGACCGTAAGCATTTGCTAAAGTCCTTGCAGAATGAGGGCCATAGAATTGAATACAGCCCGTAGAGAAGAAAAGTGCATTGTCAACCTGTGGGGCATGTTTTGCAGTTCCTAGTACACCTTCCCTTACAAATTATTTACCCTTGTTCTCTGCTTCACAGCATTATGTGGACATTTCCTGCTTCAGAACTAATACTGCAGCCTTTGATCCTGCAGTAAGTCCTGGAAGTGAGACCTACAGTAAGGGTTCTTTCTTCTTCTTGCTTCCAGCACTCACGAAACCATTTCTCCATCCGCACTTCAGCAATGCACTCAAGCGCGTGCTTAACATTAAGGTCATGCAGGACTTATGTATGTGATTAAAATTAAGCATGCATTTAAATGCTGTGTGGAACTGGGACCTCAATGAGGATGGCTGTTGGATCAACCTGCTATGACCTCTGCTGAGCTGATTATAACTCAGCCTTTGTAGCATTCTGGTTTTCCCCAAAAGTCATAGCTTATTCACTGTGTCTTATAACGGAAATTTAAATGCTCCTGGTTTTTTTCTATAACACTATGCAAATGAATACTGATTTTTCTAGTCCTGTAAGTACTTGAGATGATAGGAAAGATTTCCCACATTATTGCYCCCCTCTCCCCCCACCAAAAAAAAATCTGTAACACCTTTTGTGCACCAAGAAGTCATGTGAAATACAAAAATACTTCGAGTGCTTTTAAAATTCCAGCAAAAAATAAAAATCAATTTCTGTAAAAATGTCAAGTTTCTGCAAAATGAGTTTAAGGAGAAAAAGGTGGATGTTGGGTTTGTGTCTGCAGCAGAACAAAGAAAAATGGCTAATCACCCGCACCACAAAGCTTCTTGTATTGTCCACTTCTTGGCCGTTGAAAAATTTGGAGGTATAAATAATGAGGCAGATTTCCTTTACTGTCTCTTCTGAAGGAACATTCCTTTCTTGCTGAGAGCTCAGAGAGGACTCTAAATATGCCTGTAGAATGGAGAAGCAGAAGGAGATTTTTAATTTTTGTTCTGCACATTCAGATCTATGGATTATGCCAGTCTATCACCCCAAAGAAAAACAAAACAAAAGCAAAAACAAACAAGCCATGAGATCATCTGCATCACTGCTGTAAACAGATTAGCCCCATGTCATGTGAAAACTCCTTATCACACAGCTGGGATTTAACATATGAGGACTCACCCTTTGCTGTGTGGCCCTGCATGTCCATTGACCCTGATGTTCCAACTGCAAAATATTTTAACGGTGCTTCTTCTGATTTACCTATCACCCATATTATGAGCAGAGACAGTTGATCTTCCTTCTGATTTTTAATCCTTCCCCCTTTCTGTCCAGAAGGACTGCTTAACCTAAAACCTTAATCCTTAAGCTTGGAAAGTCTGTAGTCACTTGCCTTCATAACCATGTTAGCTTTATCACTGCCTCATCAGAAGTACTATTTTTTTAACAGAAAAGTCGATGTGCTAAGCCTCTCCTCCAGCATTGCAGCCTTCTGATATTTCACCCTGAGATAATGCTAATATCTTTGCCCAGCCTCATAGCTAGGGCACTTTTTAATTTTAGATTATTTTAACTCATCCCCGSATAGCTGGGAAATCTTGGCTAATCAAGAACCAAAAGGCTATTAAACATTTCATCTCTTATCCTCACGGAAAAGAGAAAGAGCTGTTTACCTTAAGCAGACAATTAAAAATAGGGATGAAAGCTCAGCATTGTAAAGTCAATGAAATCTTTGCCATTCACATCAGCAGGCCATAATTTTACCTGGGATGTTTTATTTGGTTCCCGAATGTTCTTAGCTTTGGCTCTGCTCTGCTTCCACAGGCTTTACAATAGCCTCAGCCGTTTTTTCCAGCGAGAAGGCATTCATATAATTGAGTGTATGATGTTTCCCTCCTTTCTCCCTGAGAGTGGCTAATAACCTCACCCTTTATTAGAGATGGGAAAAAACACACAGGAAAGAGATGCTGAAAACCAAAATTCATTATTTCTGCCACTCATGGAGGACTTTTTTCTTCATTAAGCGAAGTATCTTGAGGGCACAAGAGAGCTTTAAAATCCTTTTCCTCTGGTTCAGACTTCAGCACTTATACCCTTTACCACTCCATCCAACTATTTCTCTACTTACAGCACTTGCAATTCATTTTTTGGTCTTTCCATTCTGCCTCTCATCAACCCACCTCTCCCCAGGACTGGTTCTGTTAAAGATACACAGACCTTCTCTACAATACATGAGATTCCTCTGTTTATACATGGTATGCAAAATATATACTTCAAATTTTTATAATCTGCTATCAAATTAGGTAATAGGAGGTTAAATCAAGCAGGAAGCACAGAGATATTCTTATTTAGCTCTCTGGTATTCATGCTAATGTAAAGCTGGAACCTCTTTTTTTCTGAATGTTTACATTCCAAAACTTAAACATGTTTATAGTATAACTGTTTATAATTTTGTTTCTTTCACTCATGAAAAAAGCAATCACAGATAATATATTCTGCTTGTTTCGAAAAATGTTCACTTTTCATTAAAAATAGAGAAAGTTTGGAATTTAGCTAACAAAGACTGACAAGTTTAGATTTAAGTGGTTACTTCATGTGAACGATTTAATCTTGTAGAATTTCCAATTTTTTTATTAAAAAGTCATGAGGTAAAATGATGGTCTAGTAGTTATTATCTGACACCATAAATTTATCAAAAACTGAAGAAGGGCCTATAAAAAGATGGGAGTTCATCACACAGCTTGTGTGAGAGGAGCAACATAGTTAGACCTTCAGTCCTTAACATCTAGAGCTTCGTGCCCAATCAATAGGGAAGGCATGCAAATACAGCCTTCATTGCACAGAAGTTTCTGGAATTACCAATTATTGTATGTTGCTGGCACGACTGCCTGCACATGCCTGGGTTCTTGCAGTGGAATGGGCACTCCATTAACCACTGCAACTAACCCAGCTCCACTGAAGCCAGTGTCACCACACTGTTACATACTGGCCAAGGATGTGGGAACATAAATGCAGATCTGTGCCCCCTGGTTCTCCACAGCACTGCCAGTGTGCCCACAACAAACAGAGGCGGCTGGAGTTTCCATCACAAGAATGCCTCGGATTCCTCCTCTGAAAGGATGCCTGGCTTGTTAGCTGCCTGGTAAAATAAAAACATAAGGCTCCTCTTGCTAACCTGTATCTCAGCCTTCCCTAGAGGTACAAAAGGACATCTTCTTCAATTTTAAGAGTTTGAGAACAACGAATTTAACCCGAAACATAAGCACTCCTGATTAAATAAATAGCAAGGCATCAGAAAGCCTGTGTAACTTCTGTGGAAAAGTTGAGGCCTACTTTAGCTTAGCTTAACATATAGATCAGTTTTGTATGTCAGTTGTGTTCCTAATGCAGACAATCATGCCGTATAGATGTTGTAGTGCCACGACTCTGGAATTTAATCTGTTCCCTTTTTCTTTACTAATATTATTTATTTTAACAGCACCAGGCAAGATCAAGACTCCATCTTGCTCAACCATTCATCAGAATTGTCAAGCGAAAAAAAGAAAATATGCAATTACCTAGGGTATGCAAGATTTGTCACGTTAGGTCAAATTCATCCTRTCTCTGACAACAACCAATAGCAGATTCTTGAGGAAGGAATATGAAGCTAGAACAGCTATAGAGACATCTTTCCCTGGTACAGTCTTCCAGATTCTGAAAAAAAACCTGAAGATAAGCCTCCACGAACCTGAATATATTACTACATGCTGTGAGAATTAGGTTGTGTACTTGCGTGTGTCCATATACTTAGTGTCATACATATTGGCTGGAAGGGGCTTCCAGTCAATTTACTCCAGACTCACATTTTGAACAACAGCTGGCTTACAGGACAGTAAAGCCAACAAAAAATATCTGACCTGTTGCACCCCAGAACAGAGCTTAAAATCTGAAATCTTTGAATGTGGTATCAGAAAATAGCACCTTGTCAAGTCATTCACCTTTACTTGAACATAGCTCAAATTTTCAGCTCTGGCCGGACTGGTTAGATTCACCTCAGGAAGCTTGAACACCACCACCTCCCCCGACACCCTGCCAAAATAGATTTAATTGGGAATATAAATACACATCTAAACAATAGAAGCAAAACCCACATGGGATCAGACTACTCACTGTGCAGTGGAAGATCTAAACAGAGAAGAATCTGAGGGCCTCTGGGGGAGTTAACACCGTGAGGATGACAATCACTTTTAAACCCAAGTGTTACTAGTACTCAACCCTGTGAGGTATTTGGCCAAAACAGAACAGGCAATCCCTTCTTTTCTGTAGAACAATCCACACTATATTGAGCTTGGATTGAGGAGCCTGGTGCTTGCCAAAACTTTGACTTTATCAAATGTTCTTTAGTAGCCCAGCCAAAATCAACTTACTTTGACTGGCTGAAGAGCTTTCTGTTCTTTTCTGCTTCAGGTTCACACAGCACGTGCATCACTTGGGTCTATGAGTACTTCCAGTAGGGCATTAAGCAAGCCGGCTGAGGTCTGTTGCACGTCTGTTCTCTTACCCTCTTTCAACAGGTTGATGGACTAGCAGGTATACTGCTTACACAGTTATATGCGCTTGCATGCATATAGCCTTCACATATACATATGCTTGTGGCTATCTATTTGTGTGAGACAAAGCAATTTCACAGACATGCAGTTTCCTTTTTAAACAGTGGTGCAGTTTGCAATTGTCCTTATAAAGCAATTTCTTAGCATGGGCTCAAGCCCTGACAAGGTGCTCTGTTCTGTTCAGCAAGTGTTGCCTTTGCAGTGTGGGGATCCACTCTGCTACAGCAATGAAGGGCACTTGTTACCTTGGAAAACAGAGGAGAAGCTGATTGGGACCCCATGGGACATTGTTCCCTAGATTAAAGCCCTTCTGAACTGAGGGATGGATGGATTCTTCTATAAAAGAGCAAAGTGCAAGTGCTCCTAGAAGGAAAGGCATTTTTTCTCAATTGGTCTAGAGGTGTGGCAGGAAGGAGCTAATCTTTTGGAAAGAACCATCTGAAAATGCACAACAAGTGAGTGCAACAGGCAGCCCATAAGCTCTGCTTCTCCTGCTCCTTCGTGTGCTGAAGCATTTGATGGCTTGCCTTGGTAGGTGAGACAAGAAACAGGATCATGGAGGAGGAGAGAGGGGAAGCATCCTGCCACTGCTTGTAAAGTTAAGGCCAAAGGGGGCCATGCTGAAAACCAGCAAGGATGCTCCTCCCTCCCCTCTCCGCTCCTGAAGCAGGCTATGCTTCCAGCCCACGTGGCTGAAAAAGAAACAAGCCAGTGACTGAGCTGAGGAAGAGGTAGCAGAGGCTGCTAGCGCGGACAGTAGGACTACATCCAAAGTGAGGCACCACTCAGCGCAAGGAAGAGTAGATGCATCAGGCCCTCAATGGTTGACGGAAAGCTTTCCATTCGAGTGGAATAAATGAATGATTCATTACATATATTGTTTAGATGGTAGTGAGTGAGCAGTTCCCTAAGACAGGAATGAATCAGAAAGGTGCAGGCTCATGATGTATATGAAGCCTTTTTTAGATACAGATCGCACTACAGGAAGCCTTTGATCTTCAAGAAAAATCTTACTTTGCCTTCACCAACATGGAGTACACGCACAACCCAGCAGATATGTCCCCTGCCAGCCATAGTTTCTGTTGTTACGCTGACTTCACTTCTGCAACAAAATGTGAGAGGTAAAATGGCAGGGCTGAAAAATGCTGGGTGGAAGGAGGACAGGATGCAGGTCAGGACACTTTTTTATTCATGGAACATTGCTCTCCTGGCTTCCAGATTGATCAAATTGGACTAGGATTCATTTTTCCACAAATTGTTTCCTATATTGGGCAATCCAATATCCAGCAAGCATCCTGCACCCAATCCAACAAATTGCTAAAGGACAGGACTTGTAGGTACTCGTGTGCATGGGATTCATCAGGATGGCTCATGTGTCAGAGGTAGCAACAGACACAGATGCTTTGCAAACTTGTACAGAAAGCAATGCAACTGCATTAGCAGTACACAGATCACGGATGGTTTGTGCAGCTCCTCGCTACACATAGTAAAAGTAAAGTGCTTACAGCTGCCAGAGGTAGAATAATTAGTGATTATTCCTTTCCTTCTTTATTCACTTATTCAGCCAAATCCACCTATGCCTTAAATTGAGTACAGACACTCTTTTCCTGCTAACTGCATGTTTCCTCAGGCAACACAGTATTGAATGGTTCAGTTTAGCAGTTTAGCTTTCGTGTTGTTTCACCGTTATTACAACTCAACTTTGGTCATTCAAACTTCGGTTTGTTCACCTTCCTGTTTCACTCCTCCCATTATTTTGAATACACTGGTAAGCAACCTTGTTTTGACAACACTTGCCTGAGAAACTTTAGTTCAATGAGTATTAGCCTTCAGTATGTGCCATGCCTACCCAATTTTTTAAGATGCTTACTTCAATTTTATACTGAAGTTGTTTATATAACTGTAATACAAATATTTCTACAAATTTGCCATAATCAATGAAATACAAATTCCACTGAAACTGTTCTGTAAATCTCAGTTACTGTGGTTATAATTTTCCCAAATTTATACACTAGGGGATGAATCTGTTTACTAAACTGGGCTGTTCATAACTTCTAAAGCATTGTGATAAAAATTGTGTGAAAATATTCAATCCATGGTTTAAAACTCTTCAAATTGCCACCTCTATATTGACATAAATGTTATAAAAAATGATCATATTTCAGTACAACTATGCTTCCATTCAAACCTCTGTTGGAGAAGGCCAATTTTTTTCTAAAACCTATCTGGCTATCAGCAAGTTATTGGGATTCCATTTATACGTTGCTAATGAATTATTTTAAAAATTGGATCAGCTGGAATTAGATTATCACTTACTGCTAGACACATGCATAGATGCATACAAGAATTATTTAAATGACTTTTGAGTTAACAGTTTTCTTTGGAAAATACAGTTTTACCAAAATGCTATGTTATGATTTTGGTTATTTTTAATCAGAAAATGAATGATTAAAATGAAATGTGTTGAAATATTCATAAGAATTTTTTACTTCCTCTTCTGAATAAAACCAAAAACCAATTTCAAAATATCCAAGCTCGCGTGAAATCAAAAGTGTGTTTTCCAGCCAACTTTATCTAATGTTTATTAAACATAACATACCCATTTATGAAAGGAAACCTAAGAAGTGCCAAAATTCATTGGTGGCCTTTTGCGGTGTGTTTTTTAAGCTTTTAGAATAGGTTTAATTGGGTTTCATTGCATGGCGGAAGTGACCCAATATACCCATTGTCCTTGGGAAGATCAACTGAAAGCCATTGCATCTTGTTCTCTTATGTTTCTAAGGAAAAGAGAGAATAGAGAATGTTTTATGTTCCCAAGACCACAGAGAAGAGAGTCATTCTGCCAATGGCAGGGAGTGGGATTAACTGGATTTCTGCCCTCACCTGTAAGAGTATTTCTTAATAAACCAAAGACAATAATCAACAGTATTCAAGTCTAAAAGTTTTGAAGTTTTTTTTTTATTTTCATATACACTTTTTTGAGATAGGAAAAGGTTACATTGACCTCTAGACACACAGTTCCTCATCTTTATATCATTTGGTTCCAACACTTTGTTCCAGGTCAGTTCTTTGATCTTCAAGGCCTTTCCCAGCCCTGATTTCAACCTTGAGTACTCAGTGAAGAAAAATGAGCTGCCAAAGAATGGTTGGTAGAGCAGGATAAAAGACGTGGTTGGAAGTAGGGAGACATCCCTTCCTTGACTTCAAATGGAGAGTAAGCGGGTCCCTATTAGGCTGTGGGGCTAGCCAGCCCTGTTTGAAAGCAGATCCTTATGAAGGACAAGTTAAGGCTGCTCATTGGTGTGGTTCCCAAAGGCTGGATGCAAATGAGAGAGGAAAGACCTTGATGGCAGGCTTAAGCTTGGTGGCAGTCAGCGGTGGAGCTTTAGGAGACATTGGGGATGCAGTGGAAGGCCCTGACAGTACTATAGCTTTGCATTACTTAGTAGAAATAAGGTTGAAATTGTGAGGAAAATAACCTGGACTGTGATCTGGATGTGGTGATAATTTTTTTTCTCCAGTGAAGGGACAAGCTGGCAGGCTACCGGAGTTACTGCACTTACTACCTGAGAGCATTTGAGCAGTGGGTTTCTTTTGTACTGTTGAATTTTACACAGCAAGAAGAAGAATTACTGCTATACAGTGGAACTTGTGCGTCTATTGCAATCTTCTTTTTACAAGGCATGTCTACAATGCTAAAATCTCCATTAAGCTTGCTCTTGCTATTTTGGATGGGAATCTAATAAAAAAAACTAGGGATACTGTGTGAGACTAATTAAAACTGAGAATTACACTAAGCCAATCAAAAAAAAAATCCACCCACCCTGTGATGTGTACTTGCATTTAGGTGTCTTCATAAGGCATATCTATCTGCATCACTGCAAATCTGTTAGGTATTTTTGTGTTTTCTTCATATAAGTTAATAGTGTAATGTGTAAAATAACCTAAAGCAAAAATAGTGGGATGTAGAAAACCATGAAATAAAGAGTGCAGAAGAAAAAATGTCATCTTTGCCTGCTGTTTTCACAGACGTAAATTGATGAAATCAGTGTCTGGTGCTTAAACTATGAAAAGGATTGAAGAGGAATTATGGAATTTCTTGATTCCATCAGGTAACATTAGAGACAGTGGAGTGTACTGGTGCCTTTGTATCACACAATTCTCTCAGAAACAGGGACCTCTACATCCATCTATGTGAAAGTTAGCAATGAAGAAAACGAATAGACTGTTCAACTTCAAACGTGGATTCAGGCCTCAAGCTGTCCGTTGCACAGTTTGTTCACATTTGAACAAGGTTAGATATCCACGGACAGAAGAACACAGAAGGATTTTGAGCTTGGCAAAAACAGAAGCATCTCGGTGGCAGGATGTATGTGGCTTGGCTGAAGAGTCTTGGCTGATGGGCAAAAGATCTGGAATCAGATGGGTTCCAGGGCTGAAATGGCAGGAAGCCTTGAACAAAATGAAAAGGTTTGGCAGGCTTCATAACCTAGGAGTGGAATAAGACTCCAAAACATGTTCCAAGGTTTCTGCAACTGAGGCCATGGGTCAGGCAAGAAGATTAGTCTAAGGGCTTGTCTACACAGGAAATGGACTGGTTATATTGAAATAATGATACTGCTATAGCTTGGCTTGTCAGTTTCCCAGTGTAAACAAGTCCTTAGCAAGGCAAAGAAATCCTTATGAGAGAGGAAAGAAACAAGGTTGGCTGGGCTTATCCATCAGGCTAAACTGTGGCTATCTCAGAGCTGGTTAGTCCAAAGATGGCTTTCAGTGCTGCTTGCTGGGGAAGACCAAACAACTTCTGACAGATGGACATATTAGCTAGGAAACTGGAGTCCTTTTGAATACTGAGACAAGAGCTGCACATTTTACAGGAATGGCAGTGTCTATCTCCTAGGACTCATACTTCCTCTGCTTGTGTTCTTCAATCCTCATGCCCAAGGGATGAAGAGCAATTGTTTAACTTAAAGGAAGAGGAGAATGGATGTTTGAATAAACTTGTAGAATACTAAAGTGTTGTGAATTGACATTTGGTCAGTGCAGTTAGGTAGTGTTTGATGGAACAAAACTGGTTAACGCCAGCCCTCTAACCCAGGGAATGTAAGATCAAGAGTGAGAAAGACATTTAGAGCTCCATGCCTCCTCGCCAGCAAACCACACCTAAGTTGGTATGCCAAAGGATTCTTGTTGTCGTGAAATTACATGGCAGCTTGATTTTACACTGAAGATATTGGAATCTGTGATTAACTAGCTATGAAGGCAATTAATCATTCAGTACATTAATCCCAGGGAATTAAGTAGGTAGGCAAACCAATTAATTTATTGGAGTCCCTATGTTTTTTCTAGTATGCCATGGGTTCTTGCACTGGCGATTCCCATCTGCAGCTTGAAAGTTGTCAAGAGGGAAAATAGATATCATTGCAGCTCTGGACTTTCTCACCTGGAGGGCACAAGAAACACTTTGAAATTAGGGAATAAAAACTTCAGAGGGCTTCTGCGAAATGATCAAAAGAGAAACAGTTAAAAATGTGGGGCCAGCTCTAAAGATGATGATGAAGTTAAAAGGTGAAGAATGACAATTTAAGAACATATTGAGATGAATGAGAAGGTTCAAACCTCTTGAAGCTGTTGCTCCAGGCTCTCTGCAGACTCAGAATAAGTACCTGCATTAGCTGCTGTTTGACGTACATTTATCAGAATTTCCTTTGCAGTCACAATTACTAGAAACACATTACACAACATGCACACTTGGAACTTGGAGAACAACTGGGCATCAGGGAGAAGCTTCCATAGGCAACAGCACCTGCAGCAAAAATCACCACCTGAGAACAGAACAGGCAAGCAGTGACAATCCAGTGATAATCCAGTCTAGAGTCAGGGAGCAATTTTCAGTGCAAATTCAACTGAACTGGATCTAACTGCAGCATAGACCTGATTATATCCCCTGCATATGYAACCCACCTACTTCTCTTTCTGAAGAGCTGCAAACTTGCCCTCAACTTTTGTATCCAAAACATCAATCCTTACTGTTTTCCCTGAAGCTATTAATTTCTTCGTGGCTGTTCTGCAAACATTTGGCTTGATTACCTTTGCTACAATCACTGTTCTGTTGCGTTTCCTGATACCAGCTATGTCCCCTTCAATCTGTCCCAAATACTACTGCCAAGTATCAGCTTGCCATTCCAGCTACATCTCAGTGTTCTCCTAAATCCTCTTCTCTGGTTACTGCTTACAATCATGTCAAATTTGAACTTTTCTT
>JASVER010000098.1:2866783-3031518 GCA_030449065.1 Oceanodroma leucorhoa
CCTTCCCTTCCCTTCCCTTCCCTTCCCCTTCCCTTCCCCTTCCCTTTCTCCTTCCCTTCCTCCTTCCCTTTCTCCTTCCCTTTCTCCTTCCCTTTCTCCTTTCCCTTCCTTTCTTCTCTCTTCTTCCCTGTTCTATTCCTGTTCTTTTTTCTTTCCTTTTTTCTTCTCTCTTTTCTTTCTTTTCTTTTCTTTTTTCTTTTCTTTTTCCTTTTTTTCCTTTTCCTTTTCTTTCCTTTCCTCTTCTCTTTTTTCTTTTTTCTTTTCTATTTTCTATTTTTTTCTTTTATTTTCTTCTTTTCTCTTTTCTTTTTGTCTTTTTTCTTTTTTTTCCTTTTCTTCTTGCTTTTTGCCTTCCCTCACCCTGCTTCTTGCCTCTCCCCTCCTCTCCTCCTTTCCATTTCCCTTCTCCTTTAAACAGCACCTTGCTTTTCTTTGGCACTTGTATGCTTTCCTGCACTCCCTCCCTTATTTTTAAGGACTAGGCATGGCTGAACTCCTCCCTATTGCTTGCAGAAGGACCAGGAAAGTGGAACTGGATCCTGTTGAACTAGGCACTGTACATATGTCATAACAATCTCTTCTATCTGGCTATTCAAAATCAGACCATTCTCCCTACATTGGCCTACATTGTTTTCTCTTTCAAGCCTTTCCTTAAGGTACACTTTCCACAAGAAATTGTCTCACTCATCAAGTGTGTGTGTGCGTGTGTATATGTACAAAGACTTTAAGACCAAGAGTAGAAATTGTGCTCACATAATATAACTAACATATCTGCTAAATCTCTGCTCAATCATATCACTTCTCATTACATTCCATGTCAAGTTTTGATGCTCGGCATGTTTTACTCTTAGAATAGTAAGTACCAGCTTGATTGCAGCAATATCTTTTGTAAGACTACACAGAAAAGAGTACCACCCACTTGCAGTTGTCAGATTTTCAGATAAATTAGTTCATTACTGAGGAAATGATGGCTTTTTTTCTGCCATCTTCTTTTGAAATTAATTCAAATATTAATATATTGATTGGACAGGTGGCATTTACATAGAGACTGATATGTATAAATAATTGTTACCTTTCTGAAGACAGAATGGGATGCTGAAATGTTTTTGTAATTATAGGTGAGGATTTTTTCCAAGTGTACTGGTGCTATTTATGGACTTCCTTTTGTGTTCTTCTCTGTGTCTTTCTTTTGTCCTACCTTCTCCCTATTAACGGAATCCACCCAGTCACCTTGAAGTCTGAAATGTAGCCTGGGTTTCCATTAAAAGAGCTTGAAATTTCTAATACTGAAATGGTGCTGCCAAAAAGGAAGCAAAACATACCAAGCCACTTCCACGTGTTAGTGTATAAATTTTATTATGGCCAATCTCAAGACAGATAAGAATGGCCATAGGTTATGAAATATATTTTGAAATCCACACTATAGCACCTGCCCTCTTACATATGTGGTTATCTTTCATGACAATATGACTGCCCACCTCTGACTAGATCACTATTTAATGGGCATTGTAAATATGAATCCATGTTACAAATAGTATCTCTTCAGTTCTAGAGAACACAAAAGCTAGCTGTAAAGATGAAAACTGGAAACAATGTCTTCTTCATAAATGGCACAACACTAGTATAGATGAGGTATTACAGAAGAAATGCTCCTTTGAAATATAGCATATTGAAATAAATCAATGCAGCGAGAAACTCAGCAAAGTGCTACAGTTTAAAATGTAGAAAGTCAAGGTGGGCATTAGGAAACTGAATAATTATGGAGATATCAGAAAGGGTAGCAGAAAAGAAATGTAGATTTTAAAAACAGAGTAACACTTTATGAGATATCAATGTACCATAGTGAAAACATCAATGGAGAAAAACATGTAATTTCAATACATAACACCTACAAGTAAAAAGAGAAATATCTAAACTACTGAAAGTAATTGGTAAAGATTATTAACCCAATTAGATGCAAGAATGAGCCTGGCAGAAGGTTTAAATTAGCAGTATATCCATTGAAGTCAATGAAGCCAGCCAAATTACATCAGTTGAGGATTTGGCTGATCATGTGGAGATGTGGAAAGGAAAAAAAAAGTGCCATAAATGCATGGGAGTAGAAACAATTCAATCTTTTAACAGAGATAAATGGACAGCAGATGGATGAGGAAGACCTCCATTTTGTGTTGGTCACAAACTTAAGATCATGAGAAAAGTCTTCAATGGCATTTGTTGAAACATCTCCAGATTAGCTGTAGCAGTGACAAGCTCACAGATAGAAAAGGCGTGCCCAAAACAACTGATGTATTAGAAAAATAGAGTTTTGGCATGCACTTCAGCAGTGTTCAACTTTCTGCAGTGTGCATCCCTATGTTCACAGGGAAAATGAACTGGAATTGACCCATATGTACAACTGGGACTTCAGCAAAAACTGAAGAAGAAACAACTTCATTAGGAAATAAACTGTAAGTTGAACTAGTTCAAAAGTAGGAGATAAAATGCATTGTTTCCTTTTTATATCTTCAAAGACATGCAAGATGGGAAATCAACTATGCCTGAAATGCTTCCACGGGAAATGAAAATACTTACTGGAGTTGCTTCAAAAAATGAAACTTGGGCTAAATTTGTAATGTATCAATAAAAATGTCATCAAACTGCATATACCAGACAGATTATTCAGCAGTACCAGGCACTTCCCTACAAAGCCAGAGATGGCCTTGTTCAATTTTATGGTGGGTCTAGAAAAATTAGATATGAGAAATACTGGCTAGGAAGTGGAACTCAAATCTATCAGAGGCTGTATATTATACAGGTTAAATAGGACATACAGAATAAAAGTTATTTGACTGGCATTTGAGAGCTTAATTTTTAAAAATACTGGAGTGCTAGAGAGACAGATCAAGAGATGCAAGTGTTGCATTTAGATCTTAAATAAAGAAAAACGGGAAAATGCTTTTTTCAAGGATATGCAAGTAAGAATAGCTTTGTACTGAATTGTATAAATCTAGTAAAATATACAGGGTGAGGGGACTGAAAAATGACCAGTAAATATAGCCAGAGACCACTTCTATCTGACCAATGAATTAAAAACCATTTCACAAATCACTCAGTACCTATCTCTTCTGAAGACAAAATCAAACTGTTCCTCTCTTGATGTCTTCTTAGTAGCGAGTATAATATAATGTTGGAATATAAGGTTCCTATACTAACGAGCAAACAGTTGTCATGATCCAGAATGTCAGATGTTGTAAAGTGACTGCAGTTTCAATCTCATTGACTCCATCAAAACCATGCAGAAGTTAAATGAAATCCAGCTGTGTCCTTGGAAGGACTGAATTTCATAAAATTTAATTTGCACTTTAGCAAAGAATATTTTGCTTCTAAAGATTTCAAAAGTGCAAAGTGAATTTAATTAAGCTTCATGGTCACTTTTTTAACAGCAAGAAGTCAAGTCAGGATGTGCCTTTAGTTGCTTAGCAAACCCTTGCCATGGTAATTATGGATTTCCCAAAAATCAGTTTGTTGCCTGTCTTCTGGTGATGGATAAAACACCCTTTCGCCTATACTGCATTTTATTCTTTTATTAAATCAAACTGATCATTGAAAAGAGGATATAGACTGATGAATTACTTACTAAAGATCTAGGGCCACTTGTGATTCATGTTTCAGTTACTAAGGATGTGTTCTGTTCCATTCCAACCCAGTTAATTTTAACACTGAAGGAATTTTTTTAATTAACTCTACTGGGAGTTTGGCTGGGCTCAAAACACAAGGTTTTCTACTGCTTGCACTTTTTAGACATGTTCTTAGGTTGGAGAAGTGATGCCCTGTGGTACTCACCAAATCCACCCTGAAGTCTACCATACCTTTCCAACGCCATATACCCATTATTCTTGACTCATGCCTAAATTAAAAGGTTTTGGAGAGGGACTAGTTCTCTTTGTAAAGTGACTTCTTGGCTCCTGGTCCTGGTGTAGAGTTTCTGAGGAAGCTTTACCCAAACATCTGACTGCTGAAGATTCAGTTTTCTCAAAGGAGCAACAGTTGCAAYGTATACACCTGTCAGATGAAGTGATTTCCAGTACCCAACCTGGTCCTCACCAGTATATTTTTCTTAAGCATTTCCCGCAACATATATAATAATATATATATCTTTCTATGGGTCTGCAACATGTGTGCTACATTCTGAGGTGTTCTTGCAGATAACAAAGTGATCTCACAGTGAAGAGCTTGCTCTTGGAGATTTCAGCCTGAGCTCTGCCAGAAATAAAACATGCCAAATTCTATTAGCAGCCTGAAAGTTTTAGGTTTTAATAGAAGAGTTTTCTGAAGGATTCTTAAGAACCTAGATTTGGATTATTTACATGTAAACCCTCTTGAATCCACTGTCCTCTATAAGAGTATTTGCTAAAAGAAAGTTTTGCTGATCAGATATCCCTTGTCCTTCATGGATCGGAGTAGGATTTCTCT
Organism: Oceanodroma leucorhoa; assembly: GCA_030449065.1. NCBI lineage: Eukaryota > Metazoa > Chordata > Aves > Procellariiformes > Oceanodroma > Oceanodroma leucorhoa. Next base: position 2,871,236 of record JASVER010000098.1, read on the forward strand.
GCTTCCAACCAACCAGTTTCTCCTCAAAGTCCTTCACAATAAGGAAACCCTTGGAAGTTAAAGAAATAAGTGAGTTGCCAGGCTAAAGGTCATAACAGCACATTTCTAATCTTCTTAGGTAGGAAAGTGAAATTCTCTCAATAGCTGCAGAACATAATATTCTAGAGGAGAGTGATATTCAGTTCTCCAGTGAGCTGATACAGTGCTTGCCTCTTGCATAAGGACTGTGAAATCTTGCTCTGGTAGGGTAACATAGCCATGAAGAAGTGGAGAATAAATAGGAAGTTCACTCAAACTTGTTGCAGGAGAAGGAGGAAACTCTTTGAAATCTGGGGAGAAAAAAAAGAAGCCACTTTCAGTTCTGTGAGGGGACATTAACAACACTGCCTCGCTGTTGATCATGTATAAAGGAGTGTGCTTTCAGCGTCTGATTTTTCACATTGCTTTCCTAATGTCTCCTGCTCACTAAGGCTGTGTTCACTGTCCATGCTAAATGCACCAGAGCTCCCCATCCTGAGGAGCTAATTAGAGCCCATGGAGCAATGGGTTTGGCTGAAAAAATAAAAATAAAAAATGGGAAGGCAGAATAGCACCATCTTGAGCTTCCTGCGGTCTGCTTACCCCTCTGCCTGTGGCCATGCCACCGTGGGGCTCACTGTGCAGCCCACACGGGCTTCCAGTGGCTGCAGGAGCGGGATGCAGGTGTCAGGCATGCAAACCTGAATCATCGCATGCCAGCAAAGACCTGGCCTGGGGACGAAGCACTCGGGCCCAGGTTGGTGAAATTTTCTGGGTGAGAGAAGATGTAGCCAGTCCGAGACGCTGGAAAATGTTTTTTCCCAAACGCCAGGCCCTCCTTCACCTGGCCACATGGTGGAACATCATCTGTCCACCCCAGGTCGATGGTGGGGATGTTAATTTTTTCTTTAAACCCAAGAACATCCCCTTCCTATGGCTTCAGCCAACACGGCGGTGGGACACAATGCCCTGCTGGGAAGACGGATAGAAGCTGAAATCCCCTCTCGGCCCCCCCCCCCGGGTGGGGAGCAGGGGTGCTGAGCCCCACCGTGGGCTCCGTCCCGGCTTCCCCACTGCCGTCCCTGGCAAAAGAGGCACCAGCGCCTTTGTCTACACCCCGACGTCCCCTCGCGTCCCCGGCGACCCAAATGGAGCATCCAGAGAGGTGCAAACTATGCTCATTGCCCTTAATGGGGCTGTTAACCCGCCGGGGTAATTAGGACCAGGGGGCTGTCAGCACGGTTAACCTCCTTACTGCTGGGCACGGCACGGGGGCGAGCCGGGGGGGCTGCCCCGCAGCTAAAGCCCTCCCCCGCCCGCCCACCACCCGTGGAGGGTCCTGCACCCCCCCCCCCTTCCCCCCCCCCCCCCCCCCCCCCCCCCCCCCCCCCCCCCCCCCCCCCCCGGACTCGGCAGCCAGGAGCGTCAGTTCCTGCGCGAAACCAGCGCTCCGTGGACACGGGGGGCTCCGGGGAGGCTTCCCCCTCTCTTTTCCCTGGTGGCTGCTCCTTGGTGGGGCTCTCCCAGCCCAGCGTGTCCAGCTCGCCGCTGGCTTTTCCCAGCGGCGCTCGGAGCACGGTGGGGATGGCAGAAAGCCTGCGGGAGGAAGTTACGGACCACCCGACCCCGAGGGAGAAGCCTCCCGCCCCGTGCCTCCCGGCCCTGACYTCCAGCACCGGGGTTCCTCTGGCCGCCCCGAGCTCCTTCCCGGGGCCGCGGGTGGGTGCCCGACACCCGCGCTCCCCGCTGAAGCACGGGGGTCCCCCCCGCCCCTGCCAAAGGACGGGGGCATAGGGCGGGAAAAGATTTCCCTCCATGAAGATACATTTGCTTGCTTGCTTGCCTGCTTGCCTTCCCCCCCCCCCCCCCCAAGGTTTGATGCCCATTCCTCCCAAGAGACTTCATTTTGAAATGGGATTGTTGTTTCCCTGGAGGGTGGCTGGTCAGAAGTCAGGTGTTTTGGGGTTTGTGGTTGTGGGGTTGCTCTATTTTCCTTTTTTTTTTTTTTTTTAATTTAAAATGTAATGCTGAGAGACAAAGAGGTAAATTATCTGCCTCGGCGTTGATGGTACGTCAAGGATTGCAAAGCCCAGGCGCTCTCTTCCTGCGAAGAGGATGATTTATAGAAAATTGCAGGCAGAACACATGCACATTCTGGCAGCCGTAAAGACAGTCCCTCCCTTTTCCTTAATGTTCTTTTATCAGCTTCTTAGGAGGTGTCCGCTTCATTTGTCTGCATGAAACCGTAGTCTTAGTAGGAATCCCCAGTTTTGATGTTTTTTCCCCTTTTCCTTAAGAAGGATTCTCTAAATCCAACAGTGCTCCTTCTGCCCAGATATTATCCTTCCTCCTGTTTCTCACAGCACTTGTTTGGGGCGAGGAGGGGGGGAGCGGAAAGAGGGGAGAGGAGGAGGGAGAAGATCTTTCTCCTGTTCAGTGATTAACTTGCACGGCTCAAAGAAAGAGAAGATTTAATGGGAGAGATCCTGCCTGTGTGCTTTGTACTCACGGCAGTCTTGCGGATGGGAAGATTGGAGAGTGCAGGGGTTTAATATTTGACTAGTACCTGTGCGACCAATTTTTGTTATTTTATTGCTGTCGTTAGCATTTCTGCATTTGGTCTTCAGCTGAGCTGGGAGAGTTCAGACAATGAAGTTCTAACATGCCTAACCTCTCCCAGAGCCAGTAAAATCTGGACTCTTTTAAGAAGATCATCTCAGCTTCACCACTCACACAAAACTTCCTCGGAGCAGGGGAGGGATCTCCCCCTTCACCCGAACCGGAGCTTTGTGGTTCTAGTCTCTCTTCCACCCATGCAAATTGCAGCGCTTGAGGGCTAGAGAAATCCCAGTGATGTTCCAATACCAGTCATGCCCTTGTGCTCAAATTGATTTTGCCTCACTCCCTTGTATTGATTTTCTGAGTCTGCACATAACCCCTAATCCCCCCCCGCACACACACACTCCAGTGCTAGACATAACCCTAGAAAGAATCTGACCTGGTGCTGTAGGAAGACTGGGGGGGGGGGGAGGGGGGGGGATGTCGAGCAAAAGAAGTAGCTGAGCACAATGCTTAATAGAAACGAGACTAAACAAAAATGCAGGCTATAGCCGCTTTGTCTTTGCTTGCTTGCCATCATCACCAAGACACCTTTCTTTGTGAGCCTTGATCGTTAGTTTCCACGGTTTTAAATAATCAGTCACAAAGGAGCAGACAACTAGGTGTTGAAAGGCATAAAAGTTATTTTAAGTAGAATTATTTATTTTATTTTGCAGCCAAAAACGTTTCACCAATGTAGGAAGTGATTTTGGTGCTCGGTAGTAGAAGCTCTCTTTTCTTCTAAATGCTTGTGAGAAATAAAAAACCTGGAGATGACTGTCTTTATTTCCGGGAGTAGACTTCAAAATACGTGCCAGAAATGGACAATTCGAGTCTCCTTTCTCCACATCAAATGCGAGCTGGAAGGGGGATTAAAAACCAACCACGTGGTAGATCTGGTTTTATACTTTGCAACCTCCAGCTCCATTTATGTTCTTTACCCTGCTCAGGGAAGATTAGCCTCTAGATGGATGTGTCTGAGGGATCACCTCAGGGGCAGATCTGCATGCAGAAACCGGTTTTTGCCATGGCTGGAAGAGAGCTATGACCTAGCAGAGCACTCCATCCGAGCGGCTCCCCCAGCATCGCAGGAGCTGCTGAGCGCTCCTGCACAGGAAGCTTTGTGAAGGCAACAGCTTGGAAGGGGAAGCTCTTCAGATCTTTCCCCCTTCTCCTCCTCCCTGGCCTGTGAGTGATTCAGTGTCCCAAACCTTAACTTTTTGTTACCACCTTCCTCCTCTTAATCTCCTTCATCTTCAACACCTCCTCCTCTATCACTACCATCTTCTCCATCTGTCTGCCTCCTGGATCTCTCTCTTGTTTGCTTGCTTTCCCCCCTCCTCTTCCACCTCCCTCCCTCTCTTTCTTCTTGCCTTTTCCTCCTCTCTTTTCTTCTCTTTTCTTTCTCTTTTTCCTCCTCTTCCCCTACACGTTGTTGTTGTTGTTAGAAAGGATTCTTGCACCCCCTGGTGCTCTTGCGTTTTGTGTGGTAGGAGAGGAGATTGTCTTCTTTCTCTCTCTCCCTCTGGTTGCTCATTATTCAGAGAGAGACACAGAGGGTGAGTGAGAGAGAGAGAGAGAGACGGATATCTCAGGTCATCTGCAGCTGCAGCAAACCAGTGAAGGAGAGAGAGAGAGAGAGAGGGAGAGAGAGAGGGGGGGGAAAAGCAGGGAAAGATGGCGATCCTCCATTGCTGAGACCTGGCAAGGAGCACATGAGACTCACAAAACAACTTCCACAACAATAACAAGAAGAAGAGCTAGGCAGAGAGGAAGAGGAGAGGAGGCAGCAGCAGTGCCGGGACGCTCCTGTAAGTTCTTGCAATTAAAACCCATCTCCGGTTTGGCATTGGAGAGATCATCTCTCGTGTGTGTGTGTATATATATATATATATATTGTTTGGTCTTTTCTGTCTTTCTTTCTTTCCACCACCTTCCTCTGAAATCCATTCATTCGGTCAACGGAGGAAGGAGGAAGAAAGAAAGGAAGAAAAAAAAGAGAGGGGAGCGAGAGCGGGGTGTTTTGTTTGAGAGAGAAGTCTCTTGCATGGAGGAGGAGAAGAGGAGGAGGTGCTGGTGGTGGTGGTGGTGGTGGTGGGAGGAGGAGGAAGGCGGTTAATTAATTTTTTGTTGTTGCACTAAGGGGGGGGTATGGGGAGATAAGTGAGATATCAGCCGAGCTTTCGGGGTGGGGGGTGCCCGAGAGGATATGTGTGTGTGTGCGAGGTCTGGATGGTGCTGTGCGTGTGGACTTGGATCAGAGACGGGAGAGACACGGAGGAGAGAAAAGCTCCGTGCTGGCACGACCCAGGCAATCGGGTGACCTCTTTCTTCCTTTCTTTCTTTCTTTCTTGCTTTCTCTCTCTCCCCCTCTTCCTCTCCTTCTCTTTCTCCTCGTCCTCTCTGCCCTCCTCCTCGCCGCTGGTGAGACTGGTCCCTCACCCCGGCAGTGGTGCCCCCACCGCCGCTCTCCTGGAGTTGGGATGCGGGGGTCCCCGGCGGCGTCGGGGCTGGGGGGCTGGTGGTGCCCGCAGGAGGTTGCTTGGAGGAGGACAGCGTTCAGCTGGAGAGCAGGAGCCATTACACACGCTTGTGCTCTCCTGTGGGAGAAAGAGAGCGAGAAGGGAAGAAAGGAAGGGGAAGGAGCCCACTTCTTCTTGCTCAGTTCCCCGATGTCCCTACCTTTAAACCAGGCGAGGGAGAAGGCGCTTTCTCCCCTGCCCCTTTCTCAACCACCCGGAGCGGCTTTCTCCCTATCTCTCCCCCTCTTTCCCTTTCTTTATCTCCCTGTCCTCCATTTGCAAGCTGTCTGCTTTGGTTCCAGTCCAGGCTCCACAACACAAAGCTTCTCCTCGCTCTCGCACACATGCACACACACAGTCTACAGGCTCTTTATGTCTTCTGGAGTAACCTTCTTCTCCCCCCGCCCCCGCTCCTCTTAGCATTGTGGTTTCTATTCTCCACACAGAGAGATCCTCCTGGACCTTCATGTAGTTGTGATCTGATAGGATTTCTCCCCCCCTCACCTCCCTCTTTTGGGGGAGAAAAAGCAAAAGTTTCATTCGTTTTTCTGGTGTTTGGAAGGAGAAAGACCTTCAAGTTTGAGTGCTTTCTGCTGCTGCTTTTGTGTGTGTGTCTGTGGGGGTCTGTTTGTCTCATGAAGCTGCTTGCATGTCTAAGAGGAAGTGACTAGTTTGGCAGAGAGCTGTGATCTGAGTCAGGTAAGCCATGTCATGTTCTCTAGCTCCACCAGAAAATGGAGGAGAGAGAGAGTAGACAAAGCTGAGATGGGAAGTGCTCCTAACATCGTGGATGTCTCTCCATATTTTGAAGCTTTGCTGGCAGTGGCTGGTTTAATCATGATTTTTTCCCCTAAGGTTTCTTCAGTTTTTTCAATGTACAACATTGTGATGGGTCTTCTCTCTGACTTCATGCTATCAGGAAATGAGGATTGGAGGAAATTGCTCAGATTCTCCTTCACACAGAGAAACATATCCTCAGGCTTTTTTGCTCTTATGCTTTCATGCGGAGGTCACCTTTCTAGATATTTTTCTTTGGTTAAAGACCACAGAATTTAGGAGGTTGATCAGTTGACCAAAGAAATAGTGTGTATATGCATATATTTATAGATTTTTGACAGCATTTGGAGGTAAGTGCACGCAGCTTGAGGCTGCTCAGGTTCTTCCAGAGAACATCATGAAATGTCATTTTTTTGTAGGTGATGATGGTGATGCCTGATTTTGGGGATTTTTAACATCTGATTTTCAAGAGCATTCCTTCTTTTGGATGTATTTTAAATTAAGATGGAATATTTCTCCCCACTTGCTAGGTTGCATTAGAATGATACTGGCAAGCTTTTAGTAGGTTCCACAGAGCATCATAACATACATAATTTCTCTTGGAAAAAACAAAAGAGTTTTCACAGCTGTCTTTTTGGTGGCTTAAAATATTTTTTTCTGGAAACTTACGGCAACATTTTTGTTATGATTTTAATGTCATTATGGAAACCTAAGATCTTTAAAGTGAGATAGCAGTTGAACAGGAATTTGTGTGCTTTTTTTTAACCCACCTTTTAATCTGAAATAATTTTGAGTAGACTCAAACCAGGCCTCACTCTTTTCCCACCAACCTAAATTTGCACATCAGTTGCATAGTAGATGCAGTTCCTCAAAAAATTCAAACTACATGCTGAAATGCGTGAGGGGGATACCAGAGTGCAGTGCTACTGAGCTTGAAGGCACAGCTCCATAGAAAGGTATCAGTAATGTTCATATGTAGGTTACTCTGAAGAGTTTAAGAAGGAATGTGTTACATACATGGGGAAGTGTGTAAGTGATGAGATAGGGCACCAATGTATCTGAATCAGAACACACTCCCAGATGTACAAAAAGAATAGAAAGGTTTGAGGATTGCAATGACTAGCGATGAACTTGGAATCCAGCTGCTGCAAGGTTAAAATCAATGCCCTTGTTTTATTTCTGCTGTGGAACAAATGGTTTAGCATATAATCTAATATACTTGGGAAGGATATTGCATTATCAACTATGCATTTCTTAAGTTCTTGTTGCTAGTATGTCACCCAAATTACTGAGATGATGTGGTTGTCTCCATCTTTCAGAAGTGGGCCATGGAACGTACCATTTCAGGTATGTTTAATCTTAGATTTTGACCAAGTAAAGAGGGATTTTAATTGTTTTGTTTTGTTTTGTTTTGTTTTGTTTTTCCCTGAGGTGATGTTCTTTGATGCACTTTGCAATCTCTGCACAGCTCTAAATCAGCAGCCACTGAAGAAACTGAAAATGTCCCCACTGACCTTTGCTTTTTGGGTCAGATCCTAAGTATCCATCCCCTGTATAAGATGACTGTATGCAGTCTTCCTGTATTTCATAGTTCAGAATTGTGAATCTCCTCTTACCTCTTGAGAGGTCAACTCACTGCTTGCACTACAATGTGCCCTACAGATACATTGCTCTTGAATGTGGCATGTGCAATCCAAGAACAAGTTTGAGGATCTTTATGGGAGGGCCTCTTATCCCCTTCCTGTGATGACAGACGCCCTAGAAAACCAAACGTCGTTGCAGTAGTTTGGGTTGGAGTGAGAGTGGTGTTATTTCTATGGAGGGTTTCTTCACTATGAGACTGAAAACCCTTTAGAGAATGATACTCTTGTTAATGATGTTCCTTGCTGTAGTTCTGGCCAGACAGACYGAAGTTCACTTTGCTGTTAAAATACTAGCTGAGGGACTTCTTTTATTTTTAAAAACAAACCAAAACAAATCTAAAAAAAAAAATCAAACCCCAAACCAGTGAATTTTGAAGGAGCTCTAGAAAGATAATCTTAATTCATGAGATGGTGGTGACTAGAATGTTTATTGTAATCAGGGACAAATTTCTTCATTCGGACAATGGCTTTCAATTTTTTTTTGGTTTGTGGGCACCCAGAACTTTTTCATGGTGTAAGCTCTAACAGAAACTGCATTCATAGCTTATTCTTCAATATATAAACTTGCTATTCTTAATTGCTTTTCTCAACCCCATTAGACATAGCCTATGTACTACTGTTTTAAAAATGATTTGATTTGATTTGATTTGATTTCCTTATACATTTTTACTGGTTTCATAATGGATTACATTGTTGAGAAACCTAAAACATCATGTTTAGAATTTCCTTCCATAATTTTAAAAAATTATTTTGTTACAAGAGGAAAACTAAAAATATGTTGTGTATGCTCAGACTGTGAAGAATATGAGTACATAATTGGGTGCTGGAAAAGGAAAGTAGAACAACTGCAAGTAGAAGTGGAAATTTCAATTCAGTGAAGTTTATAACAAATTCTTTAGTTATGTGAACTTTGACTTAAAGGAGGATTGACTTTTATGAAGACATGAGTGATTGAAAAGAGAGGTGATAAGTAGATAAGTATTGGAGAAGAACTGTGTTCAATGTAGATGTCTGGACATCTGGCAGATGTTACCCTGGGCCCCAAGGAATGGACAAGTTTAATTTTAGCCTTAAGGAGGAAATGGGAAGAACTAAAGTCTTATAATAGTACAACTTACAGTTTGAGGAAGGTTACTTCAGAAAAGCCCAAAGATGTCTCTTGAAATTTGGAACTCCCAGAAGCAAGTGTAAATGAGTTTTTCCTATTGAGTTTTCCTGTTATTCCAAACAACATGTGTAGAGTTACAATATAAATTGAGATTGCTCCAGTTTGCTGTAACTTTTTCTCTGTGTGGTGTTGTGGATAATTTCTTGCATTGAGCACAAGAACACTGGTTTGTAGTACGAAAATGCAGCAAAAGGACTTAGAAGTGTGAAACTGGTGAATAGCTGTGTAGTATTTATTAACTAACATTGCCCTGTTATGAAGCTATCACTAAGCAAACTTAGGGACAAAACCTGTAGTATCCAAAAACCCCCAGTGAAATACTGAAAAGAGTGATTTGAAGAAGCATATTCGTAGAGGAAGGAGATCCTGCTTTGACTGATCAGGAAAGGTCTACAAAGGCCAATATGTCTTTGTGTCTTTTCACGTTATTTTGTTTCCTTATCCTTTGCTACTCTTCCAGTCCATTGTAGTAGAAAAATAATGTAAATGCTCTCTTCACAGATATTTCTCTATTTTGAAATTAAATAATGTATTTAGTGAACTTGTTCTGGAGCTTACCTTGCATACTTGATCAAGATGTGATCAAGTATGAACTTCTAATGGCTGGCTTCAGTAAAAATGTTGAACTTCATCAGTCTAAATGCTTGATTGTTTTTCAAACAGTTGCTTCCTTCTAGAGTATTAAATAAGCAAGCAATCTGTCTGAAAGTGTTTGTTTAATGGAAATCTTTCAGGTAGTGTTATAATATGGGCCCATAGAAGGTGAGCAGGAGGTCTGTGAAGTGTTAATTGAGGAGGGGATGAGAAATGCCACCTTACTCTTCAGAGAGTGAGAATAATTTTGAAGGAAAAAAAGAGTATGATGAGAATGAAGGCTGCTTAAACATCTTCTAACCTCTCAGAGAGAGGAACTCAAATTGTTTAATCAAGAGGTGCTGAAGAAGGTGGTGTGATGCAAGTCTTCAGCTGCTGGCAGAGACACAGTTAACATTGTAAACCGTTGAACTTCAGCATGGCACTTCTCCAAATGAGTTGACTGTTGAAAATAAAATGTTCCAGAAGAACTGGGAGAACAGGAAAGAAGTTAAAATAGCATGGTTTGTATGCCAGTGCTGAAAGAAGAAAAGGGGGGAGGAAGGGAGATAGCTCAACTTATGATAATTATCTTGTTGGTAATTGTAGTAAAATCGTAGTAAAAAGGCTTTAGTAGAAGTTTCCAAATGAGGGGACTAGATTTAATAGAATGCAGTCTTCATTTGTGTCCTGAGTTTTGGAAGCGTTCTTCTGGTTTCAGCTTGTGTTTGGGAAGTTGAACACATAGGTAAATAAAAAGTCACATGATATTGTTTTGGGTTTTGTTCCATTTTGTTCTTTTAACTTTAAAAACAATCCCAAAGATGTAAAGTCTGCCCCTTATCTCTCGAGTTTTATGAAGCTGTGCCAGATATTGCAGTACAAACACAACTCTGAAGGGGTTTGAAAGAGGGGGTTTGAGATGGGGAAAAGGAAGTCTATTTCTGGTGTCTTACATTTGAAACACACAGTGTTATGTACAATTTCATTTTTTTCTGTGTTTTCTTCAGCTCTTCAGGAGTTGAAGATCTTGGTACAGTTGCTTTGTTCAGCTTGAGGCAGTATGTGTCACTGCTGCAACTCAAAATGTCCTTGCCTAATCACTACTTGAAGGAACTTCTCTTTAAGCAGTGTTTGAAAAAGAGCCTTCCCTCACCATTGGTTGTAATTGCTTTGTAGTAATTTTTGAGACACACTGGTTATCAGAACATCAGTCCCAGACCTAGCAACAGTGCTATGCCTTTTATTTCCCCTTGATCTAAAAGCGTCTTTGGTTTTGGCTAGTCTTTGTGACAGAATTATGGACCTCCATGGCTGCTGTCTAGGGGAAATACAATAGGTTTTTGGCTTGGGCTAACAGTAGCTTTTTGGGTAGAAGATGGTAAGATCCCTCAAGAAAAACAATCAGTTTACGTTTATTTGGTAATTTAAAGAAGATGGAAATGAGACATCTCAGGATGTGCAGTCATTGTTCTTGAGTGGAGTCAAATACAGTCTCTTTAAGAATACATGTTTAATAATGTCAGCATAAAGAGCTGTAGGCACAGCATCAATGTCATGAGTGATTAGGAAGGACTTACTGAGAGCTTATCGGGGTAGCAATCATTGCAAGGCCAGTGTGTTGAGGACAGATAATTCTGAGAAAACACTTGATTCACTGGACTACTCCTGTTAGTTTTGAACTAGTTAAATTAAAAATTCAGTTGTTGCGGTGTGTCACTTGTTACTTCATGGTGGAAGACGAAACAATCTAATCGGGATTATGCAGAAAATTGGAGTTATTTCATGCCTTTGGGAGAAGCTAGGTGCTTGCATTGTATGCCTGTGTTTTTCCTTCTTTCAATGCCAAGAATATGCAATTGATACTTGCTAGTCATTTAGATAATGGGTGGTCAGCAGCACTGGACGGGGTATTTGCAGCAGTTGTTACAGGTACAGGCTCTATGCTGACCTGAAGATTAAGAAGTGGGATGTTCAGCAGTGGCATTACTGTTGCTATTAAAAAGCTCTGGAAAGGGGCCTGAGAACCCCAGCTGCTGTCATGGTGGAGGAAGTCAGGCCTTCAAAGGATACAAGGATTAGAGTGTCAGGAAAAGAAAATGGTAGCATCAGCACAAGTAGAAAATAGGCAGAGCTATTCAGCAAACAGAAAAGTAGGCTACCGCATGCCATAATTATGTGTAGTGGAAACTTGCTGCTAATAGAGCAATTGCGTGGGGTAGAGAGGCAGGAGAATGATTCTTCAAGACAAAACAAAGCAGACATTGCAGAGAATGATATAGGAAGACTGAGGATTCAGTGTGCTCGTGATAACGTGAAAGAGAAGACTTTGTTTTGAAAGATGCTAAAAATGGAATCTTCTGATGTACATGTGGTCACTGTTTCCGTGGCCTTGTAGGACAATAGGGGCTTCTTTGCACTGGCTGAATGAGCAAACTCTTCCTTCCCGCTTGCAGCTCTTAAGGTTCAAATAGTGCTGTTTCAGGGTGGTATCAGTGGTTGTGGAAAGAAGGCATCACAGGATATTCCTTTTGGGAAGAAGATGGGTCATACTGGATTGGACTGTTGTCATGCAAATGGATTCAAAATACAATAGCTACTTATCACAGGACCCAGGCAGACACATTCCTTCCACACCTGGTCCCTACAGCTCTTGTTGCTGGCAAAGAAAACAGCAGAATGGGGGAATGTGACACACAGAACCTGTGCTCCAGCAACCCATATTTTGAGTTTTCTCCTTATTTATATCAAATAAACAGGGTCGCTGAGGGAAGACTGCACGTGCTGGAAGATTTCGGTCCAGCATGAGTGTGACATGCAGGGTGGTGCATTTACCTTCTAATGACTTTGACTTCCTGAAGACTTTAATTTAGTGTCTAGCTGGGAAAGGGGTCATTAATAAAGGCCTTGCTGTAGTCCAAATGCCAGAATTCAGCTGTCTGATGATGCTGAAAAGTGTTTTTTTCCTCTCTGCCTTCTTCTTGTTGATCTTAAATTGACAGCTTAGATAGTTCCTAGGTCAGAAGTTCTAGAGGGATTGGTGAAGGTGGCTTATGTTGGTGGGGGTTGTTTAACAACTTCTTCCTCCTTTCCTTTTTTTTTTTTTTTTTTTTTTAAACACAGTGGACACTCCAGTCTGGGCTAAACTTGTGAGACAGCCTGGAAGGAGGAGTGCTGGTCTTGAGGTGCATGTAATGAATCAGGCATGAGTCTTCATCTCTAGTTGAGCAGACTGCTTCTGGAGAGAACTTAGAGAGGCCCCTGAATATTTACTTCTTTTAACTCAGACTTGGATTCTTCAGTTCCAGTCAGACTCAGCTAGATTTGTGGGCGTGTGGCTCTTTATAACGTGGTTTTAGGCCTCTCTGATGAAACAGTAAGGAGACCAAAGAATTAGTGTCCAGCCCTGGAAATCTTGCTGTTATTTTTTTTAATTCCTTCAACTATCCATCCCTCTACCCAGTAAAAGAGACATAATTAGAATTTAATAGGGATTTTGGAAATTAAGACTTTGGTGCTGGATTCTGCTGCCATCTATGTTGAAACAAACCAATATATAGGTAAGAAAAGAAAAATCTCCTTTTGCAGTAGTTCTGGTGTGTGAGACTGGAGCAGACCTGCTCTGCCGTTTGCAAACACTTGGGAGATGGGAACTAGAGTTACCTGCCACTTTGTTTCTATGTCACTACTGTCATTCTGACTGATCATTTGTTCTCAGGTGTGTTGCTGCTTGTGGTGAGTATGGAAGAAGAGACTCACTATATATACAGTATCTACTTAGTTGGTAATGCAGGAAAGTCTGGAAGGCAATGGCCATAAGGGACATTCTGTTTTCTTCTGTGTTGTGTGACAAGTGATACTGTCAGAAAAATAAATAAATGCCAATATGAACAAATTTGGAATGATTTCTCTCCTTATTTGATTGGAAGCTCTCATCTTGCGTTTCAGTTTTTCCCTTCCTTGTCTACAGCTGGGTGGCTCTGGCTGCAGGACATAGGACCTCCAGCACTGGTGGGCTCTGAAAGTGTGCTTCTATCATGCTCAGCTAAATAACTTGAGAAGTGTAAAAATGTTAACAAATGGCTGATGGAAAATTGAGAGGAGCCAGACAGCTCTCAGCCTCGTTAGTTAGCTTCTTGACTGCTGAATTGTTCCTGCCCTCTCATATGACTGTGGCTTGCACCCTTGTTTGGGTTCCTGGCCAGGAGTGCATCCCAAAAGTTGAATTCATGTAACTTGAAGTCAGTGTGGACTGGTTCCTTTTGGTCTAAATGACCTTTTATCTTCGTTGGGGGAGGGCAGTGGGGAGAAAGTGTATCAGCTTTCAGCTATGTCAGGTCTTACAGAGGTCAAGTTCTCTTGTCTGTGATCAAGCATATGGTGTAAAACAGCCCAGTGTGTGATAGCACCAGGACCTGGGGAGAGGAGGACTCTATCAGGCCTTCTGGAGGTAAATGTGACTGAAGGCCATGTTGTGAATCAGCATATATGATGGCTCTTGGCTCTGGGCTTGCAGGATTCCTGTATTTAACCCTTTTGTGGTGCTGGCTCCTGGTGTGTTTCCACTCTGGTAGGTTGAGAAGAAGCTGTTGTTTCTAAAGAGCATGCAGATTTCTCCTGCCAGGTTAGCTCCGTGCATGTGTGAGATGTGAGACCTTCTGAAATCCCTGGCTCCAAGGGCATAACTGTATTACTCACTAGAGCTGCTGAAAGAGTGAGTCAATATATTTGGGTCTCCCAGCTGCATGAATAAATGAGTAAACCTGAATTATTTTTAAATTATCAGATTACAGAGGTGATAACATACTACAATGAATTTTCCATTCCACGCCCTCTACAAATGTGCCGCTCTCCTTCCACTGTGGAGCAGGGGAAGAATACAAGATTTTCAGTGTGTTGTTCTCCCAAGGAACCACATAAAAAATGCTGAGGTCGCACTCAGAAAATGTCTTTCAGACCAAAAGCCTTGAGTCAGAAGTTGCTTGGCAGGATGACAGACAGGTTGACCAAAGGTTGCACGTGGTGTGCTCTTGCAAAACGAACATGAAATGCTCGTTGCCCTCCATGGTTCTTCAGTGTTTCCACAGGTTCACCCATGTTACTTCAGTGGTGTACAGGAATATAATTTGCTTGCTGGTATTCTGGTCTTATCTCTGAAGAGACTTATTTTAAGAATTCGTGTCTACATAGGTTTGTTAATACTGTACTGTAATATCAGATGGGCTGCTGAGACCTCAAGGGGGTGAGCAATCTATTTTTAGTGTGTTTGAAGGGTAGATGATGTTTCAGGTTGTGGAATGACTTTCTGGGGGGCCTGTCACCATATACTGAAGTTTTGTATGTCATGGCAGTGGAGGCCAGTCATATGATGATGAGGTAGTAACTTAAATGGGACATAAAAAAAATCCTGTTCTTTGGGGAAATTTTAAAGATAGATGGAGCTAAAATGCCACACAGTCTGTTCTCATGCTTGTTTCCTTGATATGCTGAAGGCATCTAATCCTCTTTACAGGTGAAATAAGCAGCCTGCTTATGAGCTGAAGGCAATGCCTGCTGATCTGTTGACATCCAGATTGGAGGGTTATTCGTGTCCAAGTGAGACTTTAGTAATGGGTGACCAAAAGACTGTTTTAGTTGCCCAAGTGGTGTGAAGAAGATGGTTTGTGATCTCCTTCCACATCAGAAGTTAATCACATGTGGGAAGTTGGATAATAGCAGTGCTGTCCTATTTAAACATATTTGACACCCCAGTCTGCAGAGATTTGGAGCTTTAGGTTGAGAAGACTGCCTCAGACAAATGCGAGCATGCAGCAATCTGAACAGTGAATCTAGCCTTGCTTTGGAAGCACTGCACGGTAGTGGTAGCCATGAAGAACAGATTTTAATGATTTATTATGGTTAGATTTTATGTGGGTTGGCTTCCTATTTTCTTTGGAAGGCAGTAAAACTGCAACTTTTACAGGATTCTTCTTACATTCCCAGGATTTTGTTTTGTGTTGAGGCATGTACACTTTATTTATTTATTTAATAAATCCTCACTGCCACTGTTAGGAACATTAACAAAGGCTTTTTAATAGGTCAGACCTCAGCTACCATTGCATTTTCTTGTTACTGTAGTACATTTGGCAGATAATAGAAGATGGGAGCTAAAGCCCTTACACTGTAAAAGCTTATTCATGTGAATAGTCGCTGTGATCTGATTTTGAATTTCACTGCAGCTACTCCTGTGAGTAAACATTTGGAGATCAAATCCTTAGCTGCATGGACTAATTCTTCAGGGAGTTTTCAGGGAGACATTTGGAAATTACATCCTGAATAGAAGATGCCCTTAGCTTTCAACAACTACCACCTACATACATGAGATGTTCATTTGTGGTTGCATATGAGGGCATGGTTGTAGCTGATTTGCAAGAGCCAACGGGAGCTTATACATTAGATAATTCTTTCCCTTTCATTCATGTTCTCCTTTTCTTTCATTCTCACTCTTTGTATTTTGACAGGGGGAACATATATGTTATAAATACTCAAGTTTGACTTCAGTTAATGCTGGCATGTCCCTTAAATATGATTTCATATGAGTTTGTCGGTGTTCTAGTAAGAACATTCATGTTGCTGTGCTGCCTGTAGATGATGTCATGCATTCGGGAATCCCATCACTAACTGCGGTGTTTTTGGAAGCCATGGTTTTTCACACCTTTTTTTTTGACTAAGGGATTGGCTTGTATAGATACTAATATGGTAATTGCCTGTTCAAGACAGAGGTGCTTTGGATCAGGGAAAATGCAATCTAGGCCCTTCTACCATGACAGGAGTGTTTACCGTTGCATATGTGTACATAATACAAGTTGCTATCCATGTGGTTCATACTGCTGTGATAGTTCATCTGGCAGATCATTTAAATATTTACTCCAAAAGATCTTGTTCTCTGTTGGTGTGAAGCAGCATTTCCAGTTATTTTTAGGTCATTTTCATCTTAGCAACCCTGTTGGAGATAAACCAGACACAAGTGCTGTAAACTGTCCCTGCATTTTGGTAGAAATTAATAAGATAAAGTTTAATGGTTTGGTCCCAAGGGGAGAACAGACCATCTGGTTAACAGAAGGTTAGGCCAAGTAATACAGCACTGAGAGTGCCACAAACCAACCCAGAATATCTGGTAGTGTGTCCAGTTGCTGCATGTATTAAGCATTGAAATGGTGCTTTCAGATCTGCAGAGCCAGCAGTTCTGTTACCACTGCTGTGACGCAGGAGATAATTCTGTTGGGCAAGCATCAGCATGGGGGTGGATCTACAGTGCAGGATGTGTAATGTCAACATGAAGCATGGGAGCTGGCAGTAAGAAGGAAAGCAGCCATTTCATGCCAGTGCAGGAAGCCTAAATAGATTTTTCCCCTCTGCATCTTGTCCTTTTATGCTGCTTTCATACTTGGTATTAAATGATTACCTTCTGCTTTGTCATCTGAAAACTTCAGCCCAGCAGGGTTTAATTTCTTTCTCTTTTTGAACCTGTTTGTTTTTTTTAAACAAGTGAAGTGCACTCCAAAAGCATGTCTGATGGATTATAAAAGGGGCTTGGGAGAGGCTGAAGGGCTAAGCAGATCTGGAGAAAGAGAAGAGTTCAGTCATGTGAGAGTCCTGAGCTTCAGATGAAGTTTCTTTGTAGATCCTTTTGGCTTTAGTGCAGAGACAGTTTGTTCAAAAGCTGTAATTACTGTATACGGTAATTACTAAGAAACTGTAGAAAGCTATTGTAATTGTTTCTGCTTTCTTTTTAGCAGGAATGTCCCATTAGAATTTCTTTTTCCTATTTGGTTAAAGCTAGTGGCAAATTACCGTGACACCATTTTTTTAAGAGCCAAATACTGTTACATGACTGTCTAAATATGCACAAAAAGAATTTCTAAATAAGCTTGCTAGGCACTCTATGGACTTAAAATTCTAGTGATAGGTCTCTGTCAGCTCAGTCATAGATAGACTGGTCAACTGGTTTGGGGTTTTTTGTTGTTGGGTTTTTTCCCCCAAAACATTTGGAGATCTCTTCCTGTCGCCTGGGAAGCTCTAGAATACCAGAGCTTGCTTCCTGACAGGCATGGCAGAGTGGAACTTCATAATCAGAGCTCTCATGGTTTCTATTGCCTGTTCATCAGGGTTTTCGAAGAATAATATTACAGCTCCCCTTGAATGAATCCTTGTCTCAGATGCTGTTCTGTGGTAGCCCTGCAAAGGTATGACTTTCTTCACATGTTCCTAAGAACTGGAGTGGGAGTTTGGAAGTAGTCAACCCACAGGCATGTTTTCCCCGTTGCAATTTGGTGATGGGAGGAAGGAATGCATATAAAACATGGCTTCTGTGTGAAGACTGTTTGCTCTGTTCTGCAGTAACTTCATCCTTATGCAGTCCTCCTTGCTCCATTGGCGCCATTCAGGAGATTTTTTGGTTGAAGCTATGGGAGTCTAGCACTTCTGCATAGGGCACTTGCAAAGAAATGGCACTGAAGAATTATGTGAAACTCGGACATCATCTTTCAGGGCAAAACTTTTTCTTGGTTCCATAGATAACTCCATGTAGTGGTAGCTGTTTCAGCATCAGAAGTATTAAGGATGCAGGCAAATCAAGAGACTTCTTCTAAGGTATGGTTGCTCTGTCATGTCTATCCATGTAATTTCCTTTGCAGGTTTTATTTTCTAGTAGCTGATAATTTTGTGGGTTTTCTAGTGGTGTTGAACAGTTTTTAGAACACACTGGAGAACGTACATTAGTAGTGTTTCTTCATATGCAAATCACTAATGCTTCTAGATTTTGTTTGCACCTTTTCTCATAGAACATCTCTATACTGCAAAGAAAATACATTGTCCTTGACTTTTTCATACTGAAAAAGGTGGTACTTGCCGAAGATAGTTTATTATAAATAACTACTAAGATGATAATCTCACCACAGCATGCTTGGCAGTCTTCCACTGAGTTAGCCTGTTTCAGCAAGGAGTTGTCGCTTAAGATACAAAGCAATCTGCAGGGACATATGATCACACACACTGACTGTTTTCTCTGTCATCATGGATGCCTCATAATTTCAAATTATGTGTCTGATAATTAGGATCTGGAATTATTATCTGGTAGACCAGCAGGATATAGCACCAGAAAGATGGACTTGAGTTCCCATCTCAGAAACATCAGTTTACAGAGAAGTTCTCAGTTAATGGAGGCACTAGTAGGAGAATGTCTGTTGGACATGGTTGTGAGGTTTTTTTCCTTTTTTTGTTTGTTTTTATTTTTGATGTCACAAAGATAGATGTGAACTACTGGGGAAACTCTTGAGATATATATGTTCACAGCGCACCTTCCTATTAGAAATGGTGGAGAAACTTAAGTCCACCAGCAGCAGCGGTGTAGAGGGGATTTTTTTGGTGTTGGTTTTGTTTGCGTAAGTAATGACTTCAAGATCTCTGAATGTTTTGTTTTGTAGAAATACTGTCCAAAAGAAAGACTATGATAAAGAGGTAAGAGGCTGTATCCATTTTTCTGAGGGTATTGGAAAACTAATATTAATACCCATATATGTTTAATGTCAAGATTTGACTGTAGTCACATAGCTTGATGGTGACTTTATTGAGTTTCAAGAGTTGATACTGCTTTGCAGTATATGGCTGTTGAGTTATCATGTTCTTGCAACAGTTGTGTAAGGGATATAGTGTATGCAAAATTCTTTTCAAGTAGAGTGCTGGCAAGTGTTCATGTTTTATTTGTTTAGAAATAATTTGACCAGGCCATCTTTACTGCTTTGTTAGCTGTATAATATGAATCAGAACTTTTTCTAACTATTACTCATGGATTCTGTTCCTTGGACTCCTCAGAGTCCTAACAACTTATGTTTCAAGCCTGGGTATCTATGGCTGCTTAAAAGTATGGAATGTGATATTTAGTGGAAGCAAATGGTAAGATTGAGATGGAAGAAATGAAGGTATCAACAATGATGTTGGAATTTTTTCCTCCCTGATTTGACAGATCATGCTAAATCCTGTCATATCTCAACAAGATGAAGGGGACATGAAGAATTTAGACACTGACTTGCAAGCCTTAATACCAATCCTTGTTTCAAACTTTACAAGTGTTTGGAGTTGACTCTCACCTGGGAAGTAATTTGCCATCCTCTGAAAGGAAAGCATGGAAGGAGGCAGAGAGATGGTAACTCTCTATGTAGTGATGGTACCCTTCCCCACAAGCTCTACAAAGGCAAATTCCTGTGTTCTTTGCTGAAATTGTGGGAGTAGATTAATGATGGGATGGGTTCTGCTCACTGAGAAGATGAAGAAATCATTGGAACTGGTTCCTGATGTTCAACGACCCATGCATGATTGGGGAGTGTTCTTCATCTCTTAACATCTGACCTAGATGCTTTTCCACTTTGGGATGGCTGTTCAGAGTCTGTCATGTCCAGAAGCCGCCTAACTTGGATGACCTTGTGGCTTTAAAGAAAATCCTGTGGAACTGTTAGTTTCAACCTTACTGAAGGACACATTCTGAAGAGCTAGCTCATTAAGCAAGCTTTGAAGGGTGTGCTCTGCAGAGCAGCTTCCTGTTATTTGGTTAATGGTTGACCTAGTTCTATTGCCATATGCCTCCTGGAACGCATTCTAATATAAAATATGTGCTAAAGCAAGACTGGGATAATAGAAGGAAAGTCAAAGCCTTTATGAAACAGAAATCATATAATGCTGTTGCATTTTAGAGGGTATTGTAATTACTAAAAATGGCAATATCTTCATGGAACTGTATTGATTCTGATTGCAAACTCAGGAGTGTTAATCAGACTCATTTATGTATTTTTTTCAGAGTGGCCTTGTACAAAAAGTTTGTATCAGTAATTCTCTGTGTTCCATATGTGAAGCTAAAGTTAGGGAGTGAAGCATTCAGAGTGATACTATAGCTGTGAGGATAGATTAGATTAGATTTGGCTAAAGGCAGGAAGATTTTTCCCTCGTGATAGGTGTTTTTTTCATTGCAAACTATGGATTAGCAAAGTTTTTTCCTCTTTAAATCCTGGCTAGAAGCCAGGAATGGGGATTCAAGCTTCTACCTGGTGTCAGAGACAACACAGCATACATACTTACACTTAAGCAAAAATATAAGAAATTTGGAGGTACTAGATAAAGTTCAACTTCCAACCTGAATGAGTACTTTCTGACAGGCTGAAGTTCTGAAGAACCTATAGGTTGTGTTTTCTGGTTAATTTGATTTTCTGCCCTAGGAAAAGGAAGGGTGTGCGATAACAACTGTTTTCATAAGTAGTGTGCATTATGGCAGAACGGGGGAAGGGAAAATTAAAGCCATGCTTTGTAACCTTTTGAGAGCTCATGACTCTATCAGTAGATGTGGTGATTTATTATTCTTCTGTCAGTGTGGGAAACTGAACTGCTTACCAGACGTGCTGCTTTGAATATTCATATAACCTGGCAGTGGCTAACCTGTGTCTCTTCAGTTGCAGATGGCTTGCAAGCAGTCCAGGTGTGAATTCTGGGCAAAGGTATGTCACGACAGCGGTGGGGGTGGCTGGGGCCAGCCCAGTTTGTCTGTGTGGGAAGAAGTAAGCTGTCAGGACCTGCAAAAGCAGCTGTTGCTGATCAGCCTGGGGAGTGCCTAACCTGCAGAGAAGTGGTGGGATGTCTTGGGAGTCATAATCATCTTGTACTCCTGTAAATCCTTAAAATCAAGGCTCTTCACGTGCTTCTTATGACTCTGGGCTTATTTGGTGAAGCTATGAATATTTTGGCTTATTTGGCTAGGATACATGTAGTGACAGCATTACACAGTTTCCCCTTCTTCCTTAGTGCATAACACTGAATGGTATTTTTGTAGAACTCCTGGATTTGGGGGAAAACAAACTGCAACAGTTTTAGTAGGACACAGTGTGTTGCATGAGCTGTAATCATGTTGGTCACGAAAAAAAATCTCTGCTCTGGGGACTGACACAAGCACAGCTATTTGTGCAACCTGATCAGAACAAAGGATAATGCTTCTGCTGCAAGATCAGACAGATCTGACGCTTCAGCAGGCTGAGCAAATGAATGGAGGAAGTGGTCCGCCTCCTCTTATCCATTGTCTCAAAGATGCAGGCTCATAGAGAAGAAAGGGAGGCTGAATAGGGCTTCTGAAGGAATATGCTGCTTTGCGTTCTGTGGGAAGAGAGCAAGCAGTTCTAGAAGTTCTCTGCACTAATAGGCTGACAAGCTTGTAATAGGAAAGTGTGGCAATGGACTACTGGTATTGAACCAGTGCTTTCTCTTCTGTACCTTCTTAACTGGTATTAGGAAGCTGATGAAATGTTCCAGGCTTGGAATATGGGACCAAGCCTACCTTGAAGGAAGCTCAGTGGGTGTAGAAATCCAATTAGTTCTCACCTGCTAGTATTTAATGATTTGAGACTTTTTCTGTACATGAGGAAATTCAGAGTTTTCCCTTTCTTTTTCTTTTTCTGTTCCTGTCTCCCCTGAATAACTCATCTGTGTGTCTGGGATACCTCTCAGTTGTGTTCCTGATGGGATTTTTACGTAGGGAGAGTTGGGCTGATCAAATTACTGTGACAGTCAGAGTTGTCTTCTGCTTAGGAGAATCCTTCTGTTTCTCTTGGTCCAGCTGTCAAGCTGGCATAGCCAAATTAACCCAAGTGGGATTTTAGCAGCCAGCTCCCCTTTTAAAGGCATAATGAGGCTAAGAAAATGTGAGAAGAGAGGGAGCAGGACAGGGATTTTTGATAAGCTGGGCAGAATTGAGGGTTACTTCACATTCCAGAGCTATAATATTTGACTTCCAGCCTCAAGGGGGATTTCAGCTGAGAAATGAATCCTTTAGAGGGAGGGGTGTAGAAGTTCTATCAGTATCATAGGTGGTTAGATCCCTGTGTATTACCTTTTTGCATGGTCATTGGGACTAGAAATTGCTAGCAGTTAGGTTTCTCATTATAATTTCACATGGAATCAGTTTTCTTTAAAATCAAGCTTTTCTTGGCTCAGGGACGCATAGCTGTAATTTCTTTAGCAAGCATGCTGTTTTTCTTTCTTTAAGTTAATGGAGATTAGATTTGTGTCTGTGATAACAGAACCAGTCTCGGTGATCCATGAGATCCCTTCCATCCTTTGTTCTCCCACATACTGTATAGAAGGTTATGTCAATTCAAAAGAGAAGTAATTAGTTCCACAGGATGCTGACAGAGTCCATCACTAGTGTGCAGTGGGGATGAAGATGCTGCTTTAGGAGCCTGCTTATAAAAGCACATCAGAAAGTCATCAGTCTCCTTGAGTGGAGGCTTGTGTTGAAACTTTTAAATGTGTGATGAATGGGCTGCCACGATCGGCATGTTTAGTATCCAAAAGCAATTGTGAAAATTCCCTCTGTTTATTGTTAGGAAGAGGATGTGCCATGCTGGATTTGACTCAACAGAGCCTTCAGTTTGGGTTTCCAGCTGCTTTGACCTAGAGGAAGTACTGTTGGGGAGAGGAGATAATGGTACTAGTTCCTCAGTGAGTGAACTTTTACGGCTCCTTTGCCTTCTTTGTTCAACGATGGTTACACCATGTCTAAACTAAATCGGTGTTATTTGGACAGGATGATCAAAAATGAGTGTATTCCAAAAATGTCTATGGGAGAAGAATTCAGTGAGCTTTCAATCAATGCCTGGGTGTGAGGACAAGAGGAAAAATCTCCAGGGTGGACATAAATCTCACAAATAAATCAAGGAGCATTCGCCCAAGTGATAAAGATTTGGGTCTTAAAGTGAGTGTTTTCTGAAAGAACAGTATCAACCTGCTGCTAAGCAGAGACAAAAAGTCAATGGTCTATTGGTGAAGGCTGCAAAAGAATTTCTTACTATCTTCTGCTTACTCACCTCTTCAGGAAATTGGAGGCACAGCAGAGGATCTTGGCTAGTTTTGGAGCTCTTCAGAAAAGCATCCTTTGAAGCTGTAATATTTCCCAACTTTTTATTAAGCAGAACTTATCTTTGTTCTGTGGGATGTTTGTATTATTTTCTTAATAATAGAACTCCTTAAGATACAAGACAGTTGGACCAATCACTGTTTTCTGAAAAGTCAGAGCACTGTACCAATCATAAAGCTGATAACGTTTTCACAAAAAAAGGCTATCTCATGGCCTAGATAAGAGGAACCATAAACTTGCATGAAACTTTGAGCAAGAACAATGTGCTTGGTTTCTCAGTCATCCATCAGGTCAGGCAAGGTGGATGTCTGAAGTTCCTGTGGCCGAATGTTGAATTTTGGAATTTACCCATTACACTTCAAAGACAACAGCAAATTTTTGGGCTGTCATCAAATGTTCACAAAGGAGTCAAGCTGAAGAAAGGAAATCATCAAAACATGTATTTGTACAATCTTTAGATCTAAGTCTAACACCTTTTGTGCTTTTTTCCCCCCCCCAAGTAAAAGGGATTAAGAATTGGGTCAGTTCCTCAGGGATCATCCAGATGGAGGTACCTGCTTTTGCAGCTCAAGGAGAAAGGGACTGTGGGATGAGAAAACCTCATCCAGAGCGTAGAGGGGAATCATAGGTCTCATTGGCCATTGGCTTTTCTAGTGTATCAGAAAAGACTTTGGGGGCTTTCCATGACCAAAGTAAATAATGACCTTGCTTTGACAGATCAAACAAATAACACCAGTGTTGTGCCTTTGAGAGCCCTTGATCCCAAAGAGAAAAGCAAGGGTTTTCCTTTTTATTTTGGACGCATTCCACTGCAAACAAAAGCATCCCACAGGTCAGACAAGAAGGGTATCTGACAGGATTTAAAGAGACTTTTCCTTTTTCCTCCTGTTCTGTACACCAGTAATTTCTATTTAAAAATATATCAGACCTAAAAGCTCCTCATTCAGTTTGTATCTGTAACAGATAGAAAATGTGGAACAGAAAATGCTGTGTGACTTACTCAAGAAAAGTCTTGGCTTTGCAGCCTACGTGGACTTCAAGAGTCCTGTCTTCCTTTTAAATTAGAAAACAGTGATCCTGCAGAGTAGTGGATATAATTTAAAATGGCTAGAATAGCTAAGTGGACTAGTACAGCATTTAGATGTATAAACACAGGAGATACTGTTGTCCCTCTGCTGATCTGTGCAAGTACTGCTCTTGGAATACTAAATCCATTCCTGAAGTTGTCATGTCTGTAAAAATGAGTGTGGAAATGCTGGGAATAGTAATGGTTTGAAGTCTGGAAAATTGTGCTTCACAGTGAGAGCTTTCAGATAGTCCATTCCTCCCTTTCAGAGGTTTTCAGACGTGACATTCAGAGGACTAAAAGCAGTTAATTTGCCAGGCTATGTCCAATATTATAGGAATCTGGAATCTGTACCAAGCTGTAACAAGATGCAGTGGCTGGAATCTAAGACTAGAAAATGTTTGCTATATAAATAGTTCTTTATTTCTAATTTAATAGTGGAAGAAGATTAAGAGTTATTGGAATGACTAATGGACTCTATAGAAAGTTGTAAGGCGTCAAGCCTAAGTGTAGTTTCTCTTCAGATGCTGTGGTGGGAGACAGGCTTTAGACTGTTACTATTGAGTTGGACGTGCACAACTGTCTAGTTGTAGAAGGTGAACTTTCAGCAAGATGACTCCCACTGCTGTTATCTTGTGTTAGGTCAGGGATTAGTTGTCTTAAAGAACCGCTGACAGCAATGTTGTAACTTGGAGGTACAGGGAGTCTAAGGAGGTGACTGAGTTTTACCAGAACATGCAAGACAACTCTTTTTCACCTGGCAAAGAAAAGGGAAGCAAACAACCAAGTTAAGTGAAATGATAAGGCAGACTGCAGGTTTGTAGTTATCAGTTTAGGCTTGATGATCTGTAGCGGGTTTTGCTCCATTTCCCTGTCTTAGGCTTAAAACTATGGACAAATGATTTGCATTTTGTTCTCAAAGTGGAATCTATGCACAAGGTTGGTGGAAGCTGCCTTCCTCTTAAAAATTAGATGTGTTTTCCTGTTGCCTCAGTGGAGGAAAAGAAGAAATGTAACAGGGTTTTTGTAGTCCTGACAGAGCTACTATAGACTTTCACATTGTGGTTTCTGAAGGACAGTAAATCCCCCAAACAGAAGACCTCTGGTTTCCTCTGTACTCTACAACCCAGCACTTTGGTCACCCAGAACTTTAGTCATGGTTTTACAGACAAGAACCAGAGACTTTGGTCCTGCAGAGGTGGTTGTGGCATAAAAACCCAATCAGAATTTGTCAGTTTCCTAGAGTAACCTAGTTTTCTATTAGAGATATCCTACAATTATATTATGAAAGCATTTCAGTAGATTCAAGGGTCTCGACCCTTTCAGTAGAAACATGTTTCAGTTTTTTGTTAGACACCTCTCAAAATCTTAGACTTTGGTCTGTAAGGACGATACATCTAGGAAACTTAGAGATTAACTCTTTTTGTCTTCTGTGCTAATCAAAGACTTTAACAATAAGCACTATCATTAGATCCTCTTTTTTTGATAACTGACGCACAAACAAGTCAGCTTCTGGGAAAAATGGTACATTAGCTTGGTTTCGAAGGTCATGTTGCAGTAGAGGCCTCACTGTAAATGCTTTTCTTTTTAACTTTATAAACCCATTACTACAGCAGGATGAAGGAGAGTTTTGATTCCATAATTGACAAGTTGTTTTCAGCTCTTAATTTGTAGTTTCAGTTTTGGAAGACTGCTTTCAAGATTCAGAACTCTGTATTGCAGTAGTCTAGCTGGAGGAGTTAGAAGACAATGGAAGAGCAAAGGAGTTCAGGAATGAAGAAGGAGAATGAGGTTTGAGCTGTTTCCTCTGTTTCTTGGTTTTGAAATGAGTGACTATTTTACCCTGTAAGTGACGCTGAGATTAGTGGCTCTCTTCCATCATGAAATGCAAGTAAAGTTAAGATAAGAAGGTAACTTCCTCTTGGCAGACTGTTCCCTCTCCATTTCTCTTCCATGTTCTGTGTAAAATCTTTTCTCCCAGGCATGGGTGTAAAGGAGCCTTCTTGTCTTTAACTTGAACGTTTCCTTTCTTCTAGTAATCAAGCCTACAGATACAGGCCCGGTGTGCTCAGCTGAAAAGGAAACCACTTGTTTTTTTGACAGTGAAGCTTCACTGCCAAAATGATCGTGTACTGCAGGTGGCTAGAGGTATATGATACAAGTTAGTTTGTCAGCTTTGGAACACATCTGAAGGGCAGGCTCTTCAGGAAGGGTGAACTGTAGCACCAATCCTATGATTAGCAAGTCTGGTTCTGCCTCCTTCAACTTCTGAGACCTTGAAGATCCATTGCAGGTTCTGCTTTCAGGTAGGGAGAAACTTACTCCTATTTTGACCTTCCACTTCATAATAAAAGGCTTTAGTAAGTACTGATCCACATAAAGGTCTGGTCCTCAGCTGGGGAAAATTGGCAGAACTCCAGAAAATTTCCAGAAATAAAAAACTGGAGAAATCTCTGAAAGCACAGCAGTTACTGGGACTTGCACAATGTTCTGCAGCTTGTAAGAATACAGGAGCAGGAAGTTGGAATGACACTGATGGCTTAATCTTTCTGTGAACTCTTGTTTTTCTGTGAGGGAAAGAAAATCTTTAGGAGAGAACTTTGCTCCTGTTCTCTTGGTGGTATTGGCTTGCATGGCTTTGTTTTTCTTTGAAAACTGATAGCAGAAGACTATCCAACCTTCAGGAGTGGAGCCATTAGATGTGGGGCTGTGCAACAGGAGCCAAAGTTTAAAAATAAAATACCAGGCTGCCTTCCTGAGGATCCAGACATAGCATACACACACACACACACACACATATGCAATATCTTGACTGACCACAGTTATATCAGTTACTGAGTTCAGAGCAACGGACAATGAGAACCAAAAAGGGAGTCTTGTTCCTCAAAAAGAAAGAGGAAGAAATGTAAGACTTATGCAGCCTCAGATACCAGTTTCTGGAGGGCATGGGAGGCCCCTCAGTACCAGCAGAGTTGAGAGACAGTAAGACCAGATGATTGTCAGTCATTCCTGGTGGTGTCTGCTGTAGCTCCTTCCCAGCCCTCCCTTTTCTCTCCCTCGTTTTCTCTGCCCTACTGAGTCATGGTTCTGGGCAGAGCAGTCTTTTTTGAAAATATGTTCCTTTCTTAAGAGCTAAAAGCAGTGGCTTTTATTTCATACTGAGTGCTGAGGGATCAGCACRCCAGACATCTTCAGAAGAAATGAAAGACCAACTCCTTTGACTTCAGAGCTACATTAAAGATACACATCACCAGCATTTCTCTGCTAGGCTGTGGAAATAGCAGATGATCAGTTTGCATCTTTCCAGAAGACCTGGAGAAGGAGGGGCGTACAGAGGAAGTAGTAGATGACCAGGAAGAATTATTTATGTCAGAAAAGCAGAAATTTAAGGTTTAATGCCAGGAATACAGCTTGAAGGTGAGATAAGTTATGTTAGAAAGGAGTGATCCTTTGAAAGAAAAGGTGACACTTCTCAGACAAGCAGTCTAAGAAAATTGGAAGATACAATTCTTGATCACCTGTGAARGTAGACAGGGATGAAGAAGGTGAAAGATTTAACCCTTTTTTGCCTGCTTTCCCAAAATGCTGATGTCATATCAACTTCCAGACCTTGCTTGATAATTGTGAGCTGGGCTGACAAGGCTGGGAAGTCAGCGTTCCTCCAGGTGGCTCGGTGTGAAGCAGCAGAGAGCATGCTTCTCTCAGGTGACATGACATAAACTGTGTGCAGGTAGCAGCTGTGCACAGTCTTACCTGCTTCTATGCTGCTTCAAGCTAGTGCGCTAAAAGATTGGAGCCTATGCTTTTGACTGCATGGAGTGGGCAGATGCAGTTCCCAGAAGAACCCCTGATCCCCAGATGCACCTCATAGTAAATGCAAGCTGGATTTTTAGCTAGGCTTCTTCCAGCTGCAGCAAGCATGTTTGTATATCTCAGTTGACAGCTACAGGAGGAAAAAAAAAAACAAAAAAACAAAGAAGAGGTATTACCACTTCGTATCTCTGTCCAGGCAAAGTAACAGTCACAGCTGCCCATGACACACTTGGCTTTTGGCAGAGCTCAGGCTGGTTCTGCTCTGCAGACATAGGATGAAGCATGCTCAGTATGCTTCCTTCAACAGGAATGCCAGCAGTATCTTGGATTACTACAGAGACTGCTCTGTGTCTGTGAACTCCTTCTGCAGTGTTTGGGTTCCCATTAAACGGGATCAGGAGTCCTTGGTAGCCTGCATATGGCTCTCAGCACAGGCTAATCACCTTTTTTGGAAAGTTGTGTTTTCTTAGACATCCAGACTCTCAAAGTGGAACACTTATTTTATTGATGATTTTCAGAAAAACCATACTAGCTGAACATACACTGAAGGTGATGCTGTAGCCTAAAGGTTTTGTAGGACTTGATTCTCTTAGAATCTGAATGTTTTTTTTTAAAAATCTATAAAATACCAGGGTCTTGTTTGTGGTAATGTCCTAACAATGAAGGGTAGGTGCAACTGTCAGCATGTGAAAACTAATTGCTTGGATTGTTCTCATAAATTTTGTTAGCCAGGGTGGAGTGGAAGTGTGCACATGCTTTGTGGCTCCAGCTAGCATGTGTAAAAGAGAGGTCTGAGTAAATCAAACTTCCTCTTCTTTGGTCATGAGTATCTCCTGCTTATAAAAGATATTGAGGAAGACCTAGAGTGTTCCTCTTACAGATATTTTTATAAAGGTGCTTTAAAGAAGATTTCCTTTGATGACTTCTAGTAAGTTTTCATGGTTTTTTTGTCCAAACTTTTTCTAGAACACAAGAATTAATAATGTTGCCCATTATTTAGAAGAGTTTGGGAAGAGAGTAGGATTCAGCAGTTTGGGCAAAATTGTATTAAGAGAAAAGCCTCTCAGACCATATGAGAATTTCAGTTTTTCTAGCAGTCAGTCCTTCAAAATTAATATCCTTTCTCATCCCCATATAAAGCTCCCTTTTTGGATGGCCACCCTTTTTTCCATCTTCCTCTTCTCACTGTGATCTCGAGTAATATGAGGGTTAGACGATGTTCACCATTCCTAAACTCTGTCTCCCCTGGTATTCTTCGCCTCAGGTCTCCAGACATTTTGCTGAGTTGACCTAAGTTCTTCAGCAAAAGGCCTGGATTCTGTGCAGAAAGCTGGAAATGGCAACTCCAGTTAAGAAGTAAATACAAAGATAAATAAAGAGCATCAGTTAATATCCTTGTGTGAGGTGTATGATTTACCCCTGCTCCTGAAATTTTAACTTCCGCTGTGCTGGAGAACCTTTAATTTGTAGTTGTTGTGGGAAGTTAGTACTGGGATTTCAGGCACAGTGGCACAGAAAGGTAGCGTGGCATAATGGGGAACAGCTGGAGTCTGGTAAACCACTTTCTGCTGCTGGCTATGCCACAGACCAGCTGTGCGACCTGGAGCCAGGCTACTTCACTTCCCTGTCCTTCTCCATTACCAGGTAAAGGAAGAAGGTTCTCCATCATTCATCTTGCTTTTCACACAGAGAGAGCCTACAACAGTGTGGCCTGAAGTTGCATGAGTCAAATGAATAGGTTGCAACTGCATGGAACAGTGTCAGTATTGCTACTTGATATATTTAATTCTGCCTTTTTGTTCCTTACATATTACTGAGAAGTTGTGAGTCTTAAGATTTTGTTCAATAATTTGAAGCTCTTTGAAAACCAGGGGAATACTTCAGTCTTTTCTCTCTCTGAGAGTAAGTCACTTCTGCTGACGTAAATTACTTTTTTGTGATAAATTAATGGAAACCTGAAACATATGATACTGTCTTTTGTCTTGGTTTGGTGTTCCATAAACAGCAGAAGGAAAAATGAAGTTTCTGCAGGACTGATGGTATACTTTTAGCATAAACAATTTTGTCAATGAAGTCCTAGATTAACGTGAAACTTTCACTCTGCATACATTCCTGCAAACAAGAACCCACGCTTGAATGAATGCTTGTTGCAAGAAACAAATAAAAAAGTACAAATGCCTTTTATTCAAATGAGTTTTAAAGGGGAAAAAAGTCTAGAATGGACTACAAAACACATTATATTCTTGCTTTTTTCTCTTCTATAGTGTTAAAGGATGTCGGCTATCATAAATGAAGTGCCTCAAAATATTCTTTGTGTGTATTTTGGTGTCATATGGTTCATGTATGCCTCTTTTGGGATGAAAAAACAGACAGGAGATTCACCTGACTAGCAAGTGGTGTTGCTGAATGCTGTGTCTGAAGGGTTGTTCACTTAGCTAAACTCTTACTGAAAAGAGGTGTGTGGTGTTTATCTCTGTGACTGTCCATGTCTCCTCTCCATGTGTAGTTGAAAAGATGCATCCTGTCCCTTTCAAGCAGCATAAATCTGACGACATACCATTTTATAACAGTTGAGTCTATGGTCTTCGTGGTTTAGGTTTTGTTGTTGTTTTTTTTTTCTCGCTTGCTTGTTTCCATCTTTGTTCCTTTAGTGAGAAGAAGAAAAAAGAATATCTTTATATGGTTCTGCTTTGAAGTAATCCTGCTTTATTTTAAAACCTCTTGAGCTGGAGGATTCAATGACACTTGATCTACCTAAAGTATTTATGTGTACCTCTTGGAAAAACAGTAAGTTGGGAAGTTTGTAAGTTTCTTCCCTTTAACTCAAACTTTGGTTTCTTTTTTTTAAGTGGTTCTGTAATCATCAATAAAACCAGTTTCAATTATGTACCCCGTTGCTTTGGAACTGTAGAACATTGCAGTGTGTCTTTGTCATTACCATAGGTGAATATTATTTCTGTCTCTATTATTTAGACAGAGCTACTGCAGTTTCAAATAACCTCCTTAAGTCCAAAAGCATGTCCAGGTGTGGGTACAACCTCACTTCTGTTTCTTCTCACACACATGACTTGGTGTGACATGCAGGATGACCTGGAGCCTTGATGAAAGTGTTTGTAGGAACACATGCTCAGGGCAGTTGCAGAGGGCTTCTAGTGCGAACAGTAACACTAAGTGGATTCTTCAGAACAAAGTGGATCTGCTCCATATGCAGATACACAATGACCTCATTTTATTTCTGTGTTGTGGATCTGGAGCTGTTGGCAGTCAAGATGTTCTGTCCCCTCCATTCCAGAGAGGGAATATCCTGGGAGCAGTTACTCTCTTTGGAGCTAAAGCAATGGCTAGTGTACCAACGGGGAGAGAGGAGAACTGCTGCCCAGACTGCTTTCCTAGAGCCAAGTGTGGATGGGCTTCTGGTTGTAGCCAAAAGCAGAATACCCATCCTGAAGAGCCACTGTCCCATGAATTTTCAATAACGTACCTGGATTTGCAGTGAATTAAGAGATTTTCTGAGGACAAAGCTTATGAGAAGGCCATTTCTTGGCCATTTATCTAATGCTTCTCTTCAGGCTTCTCTTTGTCGCTTCTTAGTATTTATGTGCAAAACCAAAATCCTGGTGAAGTCTAAGGTGCTACTGGGCTACCTTTTCTTGAATTTGTCTAGGTATCTTGTTTTTTTCAGGGCATTTTTTTCCTATTTGGAAAAGGTCTCATTTTTGACTAGGCACTAGGACTTTCAAAAAGTCCTTCCACCTTGAATTTACCCAAGAATTCTCTTCTCTTAGGCCAGGACAACTGAAAATCTCTTCCACTCCTCACCTTGCTTTAGACAGAGTGCTCTCTGGGGACCTGTGTTGAGTTTTCTACATCCTGACTCTTAAAATAATCTGGGTTCAGTTTCCAGGTTACACAGCATTCCAAAGGTTAAGGAAACTAATTTACCCAGAGACTTTCTCTGAAGTGGACTGTCCTATACTTTTCTTTTTTCATAATGAAGATATGCCATCTTCTTTCAGAGTGTTTTAATAAAACATGATGGCCAGGCTTCAAATTGGTGATGACCTGAGGTACCTAAATCTTTAATGAAGTGTTTGTAAATTATGGTAAGTTGTTAGTTCAATTTCTGGGTTAACTAGAAGGAGTGGGTGGCTGGAAAATACAAGAACAGGATGTTCATGGTCTCCCTTTAATTTTTTTTCAAAGAGATACTTTTTATGTTGATGAACTAGTCTTGAATTGAACTTTCCTTATGACAAGAGACATTGTTTTCTTTATATGTAGTTTGGCAATTATTTATGTATTCTGGGATAAAGTTTTAGCAACTAGTTTCTCTTACCAGCTTTCACCCTGTATTTTTAGGGTGAAGTGAGAATGGTTCCCCTTTCTTCAAAATGAGAGTAATCTTATGACAATACAAACTGATTATTTTGTTCTAAAACTGGATTTTGTTACCTTCCTAGTTATTTAAAATGGTTGAAAATTTTTCAGTTTTAAATGGTTAAATGTAAAGCTTTTACAACAGCAGAAAAAAACAAGGTGTTGTGTAATGGACTTGCAGAAGAGAAAAAAGCCGCAGTAGTTCTGTAATGTCTACATACTTGCAAGGATTGCAGCTTTTGAAGGATGCAGTTAGTTATAATCTTAGCCCCTCTTAGCCATGGGCCTTATTACAAAGAAAGYCTTAGTTATTTTTTGTTCTTTATGGTTCACTTCCTGTTTGGGTATTTCTTAGGAGGAAGAAAAAGAAATTGGATCTTAGTGGCTGACCCTCAAACAGCTTATTTAAAGCAAAAAGGATTAAACTAGGACAGAAGAACTCCATTAGGAGCTTCAACATCTTAACACTTTTGATACAACTCAGCTTTAATAATAGTTTTCTCCTTAATTTGAGTATGTCCGGAGTAGTCAGGGGAAAGGACTGTTTCTTACTGGAAAGATGAGAAACAAGGTTAACAAGAGGTTGCTTTTTCTTTTTGTGAGGGAGATTGTTCTTAATTATTACCTGCGTAGCAAAGTGTGTTTCTTTTATAGACAGGGAATAGCAGCTTTTTCCTGTTTTTAATGGAATAGTTTCTAATGCCTCTTTGATCCAAACACTTTCTGGCTGGAGAACTTCCATTAATCTTGGTCAATTCATCGATACTGGGATCCGTAATCCTAGCATTGTTCTACATTCCTTCCCCTCCGCCCCTGCCCTTGAAGTGCATTGTACATGTTCCACTTAGTTTCTTCTAGGGACTGTCTGCTACGTGCGTATCACCCAAATGATGATGACTGAACCAGTATGCTATTTTAAATATTCTGTACTTGGGCTTTATATGTTACAACTGCAAAAACTTGTTTCCTGGAACAACTAAGCGGGTTGAGATGGAGGTTGAAGGGGGGGTAAAAGAAGCAAGGTTCTCATTTGGACCCAGGATATTGCATTCCAGTGTGTATATATTCCATTCTAACATGTAATCCAGTGGACTATATATATAAAAAAAGTTATTTGGCACGAAGTAAAGTATTTTGGACAACATAAATGTTAGCTGCAACTTGTTGTTCCTCCTTTTCAGCAGTATCACTTTTCAGCCATCAGTGATAGGACCATCATCTTGCTGCCACCATTCCAAACAGACAGAGGATCTTCACTTGCACAGGTGGAAAAGATCTTTTGGGAGTGGTGGCAGGGAGAAGGGTGGCAGCCTAGTGGTAATCATTACTCTGAGATCTGTCAAATACTGGAAAAGTATATATTCTTCTACCTGGGCAGAGATGCTGGCTGCCATACTGCAAGTGAGTCAGTGGGCAAATAAAACTGTGTATTCTGCCTGGCATTATAAATGGGTCAGTGATGGATTTGTATTACCTGAGGAAATGAACTGGCTGACAGAGAGGCTTCTGCTTGCTGCCCAGCAAATGTCAAATATAGCAGGAAGCTTGGGGAAAGGGGAGGGATAGCTGGAGACAGAGGCGGTGTTAAAATAGCTAGGATGTCAGTGGAGCTCCTCAAATGAGTGTTTCTGAGGAGTAGACTGGAAAAGCAGAACAATCTTTGGACTTTGTTAATCACCGTTTTCTTGTCCTCCAGTAAGGTTTCAGCCATGGATCCTGCTTTATAATTAGAGTCGTGCATGAGGTGGATCTGCATGAGGTGATATGCTGTTCTGTTCAGCTTTGTTTGCTGGTACAGAACATGACTTCTGGTGCTTTGGTTTTATAGGGTTAAACCCATTCCTCTGAATGCCCTTTTGCATCCTCTCCACATGCTATCTGCATGGGGTTAACCCTTTAAAGGAGTACCTCTGGAGCATATAAGACCTCAGGCTGGACTGAGGGAGAGGGCTGCATCATCCTCACAGTCCTTACTAAGCTGAGCTCATACTGGTGACAAAAGGCAGGCAGTGGGCTTTGGCTCACTTGGATCTGATCCACGCAATGTTTCTTTGGTTCCCAACTGCCCTGTGAATTTCTCTTACTTAGGGAGTCTTGAGTCTACCAGACTGGGTACTGTATAATGGAAATGATCTCTGGCTGAAAGATTACTCCTCTCACCATCCGAGTTCAGCCTCTGTCAACCACTTCTATGATGTAAGTCCAGTCTCTGCACTTAAAGGAGGAACATGTGTCCAGGAAAGCATCTTTTAACATCAATCTTTCAAGATTGTGATAATCTCCCTTTATTTTGCCTTCCTGAAGACATTTTTCAGTAGCAGTCCCAAAGCAGAGCTTTGCCCTTGGCATTTGTGGTTTCTGAGTGTTAGTGACTTGATTTCCACCTCTATGCCTGCTTGTGTTTTGAACCAGCTGTGTTGGCTGGTCTAATCTCAGATCTCTAAGATTAAAATTCTGGCCCCTAAAATAATCCAGCAGTTCATGTGTTCCCATGGTTTAGCTCTGTCACCAGTTTATAAGCTGTATTTAGCCTCTGTAAAAACACCATGCTCCTTGCAAACTAACATTGGTCCTCTCTAAAGCGTGCTTGGTCTGTAAGTGACCATGGAATGGAGTGTGTAGTTTGCGGTGAATGGCAAGATTACTTCTAAAGGCACTACAGGCTGCACAAGTCTGTTTTAGGATTCATTTAAGGGCAGATGGGCATCAGGAGATAATCTCTTCTGTCTTCAGTCAGAGCTTTGCTCCTTCCCACTTCATGGTGTAGCAGGGTGTGTGGTTGAGTTTATCATATCTGATTTGCTACTGGCAGGACCCCTTTTATAACAGCTCTGACTTTTCTTGGCAAGAAAGAGATCTTTGCTGGGGTTATGCCAGGCTGAGGAGCCTGCTCCTCCCCCTGCTTCTTCCAGGGTGAGGCTGGTAATGCATCCTTTGTGTAAAGAGCTCCTAGAAGATGTTATTTGCAATGCATGAGAAGGAATTAGGTTGTTTCTGGAGTACCCAGGCAGAGTGCTGCCGTGTTCTTCAGCACCACCTACTGACATCTTCCTCTCTCAAGTCCATGTACACGGGGGAGTGCACTTCTCTTAACTTACAGGAACTGCATTTCTTGAGGTAATTAACAATACACTCTTGGCTGGAGATTAGAAACCCCAGACCCCCTGCTTTCAGTTGCATTATGCCATATGGGGAGCACTAAGGAGCAGGGTACAAAAGCCAAGTTGGTTGGCTCTGGTGTCTGTTTTCCTCGGTTGGGCCAGCCCACTTGCCTCTTGAACACATGTCTATGCAGAAGGGCATTGAGAGGTTGGGTTGTGTCGGTGAGGTGGATGGAGGTGGATGACTTGGCTCGTTTCCTATGAGCATTTAGTGTGAAACCAAGTGGCAGACCACATTTCTACTCTAGAGTTTTGCCCTATGCTGTTCCATCTTCCTCTTAAATCCTGGAAGGATTTAAACAGATATTTTCTTTACAGGTTTTGACTGGGAAAATGGTTTAATGCTTTTTTGTGTGTTTTCATTTTCTTTCTCTTCTTCACCTTCTGATAGTAAAGGAAACTTAAGTTTATTCTGTTAGAAAAACGAGCCTATCTGATCAAAATTCCCCCCTTCCTAGTTAAAATTATTGTTGCATCTTCTTGTAACACATGGCCAAAGCTGTATTGTTTATTGACTCTGGTGAACCATAGGAAAACCTGACAAAACTGTTTGTGTGTCTGAATTTGTACCTCCACAACTACTTTTGTGCAGTAAATTAAGTACCTGCCGTACTTAATAAGGGGAAAAGTCCTACTCCGACCATTTAGTTGTTCAGATTTTCACATATATTTACAGTCTTTTTCATTTCTGTATGGATTAATAACGTGCCATGAAAGTAATTCAGAAGATCAGAAAAACCCATCGTAGTCTTGCTTGGAGCAAAAGCATTTAATATTCAAGAGCCTTCTCATAGGTGAAGTTCTTCATCCCAAGGCTCAGTTGCCCATGCTCTGTACCATGTAATGCCTCACAGTTAACCTTCAGGAAAGGAAGACAACAAATGTCAGAATCATACATTGTATGACTCTCTCTCARTTTGTCTTTTAATTAAGTTGTGGCACTTCCTTTGTAATCTGCTTTTATTTTAAAAGCTTGAAGTTTGAAAGTATCCTTCAGGCATTTAGATGGCCTCTTCATGTATTTTTTTAACAAGAACATATATGTAAACTCCAGGAGCCCAAAGAAAGAAGAAGAGACATTATTTGTGAAAAATGGAAAAGGAGTGGTCACCATTTAGCTAGCTTGAATTAGTAAAGCCCCAGCCTGATGCTCTTTGTAGTTCAGTTACTTATATCTGAATTGTCTTTGTTGATCTGATTTCCTTGCAAGTAACATGTGGGTGTAAGATCAAGTATTCCATCTTGGACTTTTGTCTTCCTTGCTAGGGAAGTTTGTGTTTTACACAGTGTGATAAATACCAGTTTGCTGTGTCTGCTTGAGGCTCTGGACTGTAGTCTTTTCCTGAAGATACCCTGCAGAAGCTGACATTGTGCTCCTATCTGTGATTCTCCTTTCTTTCATACCTCCTTGTAAAATCTATGGTGTGCCTTTATTCTTGAGCACCATGTTTTTCTGATGTTTTGGTTTTGGGTTTGTTTTTTTGTTGTGTGTGTGTGTGTGTGTGTGTTTGTTTCGGGGTTTTTTTCCCATTTTTTAAAAAGTCATAGTCTTGGAGAACTGGTTGAGCTGATAGCAATGTATCCATCATTTGGACTTGTTTCAGGTCATTTATGTGTTTATGTATTAAGTTCCGCAAAATAAAAATAACCAGAGGTTCTGTAAATCCTTGTTCTCCTCTTGAACTGAAAAACTCATCTATGCTTCTGGCAGCTCGTAGCACTGTGTAGCCTCTCTTCCACAAGCTTTAAGAGTAATGTGGTTTATATTTCCTTTAAAGTGTAGAAGATTTTGCAAGCTATGTGGTAGCTTTACAGTGATCCATAGTATGGTATCAGGTATGTTAAATGAATGTGTCTATTCAAGAACATAAGTAAATAGTAACTGTATAGGGATCAACAAAGTTGGTCGTCCTGTTTTCTGTGACCGGGAGATTTCTGAAAAGTTTGGAATATAATGTACAAAGAATGTGTAGTACGAAGACCTCCTTTTGTGGAATCTGACCTGGAGCCCACTTCGGGTTCAAATAGTCTTCCAGGTGGCTGGATAAGTACATTTTAGGAAGAAAAAAAATCTGTCTCTGCTCAGTTTAGATCATTAGTTTTTACTGTTGAACTGTAATGCATCTCTAATACAAGTTCTTTCCTGAAAATATGTTATAATGTAATATGTATTTCCATGTAGGTCAACAGAAATATTTACTGGAAGAAATGGGCAACAGGATCACATGTATCAGCTAATGTATTTCTTTCATGGGAATAACTGTTGAGTTTCAAAATGTAATAAATGACCCAAAACTGGCCATCAGATCGTGATAGTAAAAGGTGTAACTGGTGATAAAATTTTACCGCAAGTCCTTTACGTGAAAATATGAACCACAAAGTAAGTATATTGGGGTGGACAGTTGCAACCCAACCCATGGAGTTCTATCAAAATCTAGTTCTATCAAATTAAAAAAAAAAAAAGTGAAAAAAGAAATGGTACTTCAATTTAGTTTATTTTGATACCAGCTTGGAGGAGTAACTCCAAAGACAACCACCCTCAGAGGACCAAGAATCCCAGTAGCTTGACTGGAATTTAGTAATTGAAAAAGACCCATGAGTTGAGTAGGTTTGCCTGACTGTAGTTGAGAGCTGAATTTATTATTTGAATTCCTCAGTTATGGGTTTTTTTTTCATAAATGAAAGATGAGGCTGGCTTCCTCCCGTTAGAATAGCCTTCAGGTTTCCAGTTTCTCAAATGTATAAATTTTTACATTGCTCCTATGATTTTACTTCTTTAGTCCTCATTTTCCGTGTTGTGATCTTACGTTACAAGCAGTGTTGTTCATGCCGATCTGCTTTGACCCAACGCGCTGCGCAGGAGCCGCCGGGGCTCTCCCTGGAGAGGCAGGTCAAGGCCTGGCAGCCAGGGCCCGTCCCTCCACCCCAGGGAGCAGGGCAGGCTGAGGGGCAGCCTCAGCCCCGGGCATTGGGAACCTCCCTGGGCCCCGGCTGGGCTGTGGGCCTGCAGGTGGGCCTGGCTTGGTGGGGCCGAGGGCAGGGCTGTGGGGACCTGGAGACTGACCCTGCTTGCAGCATTGCTGGGGCGGGGGCTGATGGCGCCAGGGTGTGAAATGGGGTCCCAGGCCGTGGGGGAGCTCCAGGAGTCCGGGAAGAGCGAGGGCTGTGGCTGCCCTCAGGGCCCCGACACACGCTGCATCTCCAGGGGGACTTTGTCCAGTTGAAAAGGGTTTGGCAGTGTTTCTGCTGGTGTGATGGGGTGTGTTACATCATAGAATCATTCAGGTTGGAAAAGACCTTTAAGATCATCAAATCCAACGGTAAACCTAACACTGCCAGGTCCCTAAGTGCCCCATCCACATGTCTTTTAAATACCTCCAGGGATGGTGACTCAACCACGTCCCTGGGCAGCCTGTTCCAATGCTTGACAACCCTTTCGGTGAATAAATGTCTTTCAACTCCTCCTAGGCACAGAGTAAAATGAAAGCTGTTTGCGGAACCTATGTATATGAGGTAGGGATGAAGATGCCTCTGATCATCTGACTGGAGGAAGGCTTGGAGAACTGGAGACTTCTTTGTTTTACATGTGAAGTTACTAATACTGAGCTGGAAGTTCACATAGTGTGTGTGGTCTGACTGACCTTTTCAGTTGTGGTTGTACATGTGCATATTCTTAACTTGTAGAAGCTCTGCTGACTCCATCTCAAAATATAGTGGATGGGTAGTCAAACCACAGAAGCTCAATTTTGAGGTCAGTGCCTTGGGCTTCACAATTAATTTTGTATTTTGAAGCTTTAAAACCAAACTTAAACATAATGATTTGTACTACTTTGGCTGCTGCCAAATTCTGTAATGACTGTTGTTCAACAAGCACAACAATTATCTTTTGTTTTGGATTTTCAAAAACCTAGAAATCTAATGCAACTGTGTCTCTGATGTTCTCACGCATTTATGAGTGTAGAGAAGGATGTCGAAGACAATTTGAGCTTTCACCTTGGGTCTTTAAAACTGTGGCTTTGAGAATCTCTTTTGCCCAATGTTTTGGAAGCTTTCCACTCACAATGAAAATGAGAATATCTCTTCTCCATATTAAGCATTAAAGCCATATATTTTAAGAAGAGGTTGTAAATGCAAATTAGTCAGACAATGGCATTTTAATAATCTGTTTGGTGAGGTTAGCATCGCATTAGTAAGGGTATTTTAGAAGTCACATTATCTGTGGGCAATGTGGTCTCGAGAGATTGGTTGTGAATATGTTAGAGGGCTTGTGGGATTTATGGATTCATTTCATGGTGGTTGCGTTTGGTTGTTTTGGGTTTTTTTTCCAGACTTCCTGTGCTGCTTTTGAGTTAGTGGATTTGGTAACTCCTCTCTCACTTCACCTCCATTCCCCTCTAAATTTTCTTATTGTGTTGTTTGAAAATTTAAAGGATTATGAAATGCGTTGCCTTAGCTGGTCATGATGGAAACATGCAAATCTTGCTTCATCAGGTTTGCTTGGGGTGTGTGTATTAACATCTGCACTTGAAAATGCTCTTTGCTGATAGGTAGGTGGGTCTCTCTCAGTACCATATCCCATGCAGACAAAAAAGAAGAGAGAAACACATACACTGTGTTTCAGTTTCTTTTGATATATGAGCTCAAACTAGCAGTTTCTGTTTTTCTTTGCCTTTGTACAATGCCTGAATTTTAAAGAAAAATGTGGAAATGGTAGAGCAGAATTCCTTACAAAATGCTTCATCCTGCTTTCAGTGTGATGCATGGTGAAAACAACAAATTGAAGTCCATTTAGCTGTACCTGATGTTTGTTCCTCATAGCTGCAGTAAGATTAACCTCTTCTCTGACGATGCTGCCTTTGTGATATAGACCCTGCTGAGATTCAAGCTGGAACCCATTAGAAAGTCTCCATCAGTTTTTGTAATCAGCAGCTATTAACGAGCTCTCAACTCTTCAGATTTGTAGGAGAAGGGTACTGTTGGTTTAAGACTGTCTAGACAGCAACCAGCATCCTTGAGGATACCTTTTCCAAGCATCAGTGTATCGTGACTGCTGGAGATGGGGATGGTGGTGGTTTTTACCTATTGAAGCTGCCAGGACTCTCTTTTTTCAGAACCTCAGGTTTGCTCTCCCTTCTGGTTTTCTATTTCATAAGCTGGCCTGAAGTTTCCAAAAGAGAACTGAAAGCGTTTTGTGGTGGTGTTTCTAAAGGGTCTGAAGTTTTCCGGGGGGGGGGGGGGTGGGGTGGGGTTCGGGGGGCGAGGAGCGAGATTTGTGTGTGTGTGTGTGTTGTTTTTCCTCTGTTCTACACAATGGAGCTTTCAGAGAACCTCTCTTAAAAGGCATAGCTACAGCCTTTGTGAGAAGGGTGTGTCTGCTGGCAGGGTTGCTGATGCAGACAGGCTGGCTGGTGATTAACAAAGGTCATTAGACTTTGGAATCTGGCAGGGGAGTGGGGTTGTGTGTCTTCTGCGCCAGGCAGGAGGGCTCCCCAGGGACAGGGCAGGCTGGAGGCCCCCTCCCTGCCTCTTCCCCCCCCTCCTGGGAGGCTCAGCTGTGTGTTGCCTCTGCCTGTAGGACAGCTTGGACCAGTGTCTCGATACTGTAATGCTCTGTTTCTGGAACGAACTGTTACATTTGTCATCCATGGGACAGGGGAACCAACCGTAGGAGATGCTTGCAGGCAATCTGCTCAGGGAGGGAAGGTGCTGCTTGGGCAGTGCAGGGGGACAGCAGCGACATGACTTGGGGGGCAAGTCATGCAGGAGAAGGGGAGATAAGTTCTGGGGATGCTGATTTTTCAAGCATCACCCAAGGAGGAGGAGGAAAAAAGGGGAAAAAAAGAAAAAGCCTGGTGTGCTTGAGATGAAGCTGAGATAAGTGAGGCCATGTTGTGCACAGGCGAGAAGCTCTGAGCCTCTGAGTGCAGGAGTTGTCTGAGCTAAAATGGCTGCTCCCGAAGCTCAGAGGACTAGGGCAGCTTAGTGAGTCTTAAAGCTTCAGTGACGCAGGGGCTCATATCTCTTGAAAGTGTGATAAACACATTCAGCAGAGCTGTGGCTTGTTTGGCTGAGATGAAAGGACTAAGCTTGGGGGATGGGTAGTGAAAACTGGATGATCTGCTTTTCTGTGAAGTGCTCTAAATGCAGGAGTCGTCTGCTCCATGGAAAAATTTGTTTTCAGGTCTAATGGACTGTGCTAAAGGAGACGTGGGGTGGGGCTTCACTCACTGCTGTAATTTGATCCAGAGCAGATAGCAACCTCTTCCACACAATTTGGTCTGGTGCTTGCACATAAAAGCTTGAGTATCTCGATTATTGTAACTTTGTTAGCTGAAAAGAAGCTTGGTGCAGCGTTCATTTTCTTTATTGGTGGTGGGAGGGAGTGGGGGGAGAGAAAGGACACAGTGCAGCCTGCAGAGTAATGTAGCTAAATACATGGAGAGCCTCTGTGCTCAGACTGTCCAGAATTTGACTTGCTAGAAGTTTATTTTAGCAGGCTATCAGAAGGAGCATTCTTTCATATAAAATCCTCATGCAGTACCCTCTCTTGTTTCTGTGCGCTAATGTTTTGGAGCTTTCTCCGTGCTGTGGAAGTAGCTTCATACTCTCCATACAATAAACATATGGAATTGCCACTGCTTTGGGCTGCCCTTGTGCCTTGGACCTCTGAAACACCCAGTTTATCATCCTTTCCCAGTGGAGGACTTGGAAGCTTAAAGAAGTAATTCCTGTGTTAACATAGGAAGGTTGCTCTTGTGCCTAAGTATTGCACAGGGTAGGAGGGTCTAAGACTTTTGTCTTGCTTGTGCTTTGTGTCTCCCCTCCATGGCGGTGCAGAAACATACAACTCTCTGTTGCAGGATTAATTGGTCGCAAGCTGAACCACCATACTTCGTGTTACCATATGTTACGTTGCTTTGTACTTCAAGGTATGTAGGGCTTTTGGATAAATCAAGAAAATCATGATGTCTCTGAGTCTTTGTAACTCCTGTTTCCATTGTACTTTTGCAGTATTCCTATTCCCATTGCTGTCCCTGTCTTCCTCCAGCCCTCTCTGTCCCCCAGACTGCTAACACACAAAGGTCATGTCCCCAGAATAGACTAAAATGAAACTAAACATTTTAACAAAGAATGGAGATGCCCTTACAAAGCTTGGTGGAAGTAGGGCACAGCGAAGCATTCTACCTTGGGTTCATGTAGCTGCATCTCACATTGCAGTTATGTCTAGGTTTTCCACCAACATCAGGACTGATGGGACGTTGAGAAGAAAGGCAAGTTTCTTCCTGTGAAGGCTTTTGATCTATGGTAGCGAAACAGGCAGGACTTGGCAACTTCCAGGAAGGTTAGAGTGGGTCTTATAAAGGCAGAAGCCACTGTCTTCTAGTTGTAAACTTCAGTGCGTGACTGGGAGTAATGTACTGTTTCTCTAGCACATGGGTTATGGTCTTTGAACAAGACAAACTTCTGAACAACAKCCCTATGCTGTGTAATGAAAAAGCCAAGAGGACAAAGTCCATCAAATCAATAGTCACTTGTCAGAAAATTGACTGTAGTGTTGAGTCAGCAACTTGTGAGTTACCTAGGTAGGACTTTATGTGAATCTGAATGGATGCCTCTTAATATGGTAAGCAAAGGTTGAGTTTTATGCCGCAGTATTTGTGGAATCTCTGGAAATGACTGAGTCATCATAAGCTTGGTATTACCTATTTTCAGGATTTGCTACAATGGCATTGCTGTAAAACGTATCTCTTTCTTCTTCTCTCCTTCTATTTTTCTTGCAGAATTTTCTAATGTGAAAAATCATCCCTGAACCATGGAGGTGCTGCAGTGTGATGGCTGTGATTTTCGAGCTCCATCTTATGAAGACCTAAAAGCTCACATTCAGGATGTTCACACTGCTTTTCTGCAGCCAACTGATGTCTCTGAGGAAGGTCCTAGCCAGCCAAGGTCTGGTTCCATGAATGCTAGTAACCAGACTGAGGTTGAGTTTTCTTCTATAAAGGATGAATTTACAATTGCAGATGAAATAGCAGGTAAATCTCAACTCTTAAGGTTGAACTCAACTCTTAAGATCTCAACTCTAACCCCCTATTTTACACGTGGCTTATTTCGGTGTGTTTCAGTTTCTACTTTCAATGTGATTTAAAAAAC
Source organism: Oceanodroma leucorhoa (assembly GCA_030449065.1). Lineage (NCBI taxonomy): Eukaryota > Metazoa > Chordata > Aves > Procellariiformes > Oceanodroma > Oceanodroma leucorhoa. The sequence goes on from JASVER010000098.1 coordinate 2,915,033, forward strand.
TTGCATTATTTTTATTGCTATGTCAGCAAAGCAGGTGTCTAGCTTCGGACATATTGATTCTGACCATGGCTTTTTCTGTAAATGCGAACATGGAGGACAATTTTATTCCCAGCTGCTTTTCATGTATTTCTTCATATTGCTTTTTGATTTTCAGACTTTCATGGTTGTTCTTCGCTACCATGAACCACCTCAAAGTTTTAAACTTTAGTAGTGTACTAGCTTTCTTTTTTTCCCCAAGAAGATTATTTTGGAAATTATCTATCCCAAACTGTACACCATGGTCATATATATGTAGACACTATGCATAATGGTCATTTTTCTGACCATTGCCAGATATGTAAATCTCACCATAAGTAGGTGAGGGAATCCTGGTGTGATTATTATCTATTCATGATATGGTTGCATTCAGTATGTATACAGGGTGGGTGGAGAAAAAGCCTCTTTATTTGATTTTATTTATTTACATATACACCTTAATTCTCATTTTAGGGCAAAATGCAACAAATCAGATGGGGACTGGAAGTTACTATAGCCAGAGCCAGACTTTCTATGGTCAGCACATGGCTCCAAATCCTAAACCAACCAACAAGTTTTTCCAGTGCAAGTTCTGTGTGCGTTACTTCCGTTCCAAAAACCTCCTCATAGAGCACACACGCAAGGTTCATGGAGCACAGGCTGGGGGGAGCTCAGTGGGGCCACCAACTGCTGGTTCCCTAAGTTACAACATCATGATGCATGAAGGGTTTGGCAAAGTTTTCAGTTGCCAGTTCTGCACCTACAAGTCACCCAGGCGTGCGAGGATTATTAAGCACCAGAAAATGTATCACAAAAACAACCTGAAAGAGAGTTCAGCTCCTCCTACTGCTGCCACTGCTATGTCTGAATCAACGTCTGCTTCTGTGCCAGTGCAGGAACCCTGCAAGGAGCTGCCTGCAGAGGTGGTGGAGCGGAGCATTTTGGAATCCATGGTCAAGCCCCTGACAAAGTCTAGGGGCAACTTTTGCTGTGAATGGTGCAGCTACCAGACACCTCGAAGGGAGCGCTGGTGTGACCACATGATGAAGAAGCACCGCAGCATGGTAAAAATACTGTCAAGCCTGAGGCAGCAACAAGATGGAACCGGCACACCTGATGTACAGAGTAAGAGTGCCCAGAATGCCTCTCCAAACTCAAATTATATCTCCATGAATACAACAGGACGTGAGATGTCAAATGCTAATGTCTCAAACTTCAGGAGCTCTATGGGCAATTCCCTTATCAGGCCCAACTCTTCTACATCTTCCAAGTTTTCTTCTGTGTCTTACCCTCAAATGAAGCCTAAGTCACCTCACAACTCAGGCATGGTTAATTTGTCTGACAGATCCCGCTATGGAATTGCTGATATGACGAATTCTTCTGCTGACCTGGAAACAAGCAGTATGCTAAATGACTCCAGCTCAGATGAAGAGCTAAACGAAATGGACAGCGAGAATGGCTTGAACTCCATGGATCACCAGACCTCAGGAATGTCTGCAGAGCAGTTGATGGGATCTGATAGCAACAAACTATTGGAAACAAAGGGGATTCCCTTTAGAAGGTATATGAACAGGTTCCAGTGTCCTTTTTGCCCTTTCCTGACGATGCACCGCCGAAGTATTTCCCGTCACATTGAGAACATCCACCTGTCTGGGAAGACAGCTGTGTACAAGTGTGATGAATGCCCTTTCACCTGCAAGAGTTCGTTAAAGCTTGGTGCCCACAAGCAATGTCATACAGGAACAACATCAGACTGGGACACTATGAACTCTCAGACGGAAAGCATTGCCTCTTCTTTGAACGACAGCACAGTGTCTTACGAGAGTGGAAATATAAATGGCAGGAAGTCAGCTGGGATGATGGAACCGGTGCAGCCGCAGCAGCAACAGCAACAACAGCAGTCACCCCAGCCCCATTCACAACATCCATACAAGTGCACAATGTGCAACTATTCCACCACAACTTTGAAAGGCCTCAGAGTTCATCAGCAGCACAAGCATTCGTTCTGTGACAACTTGCCAAAATACGACGGACCGCCATCAAACACACCACAAGAGAGCGAGGCAGATGCTCACCCCTCTGCCAGCACAGTGAAGAAGAGCCAGACCTCCATCCTTGGGCTCTCATCTAAAAATAACTTCGTTGCGAAGGCCCCTCGGAAGGTGTCAAATGACTTCCCTTTAGATCTCTCTCCAGTGAAAAAGAGAACTAGAATTGATGAAATAGCGAGCAACCTGCAGAGCAAAATCAACCAAAACAAACAGCAAGAAGATGCTGTGATTAATGTAGAGGATGATGAGGAAGAGGAGGAGGACAATGAAGTGGAGATAGAAGTGGAGTTAGATAGAGAAGAAGAGCAAACAGAACCAATGATAGAGGTTTCCAGTTCTTACGCACCCCAGCAGATGTGGGGCAGAGAGGCTAATGATTCCCAGAAGGAGACAAACTTTAGAAGCATGCAGCATGACTACAATTCCACCAATGGAGCGGAGATTGAGCTCACTTTATCTGAAGATGAGGAAGACTATTATTCCTCTGTCAGCATGAAGGACCATCAGAGCCCTAATGCCTCTGTTCTGGGGAGCCAGTCAAACATGTATGGTACCGATCAGAACAATGAGAATTCAGAGTTCAGTGACTCTGGCAGGCTTTACTATTGTAAACACTGTGATTTCAGCAACAAATCTGCCAGGAGTGTTAGCACCCACTACCAGCGAATGCATCCCTATATTAAATTCAGCTTTAGGTATATCCTGGATCCCAATGATCATAGTGCAGTATACCGGTGTCTTGAGTGCTACATTGACTACACAAACTTTGAAGACCTGCAGCAGCATTATGGAGAGCATCACCCTGAAGCTATGAATGTACTGAACTTTGATCATTCTGATTTGATCTACCGCTGCCGCTTCTGCTCTTATACAAGCCCAAATGTTAGAAGCCTGATGCCACATTACCAAAGAATGCATCCCACAGTGAAAATTAACAATGCAATGATATTTTCAAGCTATGTTGTTGAGCAGCAAGAAGGGCTGAACACAGAGTCTCAGACACTGAGAGAGATCTTGAATTCTGCTCCAAAAACTATGGCAACCTCCACCCCCGTGGCTCGCGGGGCTGGTGTGCCAGCTGGTTTTAACAAAAGTGCCGCCAAGAGTTTTAGTCCTGAATGTGAAAATCAGAAGGAACCTTCAGTCAATACTGTGGTTGTTTATGACTGTGATGTGTGTTCATTTGCAAGCCCTAACATGCATTCAGTTCTGGTGCATTACCAGAAAAAGCACCCCGAAGAAAAAGCATCATATTTCAGAATTCAGAAGACCATGCGTGTAGTCTCTGTTGACAGGGGCTCTGCCCTGGCTCAGATGTCTTTTGAGTTGGGGACGCCGGTCTCCCCAAAATTGTCCAACTTGGCTTCTCAACCTCCGCCTCCCCCACCACCACCCCCAGACCTCTCTACTGAACTCTACTATTGCAAACACTGTTCATACAGCAACCGCTCAGTTGTGGGAGTGCTTGTTCACTACCAGAAAAGGCACCCAGAGATAAAGGTCACCGCCAAATATATCAGACAGGCACCCCCCACTGCAGCGATGATGAGGACTGGTGAGTTGCCACCTGGTATTCAGAGGCCACCAGTGTCAATGCAGCAGTTGAGCCGGGGTGGATCTGAGACGTCTGTGAATCCTCCTGAGAATGAAATGTTCTTCTGCCAACACTGTGATTACGGAAATCGGACCGTGAAAGGTGTGCTCATTCATTATCAAAAGAAGCATCGTGACTTCAAAGCTAATGCAGATGTGATTAGGCAGCATACAGCCACCATTAGAAGCCTTTGCGATCGGAGCCAGAAGAAGTCAACTGGCAGCGTGCCAGCTCACACCTCCAGCACTGAAAGGGACAAGTCAAAGCTGAGAGCCCTAAAATGCAGGCAGTGTAGCTACACATCACCTTACTTCTATGCGCTGAGGAAGCATATTAAGAAAGACCACCCGAATCTGAAGGCCACTGTCACATCCATTCTGAGATGGGCATTTTTGGATGGCTTGATAGAAGCTGGTTATCACTGTGAATGGTGCATTTATTCACACACAGAGCCAAGTGGTTTGCTTGTGCATTATCAAAGGAGACATCCCGAGCATTATGTTGACTATACATATATGGCAACTAAACTCTGGGCAGGTCCCGATCCTTCCCCTCCTGCCCTAGTGATGCCAACAGAGATAAAGACCTATAAATGCAGAGACTGCATTTTTGAAGCATCTTCCATTTGGGATATTACTAATCACTACCAAGCATTTCACCCTTGGGCCATGAATGGAGATGAATCTGTGTTGTTAGATATCATTAAGGAGAAAGATGCTGCTGAGAAATCCATCCCGCAGCCTGATGAAACTGGGGCCAGGATGGATTCTGAAGACCAGATTACATCACAGATGGATCAGGATGCAGAGTGTGCAGAGGATCCCAGCCTTTCCCAGGAAAAAACTGTCCAGCTGGCTTCTGCAAACCCTGCCATCTCCTCCACTCCGTATCAGTGTACAGTTTGCCAGTCTGAGTACAACAATTTGCATGGCCTTCTGACACATTATGGCAAAAAGCATCCTGGCATGAAAGTGAAAGCTGCAGACTTTGCTCAGGATATAGACATTAACCCAGGGGCTGTATATAAGTGCAGACATTGCCCATACATTAATACACGTATTCATGGCGTTCTCACACACTACCAGAAACGGCACCCATCGATAAAGGTCACTGCTGAAGACTTCGTGCATGATGTGGAGCAGTCAAATGATATTGCTCAGAATGACGTGGAAGAGACAAGTAGGATTTTCAAACAAGGCTATGGTGCTTATCGGTGCAAACTCTGCCCTTACACCCATGGAACACTTGAGAAGCTGAAAATCCACTATGAGAAATACCACAATCAACCTGAATTTGATGTTTTTGCCCAATCACCACCAAAGGTGTCTGCCTCAGTGGAGCCAGACATGGTGACTGAAATCAAGGCCTCCCCAGAAATTGCTGCTGAGGATATTGGAGAAGTCTCTGTGTCAGCACCTCATTTTTCCAGTTCTCATTTAGTGTCTCACACAGTTTTCCGGTGTCAGCTCTGCAAATACTTCTGTTCCACCCGGAAGGGGATAGCTAGGCACTACCGCATCAAACATAACAACGTCCGGGCACAGCCAGAGGGCAAGAACAACCTCTTCAAATGTGCTTTATGTTCGTACACCAACCCTATCCGCAAAGGGCTTGCAGCACACTACCAGAAAAGGCATGACATTGATGCTTACTACACTCACTGCTTAGCAGCCTCCAGGACGGTAAGCGACAAACCCAATAAGGTGATCATTCCATCTCCTCCCAAGGATGACACTCCTCAGTTAAGTGAGGAGCTGAGGAGGGCTGTAGAGAAGAAGAAATGCTCGCTTTGTTCCTTCCAGTCCTTCAGCAAAAAAGGTATTGTGTCCCACTACATGAAGCGTCACCCTGGTGTTTTCCCTAAGAAGCAGCATGCGAGCAAGCTGGGGGGCTACTTCACTGCCGTGTACGCCGATGAGCATGAAAAGCCAACTCCAGCCGAGGAGAGGAATGACTTTGAAAAGCCTGAGGTGGAGACCGAGACTCAGGAAATTGAGTGGCTTCCCTTCAGGTGCATAAAATGTTTCAAGCTGTCTTTCAGCACAGCAGAGCTGCTGTGCATGCATTACACCGACCACCACAGCAAGGATTTGAAGAGGGACTTTACCATACTGGGAAGCGGCACCCGCTCTCAGAACCCTGTCTACCAGTGCAAGCACTGTGATACGAAATTGCATAGCACGGCAGAGCTGACCGCACACTTGAACGGTCACAACGAGGAATTCCAGAAGCGTGCCAAACGTCAGGAGAGGAGGAAGCAGCTTTTGAGCAAGCAGAAATATGCAGATGGTGCTTTTGCAGATTTCAAACAAGAGAGGGTAAGAATTTGTGTGTCTGGTCTCTTTCCCTGCTCCCTGCCAAGGACCCCACTAATGCCCGCTTGCACGTTCTCTTTGACAGCCAAATGACCACAGACTAATGAGTGACTCAGCGTGACAGTGAGCTCCATAAGTCAGTTATACATTCTGCTTTAATTTCCTCATCCATCCTCCACGTCTCCCTAGGTTCTGCAGGAAGCCCTGCTCCTTCCTACTGCTTCCTTCAGTATTTTCTTTATTTTCTTTCTTTTCCTCCCACCCTTCTGGAAGGCCACCTGTATCTGACAGTTACTTGTTCTTTTGTGGCAAGGCTGCCATGTACTTTGTTGCAGATTCTTTACAAAATGTCCCATCCCCCTCTTCAGCGTACCTCTGAATAACACATCAGTTTCCTTCTCAACCTTCTCTCTCTCTCAGTACTTTCTTTGATTAAGCACTCAATAAGACATGAATCTATCTGGTGGCTGAAGCTTTGGACAAATGCCTCATAAGCAGAAGACCAAATTGTGCTCCTTTTCTTGCCTGCTTACCCCCTTCCTTCTGCTTCAGTTTGAAATATACTTGCTGTGGAAGAGCTCCACACAGTTGTTGGGGAGGTCATGGTGTCATGGAAGAGCACAGTTTCAGGCTAAACTAAATGGTCTTCCAGAGGACCACTGTTATGCAGAAACTGAAGGTTTCTCCTGCACAGATGTCTTGTTGACTTACTCTGGAAGCATTAACAGATGTCCACAAAAATTGACCTTGCAATTCTACAAAAAGGACATATGTACATTAAGCGTAATTTCCCTTCAGGTGTAAAATCTGGTCTGTGTTCCTAAAAATGAGGTAACAAAGCATAGTTCAGTGATTTATGCTTGTGTACTCAAACAGGCTTTTGGGCACTTGGAAGATGTTTCAAAACTTAAGGAGAGGAAGGTGGTTGGCTACAAATGCAAATTTTGTGTGGAAGTCCATCCAACACTTCGAGCCATCTGTAATCACCTCCGCAAGCATGTCCAGTATGGGAATGTCTCTTCTGTGTCAGCTACGGTAAAGGTAAGAATTTTATAAAGGTGACTGGAGGTGACTGCAACTTTTTGCATTGTTTAAAATAAAGGACTGGTTGAAAACCTATGGAGGGCTTTTGTGAAATTGAATGGGTTTTGAACTGGGTATACCAGTTCAGCATGATGTTTTAATCTAACACTAAGTTTCTGAAGTGCATTTGGTTTATTTTAAGATGTTTTAACTTTTTTCCACTCTTGATCCAGGGGCACGAAGACTATTTAATTCTCATTTCTTCTCAGCCACAAAGGAGTTGATGTCGTTGATGACCGAAAGACTTGGTTTATGAGCAGGAGGCTTTCTCTCAGCTATTCTGGGCTACTTTTCTGCTTAGTTAAACCCTAAAAGAGCTGCTTGTTTTCTTTTTTTTTTTTCTTTTTTTTTTTGGGGGGGGGGGGGAAGAAGAGGAAGTGTGCACGTGCAAATGTGCGAAGTTGCTTGTGGTATGCCTTTCCACATGAAATTTGCACGCTGGCTCCAAACAAAACATTCAATGGCCAGCTGAGCCAGTGGTCCCATTCAGGTGATGAGGTGTAAATGTGTTGTTCCTTTCTCCCTGTGAAAGGGGATGCCTTCTAGGATGTCTCCAAGGATAGACCATGCTCCACAACTCCATTTCCAGGATATCGGCAGGGGTAGTGAAAATGCAACAAGGCTGTGGGAACTAGCTGTGTATTCTTCGTGCTGCAGTGAGCTCTTGGCAAAGACTCCTGCTGCCTGGACTGCTTCTTTCGTGACATCGTCTGCTTCTTGTGAGGAAGCCGAGTCCTTCATAGCCTAACTCACGCTACCTGAGAAAGTTTTCATTGTTGCCCTACCACTGACCTTCCTTTACCTTACCTGGTACTACTGACAGATTCAGATGCTTTCCTCCTAACAGACCATCTCCTCTTCTCCTTGCTTCTCAAGTGAAGTTTATGTAGGGTCAATGCTTTCTGTGGAGTAAAGAGAAATTTTGCAGCAGGGAACAAAAACTGAAATCCATGGCCGAAAGAATGTGATGGAAATACTCTTATAGGTTATTAAAGTTGCTGCAAAAATGCATGCTCTGGTTAGGAAAGGGAAAGGAAAGGAAAGTTAGGAAAGGGAATAAAAAAAATACTTTTTCTGTTTGCTTTTTATTTTTAAAGAGGATTCTAGGGTCTTAGGGTACTGGCTTCTTTCTTGTGAATTTGACACTGATGGACAAAGTCTGCTGTAGACTAGATTACTGTATTAGTCTGCAGAGTAGAATCATAGAATCATTAAGGTTGGAAAAGACCTCTAAGATCATCGTGTCCAACCATCAACCCAGTACCCATGCCCACTAAACCATGTCCCGAAGCACCTCATCCACACGTTTTTTGAACACCTCCAGGGATGGTGACTCCACCACTTCCCTGGGCAGCCTGTTCCAATGCCTGACTACCCTTTCAGTGAAGAAATTTTTCCTAATATCCAATCTAAACCTCCCCTGGCGCAAGTTGAGGCCATTTCCTCTCGTCCTATCACTTGTTACTTGGGAGAAGAGACCAACACCCGCCTCTCTACAGCCTCCTTTCAGGTAGTTGTAGAGAGTGATAAGGTCTCCCCTCAGCCTCCTCTTCTCCAGGCTAAACAACCCCAGCTCCCTCAGCCGCTCCTCATAAGACCTGTTCTCCAGACCCTTCACCAGCCTCGTCGCCCTTCTCTGGACACGCTCCAGCACCTCAATGTCCTTCTTGTAGTGAGGGGCCCAAAACTGAACACAGTATTCGAGGGGCGGTCTCACCAGTGCCGAGTACAGGGGCGCGATCACCTCCCTCCGCCTGCTGGCCACACTATTCCTGATACAGGCCAGGATGCTGTTGGCCTTCTTGGCCACCTGGGCACACTGCCGGCATGAGTAGCTACACTGTAAGCTAGAGCAAAATAAACTAAAATGAACTTGCTCTATGCCTTATGTTTATCTGATAGAGTTTAGAAGATTCGTATCAAGCCTATTGAAAGATAGTTGATTCAGTTTCTTGTCTTTTTGCATTATCTGACACAAATTTGATCAAGGAGTGAGATTCTTTTTTTACATATGCCTGTATGAGTATAATAGATATAATTACATTTTTCCTTCCAAGAGTAGGCCCTTCTTTCAGAAAGCCATTGATGTGGAGTTTGTGTAGGGATATATTTAGAAAAATAATGCAGTGGGAAACCTAGGCATTATGATGAACACATGGGAAGGACTGAGGGGCAGAAGGGAGAGAATTGATGGCTTTGGGGGGATATGTGTTTTTTAGCAGGAAGCTGAAGATTCTCCAAACACAACTTTGATGGAGGGTTGTGAGGGAGCCAAAGACCCTGGCATTGTGGAATTTACAGAAGCTGAATCTGGAGCATCCTTGGAAGATGAAACCAGGCCTGGGGGCTACCACTGCAGCCAGTGTGACCGCGTTTTGATGTCTATGCAGGGTCTGCGATCTCACGAGAGGAGTCACTTGGCTCTGGCCATGTTTACCCGGGAAGACAAGTACAGCTGCCAGTATTGCTCCTTTGTCTCTGCTTTCAGGCACAAGTAAGTTGTCGCTTTTATTTTTGTTTTCAAAAGAAGCACAAACTAGCACTACTGTTTTGCAGGTTGACACTGAAGAAGAGCACACTCAACTTGATCTTGAGCAACACTTTTCTCAGCATTTAGGTATTTTCCATGCTGCAAAATCTTTGGCTGTTATGAGTGGCTATTTATAAAAGGTAGCATCTTTATATTTGCTTTAATTTATTTAAGCCCTTTCTTTTTACATGTAGGGGAAAAGCATGCAAGCAAAAGAATAAGACTTCTTTCAGTAGGCAAACAGTGAAGCCCACCACTTATGCAACCTTGTCAAATGCATGAGACTTAACAAGCCAAGAAGAGGAGAGAAAAGTATTTTCCTTGTTAATCTTTAATATATAAGGAACTTCTGCTGCATAAAACTACCTTGTTTATAATTACTACAAGTCTTCGGTGATTTAGTTTTCATTTCTAATGTTAAATAACTATCATAAACTTAGCTTAAAATTAGATTTTTTTTCTTTTCTTAATTATGGAATGCAATTTCAGTCTACAAATTTCAAGTTCACATCAGTGTGGTATACTAGTGACTCCCTCAGCCTGTTTCCTGGTCTGATGTATATGTGATAAATACATAGTCATCATTAATAGTCATGTTTCTTATGATTTGTTTCCCTAAGGTTGCCTTTGCCTTAAGCTGGGTAGTTTTTAAAATTATTTTAATCATAATCGTGTATATATGTCATGCGCGCAAAAAATGGGGTACGTGGGATATTTTCCGCTGGCATCTTGGACTGACTCGCAGGTACATATTTTCTCTAATTTCTGGGGAGAGAGCTGCCTATTTACCATTTTAACAAAAGAAGAGAGATGCAGGTACTCATTTGATGTAGGCATTCATAGCACTGTCAATAGCGCTCTTAAATTTGGGGAAGATGTCACTGTTTTGCAATCAAATGCATGTGGGATAGAAAGCATGATAAAAAGCATTTTTTAACTCCTTACCTTATGTGCTAGTGTCAAAGTGTTGCAAATTGATGCTACAGTTTGGTTTGCCTTGTTGAAAAGGTCCATGGATTGAGCAGCCAACAGTAAGAAAGGGACTGGGGGAAGGATGAGTACTACTGGGTGTATCCCACCCTGCTTTGGCAAAGCTGACAGTGGGGGATGCTCCTACCTCACATAGGTTACAGAACCTGCTATTTGACTAGTAAACTGGTTTGCTTCCAAAATCAGACTTGTGTTGAGTTTGGTCTCTAGTCATTCTGTTTCCTACCTAGGAAGCGAATAAAGTTGTGTCCTACAAGTGGAAGAATGGGTAAGTCAGAAAGTAGTGGATGGCAGGGAAGAAGTCCACAGGTATCACCTAACTTAATAATAGGTGGTGTCGCTTTGTTTCTGATGCACTTACTCTCATGGGAGATAAAGTCTGTGAAAGAAAGCAAACCAAATGTTTAAACAGCCCACTGTTCTCCCAAATCTGACCAAAACTTAAAAACCTGCCTTGAAAGAATTTTGCTGGCAAAGTATGTGATGGTGAATATAGTTTTAATTATTACTGTGTAGTATACCTTAAGGTATATCTTTATAATAGCTTGATATGTATTATATACATCTTTGGCAGTCTGCTTTAATTGTTAAGTAACCTCATTCCCTGTCAGCTATTTAAAACAAGTTTTGTTCTATGAAGTATTCACTGCAAGTGTTCAAGGTCTTACTCATTTAGGAGACTTTTTTCCCATTTCTCTGGAAAAGATGTACATTTTATCTTGCCACAGACTTCATCCTGGATTTCTGTTAAATTGTATTTGTATGAAGTGGCCCTGAGAGGAGACATAAGTTCATTTTTTACTTTTTTACTGTCATCAGATCTTTGAATACACAGACTTCAGTGTTAGCTCTTGTAAACAGGGATTTTCCGGCTCAAGCTCTTGTCAGTGTGGGACTAAAGATCCTGTGACAATCTTGTGTAGTGTGAGAGAGCTGGAACAACTGCCACTTGATCGATGTGTTGATACTTAGTAAAAAAAGAACAACAATTTAGGAAAAATAAAAGGAAATATGCTGAATTAAGGTGGCAGGTGGGGGTAGTTTTGGCAAATTGCCATTCCCCGAGTGTGCTGTATCTGCTCTGTTGTTGTTCCATCACCATGTGTAAGATGACTCAAACTAAGAGTAGATCACAAAGAGTGAATGTGTCCAAAGAAGAGGCTGTACGGGAAACGTTTACAACCCAAGCTGGARCTACCTGCCTGCCACCTGCACACTGTGAATTCATGGCTGTCAGCCATGGTGTAGGAACTGCAGAGCTCTGCAGGACTTACTCAGATAGAATGAATTTGATCTTCTGTTAGAAAATGTGGAAAAGATCCTTGTTTTCCTTCCAAACTTTACTGAACTGTTGTGAGAAACTGTAGAGAGAGCAGGTTCCGATCACCCCCAAGTATTCAGGCTGTCGGTAGCTTCCAGTTTCCCTAAAGAAAGTAAAGGCTGGTCTTTGCCACCCCTTCTTCTCTTGTTGAGCTTCATGCAGAATTTCCCACACTGTTACTTCTGAAACTCTGCTGCCTTTTAATCCTGGCACTCATCAACTGCAGCCTGCTGGCACCCTCCCCAGAGCAGCATCTCTAATCTGCTTTTGCTGCTGTACCCAAAAGAAGGCTTCCTCAGTAAAGCTGGTCAAGAAGACTTTCCCCTCCCCGTTTATCAACAGGACAAAAGGGTGCATATTTTCACAAAAATGTTTGCCAGGAGAAAAATTCTGTAATGATAGTTTTACTGTTCTTGTCTGTTTCTTGTTTCTTCAACTGGTCCTTTAAGTCTGGATCAGGTATAATTTAATTTATACTAATCTTGCCCTATAAGTTTATTTAAGTGGCTTGCTTTTTGCGTAACAGAACTGGTGTCAGCTCTGCTCCTTTTCCGCAGATTAGATTCTACTTTATTCCGTAAAGCAGTCCTATTGAATTTTAAGAGAGAGTATGAGAAAGGATAGTTGAGCCTGGGCTGCCTCTTATTTGATTTATTATTGATGTTGAGTGTTTTGCTTTGCATCTGAAGGAATAGTTGAAATGATTTACTCTTTTGTGTTTCCCTTTTCTACCTTTCTTTTTTCAAGTCTGGATCGTCATATGCAGACCCATCATGGACACCATAAGCCGTTCCGTTGCAAACTGTGCCCATTCAAGTCCTCTTATAATAGCCGCCTGAAAACCCATATACTCAAGGTTCATGCTGGTAAGTTTTCTCTCTCAGTTTTGCAGTGCAGCAGCTGAAATGGCCCGTGTATTCTTGTTGCTGATCAGAGATGCTGGTTTGAGCCACGTGTTTTGTCACCAAATTTGGGTAAGATTTTCAAAGGCAAGTCAGGATTGGCCAGCCTGCGCACCTGTTGGAATCAGTGGGAGTTTGGATAATGTTTTTTAAAGGACGAGAATTCAAAACAGTGATGAGTACTTCAAGAAAGCCTTCCTTTTCTTCTGTTTTCTTTTATATGAATGATTTTTTTTCTTATTATTTCTGCTTGTTTCCAAGAGGATGTAATCAGTCTGCTTATACCATTGGTGTCTTGATGGATTGGTAGTGAGCTTTGCTCCATTATGTTTGTGTTTATGTTTGTGCTTTAGGTGACTCTGGGAAAAGGACTGTGGATTGCACCTTGGGTTTGGTAGTCTTACACTGGCTTTCATGTTAAAACCAAACACTGCAAACTTTGGGAGTCAGGTCTGTGTGCAGCAGACTGAGAATGGCACGATTCCATTATCGTACATGGAAATTTGTCTTGCAAATCTGTGTATTGCAGTATGGAATCCATACAAGCAAGCAAACAGACGTGCTTCTGGTGAACAGGAATTGGGAAGGTGACATGCCATACAGGATAGGTCACCTCAAAGTGTTGCACCTTTGATTATTAAAAAGTGCGAGACTCAGAATTTCCTCATCTTTATTCCTTGGCCCTACACTCTTGGCACCGTCACGCATCATGCACTGAAAGGTTATTAGAAGATTGGAGTCAAAAACTACTGTCTGCATTGGTTACAGTTGCATCTTCGGGGTTAAAAGTACAAAAAAGTCAACCCTCAAACCACAGTCCAAGCATGCACTCTGATGCAAATAACAGTATATTGACCAAGCTAAAAAACTGCAAACTAGCCCCGTTGTTAAAAACTTGCGAGTCGAAACTCCTGGACCAGATGACAAAAGGGCTAGAAGTATGCTCCTTTCTTTATTACACTATGTCATACACTCAGGTTGGGGTGGAGGAGGAAGATGGAAAAATGGGGAGAAAAGGCAGGAGGAATTTATGGCTGTCTGCTGAAAAAAAAAAAAAAAAAGGTAATTGTCACCATTGATCCAAAGGCACTTTTCATCTACAGAAATGTAGGAGGGGTTGATGGTCGCTTGTACTTCGTTTCCTGCATTGATTTTGGATTTCACAGAGCTTGTGCCAGGACCCTTTTCGGTAGTTGGATGGGTATTGTGGATTAGCTTAACTTTTGCCAGCCTCCTGTTGTATGGGATCATGGCATTCTGTCCTTTCTAGGAAATCCAACTCTATGCAGCAGTTCCAGTTTACAGAGTCCCACATCCTATACGGAGGTGACATGGTTCTTTATCTTTGCCAACCATAAAATAATGTTTTCTTTGTGCTATTGTACAGTTAGGCTACTTTGTGTTACCTTGTTTGAACCTGCCAGATTTTTAAAGCCAAAGTTAGCATGCTACTAATATTTACTTCACACTCCTCTTCATGTAAGTCATTGATTTATTTATTATGAATTCATGCTTTTGAACTTGATTAGTGGACACTCCATGAAGGACCATGTTTTGCATCGTACAAGAACACAATTTCATGATTGCCTAGATAGTGCTTGCACAATGACTTGTGTAATAGGGTTTCCAAAGGCTTATGATCTGTTTCTGCCTCAGTCCATTTCTACTTAACGAATATTCACATCACAGAAAAATTGCGTGTAAGTTTTTCAGTCAGAGCTTTGCTTTGTTGTGTTTTGAGTCAATCCTTCAGAAATACATACTACTGAATAAACACGCTATGAAGACTTCTCGTCAGACTCCCCAGTTTTTCAATAACACAGTGGTTCTCTGAGCCTCTTTTTTGTTAACATTTTTTGGTCTCTTGTCAATCAACTCATTATCAGTTTATTTAGAATTCAATCCCCTTGAATTTTTCTGAAGTCTCCTGGAGATCTTTAAAATTCAGTAAAATTCTGAATCCTGAAGTCTTTTACTCAGTCTGCCTCTCTCCCTCATTTTCTGGGGATGGGTCAAAATTCAGTGGATATAAAATGAGTTCTTGCTAACAGCTGGTACCAGTCAGTACCAGTTTCTGGCATTTGTTTTTCATCCAGTATGTGCCATCTCGTTTGGCATGGAGCAGAACAGTTTGCAGTATCTCTAAATGGTCTGTCTGTTGTTTTCATCTGAAGATTTTCACCTGTTCTGATATTTTTGCTTATATTTTTGAGGGGCCTTCGTTAGCATTTTGTAATGTCCTTGCTTCATTAGTAATGACACTGGATGCACTGCATGCACAAATTGGATGATTGTAAGACAGAGTATTGTCTCTGCTCAGTTTCTGTATAATCTGGAACATAATGCTTTGAGTACCTATCAGGTGTTAAGACCCACTACGTAAATTTTTAGATTTATTTATTTGTATGTGTATTAATATAATCATTTTATGAAATGCAAAACTAGCAGTCAAAAAAGTGCAGAAGGCTTCTCTTAAGCCAAACTGTAGCCTTTCCTCTGCAATCAAACACATCCTTTCATGCTGATGTCTACCTGAACTGTTATGGCTGAATAGTGGTTATATTTATTAGTTGTGTCTAGACTGCTTAATATGTAATCATCCTCTTATTTGCTTTAATGTCTTGTGGTACTTTTAAGTTAACAGTTGGTTGATGCCTACTGTCGTCCAGGAATCTTTTATACTGACAACCAGAAAGGACTATATCTGTGTCTTACTGGTATCCTATACCTTGGAGTTTCTTTTGTCCTTGCATTACCCTGTTCCATTGAGCAACTTGTTGTACGTGCTATACAAAAAACGTTTTCTTTCTATTTTTAAAAAGGTAGTATATAACTGATATAATATGCAGGTGAGGAATGCCATTTGAAAAAAAAAGTGGGACAATTTCTTGTGTCACCATTTCAGACTCTAAGTGATCTGTTCTTTTTCAGATATACATACCAAAAGAGGTTTTTTAAGAGTTTCTATTTTGTCCCCATGATTAGCATAGTTCTTCTGGAAGAGAGGGGCGGGAGTTATTTTTATGTAGGATGGTTGCTAATCTTTTCAGGTGTGCTTACTCTGACTTGCTGCAATATGTGTGTTTTCACATTTTCTTTTGGTTTGCTTATTTCCGGTGTTGGAAACAATGCTGTTTGAGAACCTTGTTTGCTAAAGTTGTTGAGAGATGGAAAACATGTTCTGCTTCGTTCATTACCAAAAGTCTTGTTCTTCTGTTACTATTCATTAATATTTCACTCGTATATTAGTTTTGGCACTTTATGTACAACTCATGTGGCCAGTGTTACTCTTGTACATGGAAGTGGCACTTCCAAAACAATAACTTGGCACCTGTATAATATCACATTGTTTGCGTTGGGACAGTTTCACTTTGTGTTCCAATTACCTCCATGCTTAATGCAAAACAAATCTTGTCTCAGGATTTGTTTCCCCTTGTTTGCTGTCTCTATGGCTCAGAATGTATTCAAAATTAAATTCACTACTGTTCATTACTTCTGTTCTTTCACTTCTTTTAGTGCTTTTTCATAACATAGCCTTACAGATATGCACTGTTCTTGGTATTGCCATGTTCACTTCTTGTAGTAAACCAACCTTGACTTGGTTACCAGTTCTATGAACATTAGTCCTGCCTAATGGCAGGTTTTTCATAAGGAAAATGCGACCTTCCACAACTGTAAATTTCCCCCCTTTTTTGGTTTGTTTTTTTTTTTTTTTGGAGGGACCTTTGTTAGCATTTTGTAGTGTCCTTCTTGCTTCATTAATAATGACGCTGGATGTGCTGCATGCAGAAACAGATGACTTCACTCTCTCTAGTTGCTGTGCTCCTAAAGAAATTTGGAAGTGCTATAGTTAAGTGACTCCATTTTCATCCCAGAGTCTGTTTCCTTCTCATACCATGCAACACAGGCATGCTAAGAGTCTGGTCTCTGTTTTTTGGCATCGGTCACTTTACAAGGATCTGTAGTTGTCAGAAAGCGATACTTTGGTCCAAAGCAGGTGTCTGTACCCGCAGACTCCAGACTGCTCCAACAAGGAGACACACATAGCTTGTTCTCTTTGGGATCAGTCTTTCGCTGAAGAGTCCATGGGAATTTTACTGCCGAGTTCAGTAAGAGAAGTATGGGGGCCCCATTTTGTTTCTTTTGTGAGCTGATGACTTGCCTGTATTTCGCTCACCCAGGTGAACATGCCTACAAATGTTCCTCCTGCTCATTTTCCACCATGACAATCAGCCAGCTGAAAGAGCACTCCTTGAAAGTGCATGGGAAAGCACTGACACTACCAAGACCCCGCATTGTCAACCTTGCAGCCTCACACGCCCACCACACCTCCAAGAACCACACTCCTGCTGAAGAAGTGGAGGACTCTAATGGTAAGAGGTGCCTCAGAGCAAGAATTTAATTATCTAAGGTGCCACTTAATATTTTTATTACAAGAATTACAGCAGGCAGCTTGCCCAAAAAGCAGCTTCATTTGACCATTAAGAAAAAACAGAAGTTGCATCAGAACCAAGAGTAAACGTGGTGTTGTAGGAAGTGACCTGCTTGAGATCCTCACCAGTTCATACTAGATTAACTTGTCCTGTCACCAGGAATATGTCAATGCTGGCTTTACTTCTTAGCAGATATATAAATTGTAGAAAATTTTCAAAGGCAGAGCTTCTATTGATAGCCAGTGGGAAAGGGATCTTCTAACTCCATCCATGCTCCTGAAAAACACCCTTTTATCTTGTTAGCAGAGCACTTCAGTGGAACCACACGATTAAGCTTAAAATGTGAACCTGTAATGATAGTAAAAGTAATTATTCTTCTTGTCCTTGCTACAGAGGACAACAAAAGTACCTTCAGATATTAAGCTCCATCTGCAGGAAGGAGAATCTGAGAACTGTTTTCTTTTCCATGCTTTCTTTGAAAGCTGTTAATTCCCTTATGCTGGAGGAGTATGCGGAAGATATTTGGAAAACAGCAGAGGAAGGGACACTGTTAACAGAGAAAATGCAGACTCATAGGAGAGGAGTTGTGTAGTATCACAGCAAGTATTAAGGCTTTTTAAGTGGTAGCTTATGAGGCATGTTTTGGGTGTCACTTCCTGCCAATTAAGAAAAAAGCTGGTCTTCGGGAGAAAAATCTTAATTTCTGGATGAGTTGCCTTGACATGGGAGGAGAACGTAGGTGACTATAAATAAAAGGTTCAGACCTACAGATATTCGAGGAATTGGGTTGGATGGAGGGCATATTAGAAGAGGGAAAAAAATACCTTTTTTCCAGAAGTTTGAGAGGTTCTTAGGGTTTTTTGTTATTGCTGTTTTGCTTGGGTTACTGGCAAACTAAGGATGGGAGGTAAATATTATCAGTAATCATTTTGTGGCATTTTTGGGCTCCCATCTTCCTTTCTTCCCTTTCTCGCCAGCAAAAAGTATGAAATGAGAAAGAGTGGAAGATAAGAAATAAGTTCAGAAAATGGCAGAAAGGAATTTAAAGAAAAAAGGAATCAGCAGAGAAATACTTTATTGAAGAAAAAGACGTGAATATTTTTGTGGTTCAGCAAGTCACTTCTGGGGTCAGAATCAGAATCTTATCAAAAGATTTTGACCAGCTGCTCTCAGACTACCTTTTGTCAAAGGGTTGTCTGGAACAGTGCAATGAAGACTTACTAACTGAGCTTTTATTTTTGCTAATGCTAGCTTAAATTAGTCCAACAAGTAGAGTATATCTTGTGATGTGTTCTGCTGCTTTTTTATTGCTTTTTAAAAAAAATGTTTCATTACTAAGAAGTGGAGAATAATTTTCAGTGGCTGTCCTAGTCTTTCCTGTGTGTTAGCAGTCTTCTGGTAGCAATGTTGTGTTGAGAGATACAGAAGGACAATATTTTAATTTGGGAAGGATGATTCATTTCTTCTCTTTTTACTTATCCCAGGAGCTCAAAGTCATGATTAGTGAAGTTAAAATTTGAGTGCAGATCTCTGTAGAAGAYAATTTTACAACCTTTAGGAACTCTTCCTAAAAACACATAAAATGATGACTCTGTTAACAAAAGCATTTCATGAGGTTGACTCTGTTACCTAGATCTGTATTGCAGCCTGAAACCAAGGCAGAATTTGTTCCAGTTAGCTTGATCATCTTTAAACAGGGTTAATGGTTAAGTCACTTTGACAATAATAGAAGCCACCCACTGGGGAGGTAGTCGGATGAGTACAGGTGTTACAATAATCATGTTAACATTTTCAACATTGCTTGAGGAAGGAGTAACCTGTTTTAAGTAATTTTTTTACATTAGGAAGTTGGCTGCAGGTCAAGTTAATGATGGCTGCTCTTACGACATCATTTATTTATGGTTTTTAGAAGGGAATAAATCAATGTCGCTGGGGCCTAGGCCTGCAAGTTGCAGGTGATACGTAGGACTAGATAAAAGACTGGTCCCAGTAATAGGAAATGCAGGTCTCTGTGACAAGCACTATTATGTCCAGCTGGAGCCAATATTAAGTGGGGCTCACATGGTGTAGCATAGTTGGATTTTGCGTGTGTTAGTGTGTATAAATAACCTGCAGTGCAGGCTGTGATCAAGTTTATTCACCAGGGATGGAAAATTGAATTAGGGCTGGGGTGAAAGGCAGACAAAAGGTTGCCTCATGTTGTTATGAACTTGTTTTGTAGGTTGGTAGGTATACAGCAGGCTAGTATAATTGAAATGGTTGCAGAAAGGGTCTGTTCTTATCTGCGGATGAATATTGTGGTTAGAATAGGAAGTAGAGCAGGATGACTTGGAGAGATTTGAGGAGTTAGCAGAATTCATCTTGCCAATTGTTGAGCCCTGTAAAGATGGAGAAAAGAGAAAAGGGTACAGAATTGTAATAGCAGGGTGCATGTATGAATAGAACTGTTCTGGGACAACAGCCCAGTGCAACTTCTGCTGACGCTTTTTTTCCCTGCAGAAATTGTTCCCTGAGGTGCCTTTCTCAGAACATTTCTTTTGTTCTTTTAGATTGATCCATTCATTAAAAGATGCGAATATATTTACATTTCTGTGACTCATCTCTCTTAGTTCTGTGTTGGTAGCAGCAATCATATCTGAAGTGTTCAACTGTATATCCTGGAGATGTTTTGGGTGCTTGATATACTTTTCATGGAAGTGAAGTTAAAGTGGAGTAGGTGCTGAATGTTTTAGGTAGGCCCATCCCTGGCAGCTACATTGCCATTAGAAAGCATAACAACCACTTTAGTGCTTGTATGCCTCTCTAAGGGCAGTAGTGTAAGAAAGTAATTGTGTCAATCTCAGTGAGTCAACAGATGCGGCTTTCTTACAGAGACATCATTGGAAGATGCTGCTTTTTGTATCCTACCTCTCTTCACATGTTGGGTGATATTTTGATATATAAGGAACCTGTTTTCATTGTATCCTAATCTACCTAGAGGTAAAGCACTCAGGTTTTTTTGGAGGGTGGGGTGATGATGTTTTGTTGGGGGGGGGAGTTTCTTACAAACAGCCACAAAAAAACAGCAAATGTTGATCACCGGTGCAACTCTTCTCTGTTTTGCATAGCACAGGGGCACTGAATGGTTTGTGGTGTCCAACTCTTGTTGAACTGAGAAGGTTGCCATTGTGGTAAAATGTTCTTTTGCTCTCCTGATAGTTTACAGGTATTTTTCCTCTTGCAAGAAAGAAATGATGGTGTTTGACTATTTGCATTTGTGTGGTTGGATTTTTTTGTTTGTTTGGATTTACTTACTTATTTGCCCTTTACACTGAAATGTGGCTTAACACTTTTGAGAACTTATACAATAAAAATTCAGTGTAAATTGAAATACTACAAACTGCTAGGAGGATTGGGTGAATCTGCTAACAAGATCTGTTTCTGTGTTCTTTCACAGTCTTCATGAGTCTCAGAACTTACATTCATGTTAATCTCTAGCCGGAAGGATTGTATGGATTTATTGATGATACTGTCATCCTATGGGGCAGTATGTGTTACAGATAAGGATTTCCAGTGTTGCACTGTGCAGGGTCAACTCTGTTCCTGTTGACTTCAGTGCAAGGCAATGGAATCCCACAATCTGCATTGTCAAGGCATAACATTGGAAGACTACCATCTCTTTCAGTAAAGAAGAGTTGGAAGCAAGGCAGAGCCACAAAAATTGTGTGACTGAACACTAGAAAACAGGGGTAGGAACAATAGCAACAGGTATTATCTGCAAAGTGATCATCAGCTAAGGGGAAAGCACATGGCAACAGATGCTGCTTGTGTAAGCACTGGTGTTATGCCTGTTTGCTTGTGTTCAAGGGCTCTGGAAGTGGTTGACTGCCTTCCTCTTCTAAACTGGAGAAATCCATGAGTACAACCTATTGTCATAAAGCTTATAAAGCAGAACGACTCAATAGATTGATAAACGGTTCTGTGTTATGACTTCACCCTCAGCAAAAGCTTCTTGGGAGCACGTAAAATACATGCCCTAAATTGCCCTGGCTAGTACTATTGCTTTTTTGAGTAGCTCTTTGTTTTGTGAAAATAACCCCTTTGGCCTAACTGTGTTGTAGAGCAAAGTACTACTCTTTATTCATATGGCTGGTAGATTTGGAGCCTCATAAATTTGTATCATGACTCTGTGCAGTAATTCAAAATAATAGTTTTTTAATTTTAATGATTGAGAATATTGAATTGTCAAAATAAAACAGTAAAGTGGAAGCGGTAGACTAGGCGGACCTGGATGTGGCTTCTGATGTCGTTTCAGTCATGCTGCTATTGTACAAGATCATTCCTTTTTAGTGGTAACCAGTTCTTGAAATGTAGAAAGCAGCACACTTTGTGTGTGCCCTTGAAGCTCAATAATCATGCTTTTCACTGTTGTGCAAACCAAACGGGGATCTCGTTAATACCAGCACACATCACAAAACACATGCAGGGTCAGAACTAGAAGATTTTTTGAGTTTCCCAGTACATGGTATGTCAACATCTTCATTAAATTTAATTACTTGCATCAGCAAATGTGTTGAAAACTGCTAAGTGAAACACCCAGTGCCCTGTTCCAGCTTTTTCTGAACTTTATCCTTTGCCAGTGGAAAAGAACTTTGCCTCATCTAGAGACTGAAATACAAATACATCTGCTTGCTTTGCCAGAGCTAGACTGGGTACAGAACTGCTTGACTAAGTCCTGTTTCTGGGACTGTTGTTTAAGAACTGTAAATCCTTTCCGATTTCTGTACACTTTTTCGAAGTGGATAATGCATAATAAGGGTGTTTGTCTTCTATGCTGCTTGACAGATGAAATCCTAAGTACAGCGGGCCTTTAGCAGGTTTGCTAAAGCAATCTCATGTACTACCAGAATGAGAGGAGACCAGTGGGAGGCAAGGAACCTTTTCAACAAAATTCTTTAGCTGATGCCAGTGAGCCATTGTTACAGTGATCCACTCAGCCCTAGAGCCACACATCTCCCTCTTCCTTCCACCTTTCAGAAGAGAGGCAAGCTTTCCCTGTGCTCAGACATACTACCCCTGATTTTTTTTTTTTTTTAATCTATACCATAGTTTGTGGCTGACTTCTTAATTTCTATGCGGGTGCACTGTTGCTCTTGATAAGGGATATTTTTCTAACCTTCCAATCAGGACAGAGAGTTCCTAAGACCATCCTCTTCACCTTTAGTGCTGATTCTCTCTCATTGCTGCTACCATCTTAGTGTTTTATGGCTGCTGCTGTTTGGGGAAGACCACAACGGTCAGAGTCCTCACAGCCCGAAAACCTTGTATTGGAGCAGAATAGCCTTTTCTTTGTATTTAGTTCAGGGTTTGGTTTTTTTTGGGGGGAGGGGTTTGGACCCCACTCTTTTGAAGTTTGAGACCCTTTTATTTGACTGTTGTTTGGCTGGGGAGGCAGAGAGCCAGTAGTGACTATAGGGCAAATTCAGGCAAAGCTTCAATACCTAATCGCTTTAATTGCAAGGTGAGTTGGAAGGATAGCATCCATGTTAAGAATGCAAGATGGTGGTCTGCATACTGCAGAAAAGAAGATGCCTCTCCTTTTGTAGTTACAGTCAGACTGCAAAGAGCTGTCTTCTTGTTCTGCCTGTTTCCTTGCTTTTGTGGCCCATAGGAGGGATGCTGTGATACTGCGATGCTGCATGCTCACTCTGAAGTATCAGATTAACCCTTCTTCCTTGCAGGCTGCTCTTTTTTCCCTAGCCACGTTCCATCTTTCTTTAACCTAGAGCAAGCTTCTGCTTCCCCCTCAGACTTTGCCTATCTTTCCTTCCCAGAGGTGCTACCAGTGGCCCCACTGCCTGCCAGTTCTTGTTAAAACTCCAGTACTTGTTGGTGTGTCTTACTTCTTGTGGTCAACGTTAAACTAATTATCAGATGTTAGATCAGATGGGAACTTTTCTCCGGCATCAGACTGGCAGGGACTGGTGGAACAAGTGCAGGGTTTGTTTACCTCCAAGTTTACTGAACAAACTCCTCACTGTTTCAAGGACCTGGGGCACTGGGAATGACCTTGTTCTCTGCAGCTCTCTTCCACTGGTGTTTAGTTGTTTGGCTTTTGGCCTTTTCCTACAGCATGTTGAGAACAGTTTTGTGGCTGGTGGAATGAGGGAGATGTTTATTCTGTCATTGGCTGTGCTCAGGGGGGTGTCAACTTGCTGTTCATTGTGCTCTTTTCTGCTCCTGAGCTTTTTGTCCTTGAACTGAATGGGTAAAGGCGAAATTGAGATTCAACAGGATGGAGACAGGAACTCATGCAACTGGGAGAAGGTTGCTGTCAGTCTTTGTATGGATTTGGCCAGCCTGCTGTGATGGGATTGATGTGATACTGAAATACTTGCCTAGGGTAGAGAGAAGACAGAATAAGTTGTTTGGGTGGATCAAGTAATAAATGAAGGAAGAAACATCTTCTGTATTCCTTCTGGGCAGACAGAAATGACCTGATTGCACCCATGGTGGAAAGAAAGGAGCATATCTAGACTCCTGTTGGTTTTTTTCCTGAGGTTTTTGCTTTCTTTTGGCTCTGATTTTTATGTTCATGCTAGGGAGCAAAGTGGTAGGTGGTGCTCTCTTAGCTGTCACTACTGCCATCCCTGGAACTTGAGATCACTCTATACAGAGTAAAAAGGATGGTATTGCTATGGAGGGATATGTGTTATGACTTCACCAATGCTGTGCAAGAGAGCATTTCTGCTACATGTTAGTAGCCTTCTTGTGTAAGCTAACTGATATTTTCCCTGTCCCCTGAGACTCCAGTTACTTTCTATTGATCTAAAACCTGCTAGAGGGATTTGGTGCTTGACGGAGAGGTAAAAGTCCTTTGCACATTTTAGCTCTGTTGAAATGGACATATGTCATCATCATAGTTGATGGCCCAAAGTTTGACATTTGAGTAGCTGGTTTTATGTCTTCTTTAAGGGTCATTGTTACTACATTTTGGTACCAAGCTTGAAAATACTGCCCGAAGTGATCTGAGCTCAGAGCTGGTGATAGAGATAAGGCCTTTTGGCAATAGTAATAATAATGTCAAGGTGTATGCTGGAAGTCTCCAGAACAAATTACAAGTTCCTGAGCTCTGTGATTAGAATGGATCCTGAGTACCCATATATTGTCACTAATTTTAGGGTCAGTTTTAAAGCAGAGTGCAAAAATACAGGATTTGATAAAGCTGGATTTCTTTCCCCTCTTCATTTCAACCTTGGAGGCAAGTGAGCATTTAGGTGACAGCAGTGTGCGTGTTTGTGGCTGTGTGTTTGTATTAATAGAAATACTTAAAGGGCCAGAGCAACAGAGAAGGAAATGTGGAGCACTCCTGAAAAATACGTGATGAATTGCCCTTAACAATGAGAAGGAAATCATGGAGCGTAATAGCACGAGGATGGTTCGGTTACTGGTGCCAAAAAAAAATTGCTTGGTAGATTATTGTCTGAGTGAAGAATCAAGCGAAGTAGGAAATCTTTGTAAATTCAGAAGAGAACCTGTTACCAGTAAGTCCTTTTGGCGGATTGGTTAAATCAGCGTCTTGCTAAAGCTGTTTCCAGATCTGTTTGTGTTCCTCTTCTGTGAGTGCACTTCCATGTATGAGGTTTGAGTTTAGCTCAACAGAATAAGGCAACTTCTTATTTTATGCATTTTATGGAAATAGGTAAGCACATGGAGGTCCCAATGTTTGACATTTAGCAGAATTCTTGGTTTTAAGTGCCACCCTGTATTTAGACAATGGAATTTCACTCCTTGAATAAAAAATGATAAGAATACAGAGTTGAAACATGACCAACAGTTTGAACTGTTCACCCAGTATAAGCCAGTGGCAGCAGATTTTCAGCCTGCAACATTCTTCAGACAGAAGGCAGTGGATAAATAGAGGAGAAATAACACAAATGCCAGAGCAAGGGAAACACGATGCAGTCCCCATGCATCATCTCTGTGTTGTAAGTGAAAATGGCAATGGGCAAGCCAGCTGGTGGGATTAGAAAGCTGTAGTGGCTTGGCACTGATGTTGCAAAGGTTGCAAGTGGTAGACCAGCTACTACAGAGCCTAGTTTATAACGAGAGGGTTGTGTGCAGCCTAAATGTGACTAGTAAGTGGCCAGGTCACCTAAAGAACTGCAGGAAAGTTAAATTGAGTTGAATCCAGGAAAGGAATTTTGTTGTGGGAGGACAGATGAAAAGAAGGGTTAACTAGAAATTAAATGGCTATATGATGAAGTGTTTCCTGACCCCTAAAACTAATCCTTCCAAATCGCAGCATTAGCAGAGCAGGGTAATGATTCAGGCAGTGTTCATGACCATGTTGTGCTTGTCTTGAAAGCTAATAGGAATTCCTGGTAGTGTTGGGTACTCAAAAACAGGAGGGCAAGGGGAGCTCTTGCACTGATCCTTCTCTTCTGATGGAAATAATATGGTATAACTTTGTTCATCGATTACGTTACTCCTTTCTAAGTCTTACACAATTCCTACTGCTTTCCTTTACATTATCTTATACAGAGTATTACAACCATTCTCTTCTTGATCTCAACTATGAAACTCCAACATTTTTCAATAGGCAGCAGTATGAGACTCTCTCTGCGTAAAGGAATTCAGATGATAAAATTATTTATTATTTTCTTCTTCTTAGATGAAATTTATGTCCCTTTGAAATGGTTTTGATATTAGCACAAGAAGCTGCATAGCATATATCCTGTCTCAGTTCCATTCAGAGATAGGTGTGCACATAACTCAAAAGGGAATTCAAAGTTATAAAGAAAGATGGATATAGTTTCTCATCTCTTTCAAATAAACAAGATTGCATAGTCCATATATCTTTCTGGTTGCCCTCTTCTGAGCCTTAGACATATATGTAATATCTTTCTCACAAAAGCTGGTCCAAAATGATCCAAAACTTGGCCTTTACAGATAATGCTGAAATAAATTCCTCCAACAAGGTTTTTGGGTTTTGTGGTGGGTATTTTCTTTTGCGTGTGTGTGAATCCTTTAAATGGCAATTTTATTCCAGGGCTTTATTTTCTTTCCTCTGTGATTACTCTTTTCTTTTGTCTTTTGAAGCATGTGAACAAGGACACAAAGTTTGTTTCCATTATGTCTTACTCACAACATTCTAGCAATGTAAAGGTTCTTTAGTAGAAAACAGAATTAACGTAGAGGAGGAGCTTCATATTCTGTTTTTAAACATGCAATGAATAAAACTTTCTTGTACAGTATGGTTCCCTAAGCCTTTTCATGAATGTTTTGTTGCATCCCTCTGAATCTTAGTCTCTTCTATCTTCCCCTCCCTTCAGCTTAATTTACTGCAAGAACATTTCACCCTCCCACATATTCTTCCTTCCAGGTCAGTGCTGCATGGCATAAAGTGAACAAATGTGTGTAGTCTTGACAATCTTTGTATGACACCCTGCTTTGCCACCTTCCCACTTTTCAAGCTGTTGCCATTCATGACTGTATGCTATCTTATCACTCAGTGAGCTGGTAATTTTGAGTCCCATTGAATTTAGGAAGGGATTATGTCCCGAAGTCTTGTAAGTTCCACTCTTAGCCTTATCTTATGCCTTTTAAAATAATAATTATTATTAGTTCAATCCTCCCTGCTTTTGGCCATATATTTTGTGTTTGTTGGTATTTTTTGGTGTAGTATTGCATCTTAATTTGATTTCACAAGTATGTTTCTATCCAGAGGAAACCATTTGTCTGCTGCTTTTCTTAATTCCTTGGAATTTTTTTGCCATTCTTCATAGAAATCTCCTCTTTATGTGAATTAATTCAGAGAAAATTAAATAGCATTCCAAATATTTTCCTTTTAGTCTCTTTAGGACTTTTTCTCACAGATCCATAGTGTCCTAGGCCTGCATTGTTACTACATTCCCACAAAGCGTTTTTAAGCACTTTTTGTTATTTATACATTCTCTTTGTTTTTTTCTTATCTCTGGAGCCAAACATCCCCTTCCCCAGTTTCATTGTCATACAAATGCTGATCCCTTTTGACTTTGGTTGATGTTTCTGTGTGGATGTACCAGGAAAGGCTGGTGTCTTCATTTTTATCTCCCACTGTCTCCTGGTCAATGAGTTACTCAATTATTAGTAGTTTGCAAATGCAATAAGCTCACTTTCCAGTGTACTCAAACAGTGACTTTTCCTGAACAGTGTTTCTCCCTCCATCCCTGTTCCTCATTGTGCAGGTGTGCAGATGCTTGAATTAGATGTTTCTAGTTCTGTTCACCCTAAAAGGATGAAGCAGTGGTTTGATTTCTTTCCTTTAATAGGTACTTTTTCCTCTGGTTTCTCAACTGCTACTCAGTGTCTCTAACTTAGACACGTCCAGGTGTGTTTCTGGTCTCTTGTTGTTTGGTTTAGGTGTCTTGTTTTAGTGTGTTTTGCTGTTGTGTATGTGTTCATCGATAGCTCTGAAAATACCTAAAAATAACTAAACCATCATTTAATTTCTGAGTAAATTTATGTGTCCAGATCAGAAACTTTAGTTACCTTTTTCTTCTGAAAAGGTCCCAGGTTTTTCTTCTTTTAGGTATCTGAAACATGTTATATGCTGCAAAGGATCCATGAAAACTTGGATTTTCATTTGCTTCTGTGGTGGGTTTTCATTGCATATTTTTCCCCAGTGTATGATCTCAGGGTATGCAGGTGTGTATCAAGCTGCATTTTCATGATTGTATTGCATTGCATTGTAGTGGACACTGTGAATGCTCCTTTGGATGAGGTAGTAACTTCCATTATTGTTGACCGACTCATTGTGCCAGTCTTTCTGTCTGTACTCTGAATAAAGTTTTCAGGGTGGCAACATCATTTACCAGGCATTTAAGAGTTTTAGGCACTCCGTAAATGCTGTCTCTCTTCACCCCGTGCAGAGACACTGTGAGACTTACTTATGTGTTATTACCAGCACGCAGCAGTAATTTAGATATGGCTGTGTTGATGGGGCACCACGAGGACAGTAATTTCTACTGCTTTCCTTTCAACTAGCCATTTCCGCATTTGGATATGAGAATGCTGTTGTATACTGAGGGTAGATTCTGTGGTCTTTTAGATCCGTAGGTGCTGGCAGGGATTACACTGCTTGCTAGCCTTGTTATTCTTCCTGTGCAGATAGTCTGTAGGTGGATGTGATATGTGAAATCTCAAAATTGAGATTTGCATCATCGCCGCTGTTCTTCCATTTTTGACTACATCAATTACTATTAGTTTTTGCCTCTTGGCATGACTGTAGGTGTCCTTCCTTTTACATCAGATCATCCCATGCTATAACCTTGCTTTTGGAGTTGCACAGTGAAGTCCTTCCATTCACTTTGGATAAAATTACATTTAAAAATGGATCTTGGTGGTTTTGGGGTGGGCTTTTTTTGTTTGTTTAATTGTTTTAAATCAGTCAGGGCTAAGTAGTCCATTTTCTTTCCTGGCATTGCATATATGAACATGCTTTATTTTCTTGTGCTGCCTCGAGGTTGCTCAAAGAAAAAAATGCCATTTTTTTACTTAACATGTAATCAGTACTTCCTGGTGTTTCATTTTTCTTCATTTTCTTCCCCTTCATGTTTTCTCTTTGCCTTCGTGTTTTACATTACTTAATACAAATTCTCTTAACTCTTCCCTTTGCATATTTTAATGTCTTTCTTCTGCTTTCTGACTTTGATGTAGGCTTCTAAGGCCATTTAACTTTTTTCAGACATGAATGGCTAGACCGTTTTCCTGCTCCAGGCCACAGAGTGCTCCCAGCCCTTTGTGCTTGGGGTGCAGGAAAAAGTCTGAGGTGGAATTTGCCTTGTGTACAGCCATGACTCAATTATTGGTCTGTTCTGAGGGAAAAGCTCTGCTGTCTGCCTCCTTCATTCTCCACTCTTACATCCAGGCATCCTGTTGTTGCAGCAACACCACCAAAAGGTGTCCAGCAGTTTGGTACGCAGCAGCTTGAGGCTTTGTGTAAATGCTAAGGGTCTTATAATGGTCAACATTTTAAGTCAGCCCAGCACTGAAGTATGTGCAGAACTGTTTGGAACATCAGCCAGCCTGCTCTTCCAGGAGGAATAGAGGAGGTGCCTGTGTAGAAGTGCTCTGCCAATTTAAGGCAGTGCTGTTGCTCCTTGGCTTTGGATTTGCCTCCCTAGTCCTTCTCTCAGGTGCTGCTTTTGAAAAATAAATAAAAAAAAATCCAAAACCTCAACCCCATCACCTGTGTCTTATTTGCTGGCAGTTCATTCTGTGCTGTGCGCTAAAACGCATGTTTGGAAGCAAACTCAAGACAGTTGCTATCTTTCYACTGCCTTCACTGGTTTTGGAGTGGGCATGAAAAAGTGTGGTTCACTGAAGTCGGTGGAAAACCTTCCATGCCTTTAGTCAGCTTTGGACTCGTCTGAAATGTTCCTGGTGGAGCTGGGTTGCATCTGCATGCTAGGATCGCTGTCTGGCAAGTTGATTCTCAGAAACCTGCAGAAGCCCTATACATGTCTTAATCCTGAGTGTTTTTCTTCAGGAAGTGCTAAATCTTGCGCTCCAGAAGGATTGCAAAATAATGAAAGCATTTGGCAAGGGAAAAGAGGAAGAATACACAGGCAGAACTAGGGACATGCATGCTACCATTGTTTAAGTGTAAGACTCTCCATATAAGCTCTTCAGATGGCTTTTTTTCTGCAAATATCATAACTATCTTAATTGTACTGGAGCAATATACTACAAATTGTAAGGTGACCAGCATCAATCCTGGTTGAAAGAAAGTAAGAATGCAAATACTAAAGGTAGTATTTGCTTTTGGCTATTCCTGATGACCAGGAAAGCTACTTCGTGCACCTTTTTTTCCTGTGGGAATAGACATGTAGCTGTCTACTTTTGCAGTTTTCACATACCAGATTCCAAAGTAATATGTAAATACCCGATGGAAGGTTCGAAAGATGGAATAATAGACACCAGATGATAGGGGAAGTAAAAACATCTGAAGTATAGTAGATCTTCCAAACAACAAAAATTCTTTGTTCTGAAAACAATTGGTTTTAAACCTGTAACTTTCTTAGCCGTGGATATCACTGAGGCTTTGGCTAGGAACCTTGATGATGTGATGGAAATTTTTGATCCCTTCTTGAGGAAGGGAACAGTAAGCTACAAACTAGACTTTAATCAGTACCCCACAAGTAATTTGACTAGTACACATGCAAGAAGAACTGTTTCCAGTGCTATGAACATTTTTTAGACTGTCGTATCCTTGTCAGGAAATCTAACTGTGATTTGAGCTTTTAGAAGCATTGAAAGCAGTAGTCCAGACACCAGGGTGCAGATATGCAAGTCAGCAAATCTGCTCTGAACCATGCATCGTTCTGGGCCTCAAGGTCCTGTTCCAAAAGAACGTGAGCGCACGGTTGCTGCCTTTGAGGGAGAAGAGACTTCTGCAGAGGTTTGCTGCTCCTCAGGCCTGTCTGTGCCAAAGTAAAGGAAGTGGGGAGCCTGATTCAAACACAAGAAAGCCTTGACATTTGAACCGGTGGAGCTCACCATGAGCCCTCATGGTGGGCAAACCTGCTGTAGAAGTGGTAGAAACAAGAGGTGATAAATGCTGCATTGTAATCCAGCCTCAATTCATGAGGTTTGGTTAGGAAAAACAAGAAGTATTTTATTCATTTTACCAGAATCTTTCATGTCTCTGCCTTTCTCTTTGCAGTACACCTGGTGACGAAGCCAGGGGAGCCTGGAGACATTTATCTCCTGCTTGTGGTTTGTTTGTGTGTTTGGTTTTGTTGTTGTTGTTAGTTTGTTTTTCATTTCTTGGGCATGTATAACCCCCTTCTGTGGCAATGAGAAAAGAAAGCAAGCGTTTTACTCTTGAAGACAGGTGGAGAAGTCCCCACACTGAGT
Organism: Oceanodroma leucorhoa; assembly: GCA_030449065.1. NCBI lineage: Eukaryota > Metazoa > Chordata > Aves > Procellariiformes > Oceanodroma > Oceanodroma leucorhoa. The sequence continues at coordinate 2,946,148 of JASVER010000098.1, forward strand.
GCTGTATAGGCCTGTTTGCCTTTTGTTTCTCCATACTAATTGGTTAGAATGGATGATGTTAAGTTCCCACAAGTACGTCTCTTAGAGAATTCCTACATATCCAGCCTCGGGGAATTAAGCTTTGGAAAATGAAGTACCCATCAAAGCAGGAGGTGACTGGTACAGTTTGTATCCTGACTTCTCCCTTCCCCCCTCCTTGCTTTTTTTTTTTTCCCTTTTTCCAGAAAGCTTAAGAAAAGAGCCTTTTGTCTTCTTTTCAGGAAAGTTACACTGAAATTCATCTATGCTTTATTCATCTCCTTTCATTTGTGCCATTCATGGACAGCTGTGGGTTATATAGGACAAAGCAGATGAATTCCTAACCTCCGCATTCAAGCAGTGTGTTGGGAAAGGTTCAACACCACCCTCCCTCCCCTCCTTTTTTGGGGGGTCCAACTAAAGTATTATAGCTTTCAGTTTCAGTACTGAGATATCTCTGGACTGTGTTTCTCCACATGCCATTAAAATGGTGTGGCAGAGTTCTGCTGGGTTGTAGAAGGGGTGCATCTATACAGACGTACCTATATAAAGAGACCTTTTTCTCAGTATAGCGAAACCTAGCAGCTTCTAAGGGAATGTGGTTTAGAAGTTTGCTTTACTGGAATTTCTGATTAATTATCTTTTTTTCCAATGATGACTTCATTTCAAACATCATCAGCTAGGAGAACTTGAATTTACCTTTTGTGAAGACTGCTTCAAATGTGACAAAGTAAAATTGTATCATTTTGCTAAAGTTAACTTTTGATGTGGGTTTCTTAAAAAATTCCATGAATGAGTAGAGAAGAGTATCCATTTATTTTTCCTTTCTTTTTTCTTTTTTTCCTTTTAGATAGGCTATTTACATGTATCCTATGCCAGATCTTCATCTGGTATAAACTGGCATGAGATATTTGTGAGGATCTGGTCTGATTTATGCACCAAACACATAAGCACTTGGCAGTATGATTAATGTGCTTTACCTTGACAAATTAAAAGTGTCCTAAAACCAGACTTCTTTTTAGACTACTTTTAGTTTAAATCTGTCACTTCTTCCCTCCCCAAATCAGATCTAATAAGCATAATTTATACTGATCACCTTTTAAATTGTAGAATACACATTAAATTAAGAAGTGCTACACCTCTTTTTTCTTAATCCTTCAGAAAGCTGTCGGCAGATTTCATAACATCTTGATCATCCCCCTCTAAAAGCCAATAGGTGCTGGAGCAGGCCTCAAAGCTTTTTAGATTTGTTGATCCACCTGGCATAACAACTTCCCTCTGTTTGTCTACAGACTCTTCATACTCTGAGCCTCCTGATGTTCAGCAGCAGTTGAACCATTACCAGTCTGCAGCTTTGGCCAGGAACAACAACATCAGCCCAATCCCACTTTCCGGGAGTGCTGCAGGAGTGGAAAAAACGGAAGCCATCCTTAACTGTGAATTTTGTGAATTCTCCTCGGGTTACATACAGAGCATTCGGCGTCACTACCGTGACAAGCACGGAGGGAAAAAACTCTTCAAGTGCAAAGATTGTTCCTTTTATACAGGCTTTAAGTAAGTACTGTGCAAAACAGACAAACTGAACTCATAAGGGGTTTTTTAGCACTTGAAAAAACTTCTGAGATCTTTGAGAGCTGGCTGTAGCTAACAGAAACATGGCCACTGCTGACCAGGGAGAGGAACATAGGAAATGCCATGCCAGATCACAGCAGCATCCATGTAATCCATTTTCCTCTCTCCTACAACAGCCGGTACCATCTGCTGCAGACGAAAGCACAGTAAGTCCTTGCAGTGGGTTTTACTTGCCGGGGGAAATGGTACAGCTAGTACTTTTCCCGCAGCATAGGCAATTAGAGGGTTATCCTTATTCGCAAGTGTGAAAATTTTCTCTACAAAAATAAGGTCATTTGCTGGTACAACCAACATGAAGCATGGGACAATCAAGTGTCGTAGGGAGACAGCAGAATTTGTATCACCTTTCTGAAGAAGCCTCTTTCATGTAATTTTATTTCTCCCACCATCTATCTAGCAAAGCATTCTCTAGTATATCTGATAGCGTATAGAGACATTCCAGAAAATCCAATTAGATGTGCAAACTTTGAAAACTCGGGGTGTGTGTGTGTGTGTGTGTGTGTGTTTTTAGCTGCTGTTCCATAAGGAAAGAAAAGGCCTGTGTAGCTGTGCTGTTCATCATTTCCTCCAGATATGCTGGACCCTCAAGCATAGCACCCTCAGCTGAGATTTGAGGTCTCAAACTTGTTAAGTTCTTAGGAGTGTGGTAACAGTAAGCAGTATGACTGGATAAAGGGGACGAGTTCTGTTGAAGAAAGTGTTGAGCACAAACCTGAGAGAATCCACACAAGAGCAACGTCTAGTTACATGTCTCTAGCCTCTGTTGCTTCAGCCCTTTGCTGCCTCTGTGGTAAAATTTGCTGCTTGTGCTTTATATCCTGATTGCTATCTGTCTTAAAGATCACCAGCAATTGCCAGGTCCATTCAATCTGTTCATATCTTGCAAGTGCCACTTTCTTCTACCTGGATGAAATGAAATAATCTTAAATCAAGCAGCATTTAAACACATTCATAGTTGCATAAGGGAGTAGTGTTCTTTCATGTGGTGTCTCAAACATTCAGGGATTAAGTCTTGCTTCTTTTAGAAGCACAGCATGTTTTCTGTCTTTATAAAAAAGGGGGCGAGGCAAAAAACCCCCATACCAATCCCCTCTTCAACTCACCATAGAAACTTAAATGCATGAAAGAACTCACTGAAGTTGATAGAAATACACCTGTAGAATTCAGTGATCGCTGGATCAGGCCCAAAGCCAGTTGTGTTAGTAAGCTGCTTTGTGTTCAAGCTAACAGTCTTGAAGAACTTCAGAGACAATTCTAACTCTAGTTCAATGTGGCAAGCTCCTTAGCTTTTGCAAGCTTTACCACTGCTTCAGGAAAAAATGACCAAGTGCCCCAAGTTTACAGATATCTCTCATTTCAGTAGTTGAGCTTGTGGTTAGATAGGTGTACAGTTAATTTCCTCTGTATGCATGTCTCTTGCGACTTTAAAGTATGCAGCCAATGTAATGCGAGCATGAAATTTTTTGTTCAAAAGTACTGTGGAGTATTCATTCATTTCTCCACATTAATAAGTAAAGTATTCTTAGTCTTGGGTTTTCAGATCCTTATAGCTGATGGTTTTAACTTAACTACTCAGTGCCAAACTCACTGTGAACGCAAGTCTGTTTTGTATCCTGAATCTAAACATTGTAGCTGGTTTTGGGCTTGTCCTACAAAGACAGAGGTGGTTAAGGATATTATCTGCCTCCAGAAATAAGTCTGTCCTCACCTCTGCAAGTCCAGAACAGTTAATAAATTTTGTTGAACTTGCTAAAAATTTAATATTTGTCAGAGGAAGTACACTGAATATTTCAGCCTGAAGACAAATAATGAGCATGAAAGATGGGAATTCTTTTGCTATCTTAACTATAGCGATGTGGCTAGAGCAACCCATGCAAAAGAGTATCTTGTCAGAATGAGTGTTTGTTACTTGAGGATACAAGCTTGCAAATACCTCTGCTCATGTGTTACTCATGTGAGTAGCCCCGCTGAAATGCCATGTGGCACTGTGAAGACAAGGCTGAGTGGTATCTGTACCATTTTACAGGACACGTCCCTTATAAAGCTGTGACACTTCATCGTTCCCCGCACACCTCTTCTGACTGCTTCCATCTCTCCCTACCGTTTCACAGATCTGCTTTTACTATGCACGTGGAAGCTGGGCATTCGGCAGTTCCTGAGGAAGGACCCAAAGACCTTCGCTGTCCTCTTTGCCTATATCACACCAAATATAAACGCAACATGATTGACCATATAGTTCTGCACAGAGGTAACAATATCCCTGTATGTGTCTGTATCTGATGAGGGGAATGCTGAACAACGCCCTTGTCTTTCAGACTGGTTCCATTAAATTTTCCCCTCTCCGTACATCATTAAATTTTCCCCTCTCTGTACATGAGGACAAGTATGTTGAATAAGTCGTCAGCGCTTGAGTATCTTTTGTTTCATTTCTACATGTGCATCTTATTTATTTCCTGTAAAATTCAAAGTTAGCCAGTGCTGAAACAGGGCAGATTTAAAATTGTTTTTAAACTTTTCCTCTAGAGAGGTTAACAGTCATCAAACACCTGTTTAGCCAGAGTTGCTCTAGTTTACAGCTCTGATCTAGGCCAGAGTTGTTTCCTGCTTATGTCCTTGTTATCATAAAGGCCTTGCTATCATAAACTCTGTGACAACGTGTATCAACGAACCACAGAGGCCCCAAAATATCCCTTGATTACTTGCTTGATTTTTTTCTCTTTAGCGTTCTTAGGATCAAAACAAGAATTACCATGTTTTTGTTTTTCTTTAAGACTCCTTTTCTATCTCCACCTCTCCCTTCTTTTTTTAAGCCATCTAAAAGTGGGATTAAGGATTTCTATATTCTATTAACTATGGGCTTGCTAGCTTAGAAGAGACAGCTGTTTGGGCTCTCTGGGCTGGGATTCCTGCCCATAGCTATCACACTTGATGCTTGTAGATGGTCTGTTGGCTGCCGAAATCCAAACCCATGTGTTGGGATGGCACTTTGCCTGCTTGCAGGTTGGGCAGAGTTTCACAGTAGGGTATTGGTGGTGAGCAAACACAAGTTTTGCATGCCATCTTTTTCCTGGAGGAGATCCTGGTGTGACAAGCGCTATCCTAATTCCTTGTAACATACCACTTTTCAGTGTTGGTAGCTTAAAGTCCTTGTACCAAAGCAGTGAGGTTGGCAGAGTTCATACAAATTTCTGTCTGCTAGCAGGGCTATTCTGAGGGAACATCTGGGAAAAATGACCTGTCAGTGATTCAGAAGTCACATTACAAAGCTGCCTTATTTGGTTGTAAGAGTTTGGCCGGTTCTTTAGCTTTTACTTCCTGTCATTGAAGGTGTTGCTGTGTTGGATTTTGCCCAGATTCAGGGCATATTCCAGAATTAGCTCACTTTAGAGGAGAGGAGGGTTTAGTTAACCCCTGTGCAGGGCACCGTGTGGTTCCAAGTGCTGCCGACGAGTGCTCTCTTTTGTGGCTGTGCCAGGGCTCCAGTGGACACTGCCAGAACTTTAAAATAAGGATAGACAGGCTGAGGGAGAACTGTATGGGCTTAGTTAGGGTATTTTCTATCACACATAGACTTGACACTGGGCATGTCCAGTTGCATAAGTGGAAGAGCACTTCGTGAGCTGAAGCAGCTGTACTGCCTGTACAGAGCTGTTTCTGATCAATTGCAAGGAGGTGGTTACCTCCTGGGTAAGTGACACTGTGGATCTCCTCTTTTGCTTCAGTTGCACAAACCGAGCTCGAGCCTTTGTGCTGCTGAAATAAAGCTGATAGCTTTGTTAGGGAGAGGTAAAACAGAGAAAGACGTTTTAATGCAAATGGGATTATAGCTGATAAAGAATCTTAGATGCCACTGAGGGAAGGACATGGGTTTTCTCTGGCATCAAGCATCCAAGTAATAAAAGAAGTAGGGTCCTTCCTTAAAGTTCTTTCTGGTGCATATATCCAGCTAAAAAAAGCCTCTGCCATTGTGTTCAATTGTGTGGCCGCTGAAGCAGACAATTTTGACAAGATTTAATATGCACTGAAAAAGAGACTGAGGGATGGTGAATGTAGTCTGAGATAACCTTCCTTTTTTATAGCCATTTCATTGGTAAGACAAGGGCATAGCCCTAAGCTGTGGTCCAGGAAGATTAGTTTTGAGGTAGATGGAGTGGTGCAGTGTGTAAAATCAAGAGTGAAGGATTTGATCCATTCGTAGTTGATGTGTTTACAGATGTGTGACTCTTACATTACTTCCAAGTTGCTGCAACCCTAATCCTTGGTGAAACAGCATGTGCGTGAAATAAGAGAATATATTTGCCTCGTGGCTATGGAAGCTGAGTTTCACAGGGCTAAAGCATTATCAGCTAGAAGACTGAATGCCTAGTAAGAAAAAATTAGGCAAGGAATTTGCTTCCCATTAGGAATGAGGGCAAACAGGAAGCTTCCAAAAGCCTTCTTCCATGTAGCACCTATTCCTCATCAGTGTAAAAGCAGTTCACAGTCCCTTCTGTGGGTACAGACGGAGSACAGACTCATTACAGGTGGCCTGTAGCAGGGGACTGACACAGCTAGAGGCTGCTATGCAGGTAGGTGAGGAGAGGTTTGCCTCTCAAGTTCTTCTTGGCCTTTGTGACAAGCAAGCCTCGGGAGAGGAGGCACAGAGGAGACAGTGAAGTCTTGCTCCGTGACCAGCAGAGGTGCTGGCCTTTAATTTAATTTAGTCTGGACAATGCAAATAGTTTTCATTATCCCTTCCAGTAGCATTCCCATCACATATTTTGAAACACATTGGTATTTTCAAGGTCTGAATGCAACTTACCAAGATCACTATTGGGTCTACTTTAAAAACCTTGGGGCGTTATTTTTTCTTGTTTTAGCGATCATTTTATTCTCCTCCTGGTACAAGTAGTGATTTTGTTCTTCCATTTAATAGAAATCACACCCATTTCCCTCGAATCGTAACTTTAAGATAAAAATAGTCAAATTTTAAAATTCATCTATGTCCCCAAAGGCTTCATTGTTACATATCCTGATTCCTTGCACATGGTTGTTTCTGGCATTATCCCTTGTACACACGGCTTCATTGATACATGCAGAACTCTTGTGCTGTGTTTGCTTTTGGCTACTGGAATGCAAATGTTCTGTGACTGCAGCTTGGATTTGCAGGCAAAAGTGCGTATTTTCAAACACCCAACATGACCAAATAATTGGCCTGTGTCTAGATAGTAGGACTGTTTTAAGGGAAGTAAATAACTTGTATATGCTGTGATGTGTTGTTCAGGAAAGATTTTTCCTTACAACTGAGGACTGAGAGAGTCATGCCTTGAACAAAAAAATGTGTCTGCTTTGAGTTACTGTACTGCAAATACCTAGTGCATTAATGGCCTTTCAATTTAATCTCTGATCGGCATTACAGTTAACCTGAATATTTCAGTCTAATGGAAGGATTGGATTTCTTACATCAAGATGATGCTTTTTAGGTGTTTATTTTGTTGTTGTTATTTAATTACACCTCTTGCTAAATTGTTTCACAATTAAGGACATCTTTTTGTGGGGCATATACAGTAGTCTTTGTTTAGACACTGCTGAACTTTGAAGAAGTCTGCCACATGGATAAAGAAGCTACCTCTTTCAATTTGTGTATGGGGCTTTACGGTTTGCTGTAATTTTTTCAGTTGCCCAGATATGATAAGTGCATTCTAAATGGGTAATTAAATAAACAGAGCTTTGTAGGGGCAAGCTGGAGATGAGAGCATCACCTTACAAAATGTGAGGTTCTGAATAACCCTGCAAGTTCCAAAATCATTGCTTGGAGGAAGTTCACTGACATGAATACATCATGTAAAAGTTTTAAATCATCCCCTGAAAGTGAAATCCTTCAGGCTGGAATTGATGTTTATGTTTATTTTGCTTTTCTCATGTTATTGTGCTGCCTTTGATTTGGGGAGTGTGTGTGTGTGATTGTGAGATAATAGGTTTTGCTAATGTGAATTAGGGAATGCTGCATTGCTCCAGACTGGTAGATAAGAAGTTTTATACCATCCCATGTTTTAGCTTTTTTAATCTGTGCCAGGTGCTAGAGGAAAAGTGAATTTTCAAATATTTTAATTAGTATTGCTCTTTTTGAAAACTGCACTTTTTCACTTTTGAAACCAGCTGCGTCACTTATTTCAGTGAGTTCAAAAGCACACAGCTGCAACAACCTTGTAAAAAGTCCCCCAAATCACAGCTTTAAATTCTGTTGTCTCTTAGACCCTATTCTCCTCTCCCCTTTTCCCACCCTGAATGGCCAGAACTTCTTGTCTTTATAGCTAGAGAAGCTATTGTTGGCGTAGAAAAGAATTACAAGTCCACAGGGTTTTGTTTTTTTTCAAGGCATAGCTTTGGGGAAAACTTCTACTTTTTGAAGTATCTGAAGAGGAAGTTATGAGATAGGATAACTTTTGTGTTCTGGGAGAAGCTGAGCGGGATGGAATATTTTGTTGGGCTGTAGAAATAGTCTTGTGAGCAGCAGTGGCATGTGGATTAGCCAAAAGTGAATGAACAGTGGAGCTTTTGCCACCTTCCAGAAACCCTAAGGCAGTTTGTATTTCTGTAGTTGTCTTTGATGTGATACTACCCTCCTCACTAAAGAAAAGGGCCCGTTGGCTCAGACCCATATGTGGATTACTTCATCTCACATTCCCCTAGCCTTCGTGTCTACCATCTGAGATTCAGGCCTAGTTTTTTCATTCATTTGTTTTAATCTGTTGTTAGGGATGAACCTGCATGAGGAGGCTCGAAATCCTCCTTTAATCTGCAGTCCATAAGAAGTAACAATACTAAATTTCAGTGTTCTGGTTCAAAGGCCAGGTGAGTAACAAAAGCCCATAATGAGGATCTTCTGGTGACCCTCAGCTGAAGGGTCAAATTTGGGGTTTCCCTTGTGCACACAGTTCGGGGAACCACAGTGTATGAGTGTTACGCACATCAGGTTCTGGCTTTGTCAAATGACTGACATTAATTGCTGCTCTGATAAATGTCAGTGCTTTGTTTGAGAAGTGGACAGTTTAAAAACTCAGCAAGAGCATTTTCAGTACACGCCTGTATCCATGATCTGAACTGTGGGAAGGATGACATGACATGCGTGCAGATTTTGAATCTGAGCTTTCTGAAATCTGTGGGTGTGTTCGGAAGTTTCTGCCCCTGGCTGAACTGCACAGCCTCTTCCAGGAAAAGGTGCTGTCTTGCTTATCCTCTCAGTCCCCAGAGAGTAGATGTGATGGTGAGGATACCAGCTCTGATTTTTGTAGATCCAGCAGGGTGATGCATTGGGAAGCACCCTGAAGCTTCCCTGTTTATTAAATTTCTAGCAGCTGTTCCTGGCTGTTGTCAGGTACTGAACCGGAATGGACTTTTGGTCTGGCTGATTTATGGCTGATCCTGTATTCCCAGCCTTGCTACTCTGACTCGCAGATGGACTCTCATTTGCCCCAAGACCTCCATTCCCATGCTCTTCATCCAATAAGCAGTTACATTTGTGAGGACACTTGCATTTTTAGCCTTGGAGGATTAACCCTGTCATTGCAGGAAGAGTTGTTGCCTTGTGTTTTTTGCATTGGTCCAGCTTAGCTACCATTCCTTTATAGACGGACTGCCATATAGCGGATCCTATTCCTTGTGTGGGTGGTAGTGCCCAAAGTGGGCCTGGTATTTCGTAAAACTTGTTAAGTGAATGTTGTCCTGTCCCTACAGAAGAGCGGGTCGTTCCCATTGAAGTCTGCCGTTCCAAACTGTCAAAGTACTTGCAGGGAGTTGTTTTCCGCTGTGATAAGTGTACCTTTACCTGCTCCAGTGATGAGAGCTTGCAGCAGCACATAGAGAAGCACAATGAACTGAAACCTTACAAATGCCAACTCTGCTACTATGAGACCAAACACACAGAGGAGCTGGACGCTCACCTTCGAGATGAGCACAAGGTAACATCCAAATAGTTTTCATTTGTAGCAATCTACCCTTCGCAAATGCTGTATTAGTTTACTTGCATGTCAACTCTGAGTAGCCAACTTGCCGTTAGTTTTTTTTTCTCTCCCTCCCCAAATGTGTAAACTAATCCCATGCTGGGCTTCACTTCCTCTGTTTTCTATTATTTCTTTTTCTTCTTTAGAAACTCAAAATTGAGGGTTTCTAAAGCTGTTCAGATTGATCAGAATTGGCAGACTGTTGTATGCAGAGTATGATTATCTGGAAAAGGCACTTGTGTATGCTAGGTTTATTTAAAGAGGGGAAAAAAAGAGGGTTGTGAAACAATATTAAGGCTGTGTGATTCAGCCTCCCTAAAAGGCAGGAGATTCCAAACATTAGATTGCTCTGGCAACTTCAGCAGCGTGACATGCCATGCATATTTTAATAACAAAGAGGGCAATATCTCTCCATTTACATTTAACAAGGGAAAAATAAACAGCAAGTATAACCAGGTCCTAGATTAGGACTGCTTTGGAGTTTTTGTGGAGTGGTTGAGTGAAGACCTGAGCCAGTCTTTGACAAGTCATTAGAGGCTTTCCACAGACTGTTAGCTTTGAATTTCCGTAACTGAGCTGCGTAACTGAGAGACACTTACGTTCTAAAACTGAGATGTGTTATGGACTATTTGTTAGTCTGCTTCCTTGTCACATTTTCAGGGGAGGCAGCTATACACCTCCGCCTGTTGGAGCTGAGCTGCCCAGGTCCTCACTAAAATCTCACTCCTACTTCATTGACTGAATGACACTTTCCTTATAGTCAAATACATTTATATTGACAGAATTAGCAGCAGAAGTCCCAGCAAAACTTTTCATGCTTAAAAAATATTTGGCTGTCTTATAAAAACAAACTCTGTAAACTTACGTTGGCCTGCTATGCTTATCTGCCCTCTCCTTTATTGCTTCTGGAGAGTCTTCTGCAATTCACATGGTACATGAGATGCCCTGTGCCTCCTAGGCACCACAGCAAGGTGCCTGGTGTATCCAGGAGGCACTATTCCTCATTCTTTTCACACAGCGCATCAGGCTGGGAAGATTATTCCCTTACTTAGCTCTCCCCTCCAATTCAGACCTCCAGTGACGGTGCCAGTAGTTTAGGGTATATTTTCCCCATTTCTCTTTGGCAATTTATCTCTCGCTAACTTGTGTCCAAGTTCTGGGCTCAGATACCCAAGTGATATATTGCACCTTAAAGAGTTCCTGTGCATGAGCTGAGTTGAATTAAGTGCCTTGCATGTGGTCTTGTTTGTTTAAATCTCAGTGGGTAACATGTTAAGTCAGAGAACCTTGTCACAGCTGTGTGTACGGAGTAGTGCTAGGAATCTGCACACCACCGCATTTAGGATAGTTTGCTATTTGGAGATATAGTACAGTCTCATTCACATGCTCCTTAGGTTCATTCACATTCTCTTTCCCACAGAAGGATAAAAAATAGTCAGTGGGTGTTGATACTTCATTCAACATCTTGCAGGAGGTGGTGTACTGCATTCATTCCTCCCGCCTCCATCCTCTCTGCCTATGTGGCTTAGTGCCTGTGCTGCTGGAGGGCTGTCTCTTTGCATGAAAGATGAATCCAAAATCCTTCCCAGCAGTGATCAATGAGCTCAGAGGGTGCTTGTCATCCAACAAGTATTAGCCCTAATGTCCTGGTCATGCTCCACGCTCTCTGCCTCTACTGTAAATCTGGACTGCTCCTCTGCTGTTTCTGTTGGATGTGGTGGAGATCCTGACTTCTGTGCCCTAAGCTGCTCTTTTCATACTGCTGCTGTGAGCTGTTAAGTAGCTGGTGCATTTCACCCTAGAGTTAGCTGAATTTGACTGCTGGGTGAAGTGTTCCCATTATAGTCTGTGTATCAGTTTGCAAAGCACTTTGCAGCCCTTTATAATGAAAATTAATCTGTTATTAATGAGTGAAAGTGTATGTGGCACACAGCAGCCGTGTGCTTAGTAAAAGACCCATCCTTTCATGAATGAAGCTGAATGAACTAGTCAGAAATAATTTTTCTTCAGTGTTGCTGTGCAGTAGTAATGTTTGATCAGCAGTTGAATGGTCCCATGAAAAGAGGATACAACTTAAAGTGTTTTGCATTTCTTGGCTTTTTTTTTCATTTTAATACATCAAAACCAGGGTTTTACTGAAAGTCATTAATTTTTGAAAACCAAAAATGAGAAATGCAGAATAAACAGCATAAGAAGAATCACTATCATTGAAAAGAAATGAGTATTAATTTGATTAGATGACTGCATGTCACCTCTAGCTGAGCAGGCTTTGGGGTGTACTCGATTTTGTTTTGCATATGTGATGATTTTTCTGATTAGCTGATGATTGTGCTGATTGCTGACAGAAGTGTTTCTTTCAAAGGTGAGTCGTAATTTTGAGCTGGTTGGACGGGTTAACTTGGACCAGTTGGAACAAATGAAGGGGAAAACAGAGAGCTCCAGCAGTGATGAAGAAGAAAAAGAAGAAGAGTTAAGCCCCAAGACTGAAGAGAGAGGTCAGTGCAGCTCTTCTTTTTTTTTTCCCTTGGCACTGCAACATGCCCCACCAGTGCCACCAAGCAAGGTCAACTGTTGACTCTACAGGACATTCCTGTAGAACCATGCAGGCATGCCAGCAGGATCAGAATGGGGCTTTTGTGAAGACACTGCTCCTGGGGGAATCTCATGTTTCTAATCCTTATTACAAGTTTTCTGTCTATTAAGAAAATACATACTATGAGAAAACACAGATAGCATCTGTGACTTATCTGCCCAAGCAGATAACATCTATCAGGGCTTGGAAAACTACGTAAGTGGAGTATTTTAGTGGTCTGTCAGTTTTTCTGTTTTGGTAACCAATTTTCAGCTTTTCACTCGGCATTGTTCAAGTGAGGGATGAAGGGGTCCTGGCCAAACTTTTTAATGGGCTGTTATTAACTCTGTGCCCAGCTTTCCTTGTTAGACAGAGTCARTCCTGTTGCGGTTGCTGCAGTTGGCAGCTCTGCAGCCAGGGTAGGTCCATGCCCTATCTGTACTGTTGTGTGTTTAAATATGTGCCTAAGTTAGTATCTAAGACTAATCCCACTGACTGCAGCAAGGCTAGGCCATGTGCTTGCTAATGCTTTTAGTTCGGTTGAAGTTAGATCAGCAGGGAAAAAGTAAATTCTCTGTAAATTGAACTAAGAGTTTCTTGTCCTTCCCTTCCGACAACCTTCCTCCATGGACACCAGGCTATTGCAGTATCTGGCATAAACTGTGTGCTGTCTAGTCTGTTCTGGTGCACAAGTCAAATGCAGTATATTCATAGCTCTTCAACATCTTTAGCCCTGTGATGTCTGAATGTCATGTTCCTGGGGTCACCCACCCTCTTGGTGCTGACAACCGCAGTTAGCCAAGTTCTGTGTACTTTAACTAAAGGTACGCCACCATGTTTACCTTTTTCCTCCTGAATTTTCAGCTTTCAGACTCACTCAGGAGTTGTTCACAAAAGAAAATGCGTCTCCCTATATCTTTTCAGACCTTGAAAAATTCTGATTTCTGGATTCACAGGTTGTTTACGGAACAGGAGGGGCTCAGATCATGCATCTTACCTTTTAACAGCAAGACCTCAGTGTCTTGGCTTTTGTTTAGTGTCCCTGTAGCATAAATTTGGTCTGAGCTTATGACCAGCACTTCACTTCAAGTGTGGTTAGTGATAGCTTTTATTTAAATGAGAAAGGAAGCGAGTTGGATAGGAAACCATTTATGTTTTAATGAAAAATATCCTTCACAATATCTTAGATAAAGCAGTAGAAAAATCGGAGGAGGACCTAAAGGGATGTTTGTTCCATATGCATTTCAAAGTTCGACATTAGTAACTCGTATGGAAACATGCTTGGGTATCTGTTCGGGGACAGCTTCGACCCTCAGAGCTTCAGGGCCGGAACAATGATGGTGTAATGATTTGACTAAAGGACCAGCTCACCTTAGTTGCAGATGTAGCAGGCTGATTAATGTTTTGTATAGACCCACAGCTAGCAGGGGATGAATAGTCATGCTGTCCCTGTGAGGATTACCTTAGCATTACATACAAGCACAGGTGCTGAAGTGACCTTGGAAGCCATAGTATCTAGACCAAGGAGAAGAAGGTGCTATCTGCCAAGCCTTACAAATCCCTGTAAATGCATCATGGGGAGGGGGACAGCCCAAGGTGAAGTTCAATGTTTAAACTGGCTTTAGGTTACACTGTGAAAATGTAAAAATATCACCTTCTATGCTGGAGATTCAAATTTGCAGGGATAGTAGATAAGTGTTATCCCCATGTTTCATGTGATCCATAGTTAAGCAAGGGATAGTATCTTAATAATTCTAATTCTTTTATTTTGTACTTTTTTCACCTGTATCTGTGGTTTTAATCTGTGACTGGCTAAAATGATTTCTGCATGCTTGTTCAGATGACCAGTCTAAAAAAATGATGCGTATTTCCAAGTTTGCTTTGCAACTGTTCTTTCCTGACTGGCCTGTAGGGTCAATGTTTCACCATTGTTATTTTTTCTCCTTTTGAATCTGTTACCATTTGTAATATATTATACTAAAACAGGTAGAAAATGCAGAAAACCCTTATGCCTACTACAGCAAGGGTATTTAGAAAAGATCTAGTTGTATTGACTATATTTTTCTAGACAAGTTGTTGATAACCGCTATAAGGTGCAAGATGCAAAGTACACGTTTGAAAAATGTCCCAGTGAGACAGGAACTGAAGGCATGGTTGGATGCTGACTTGCATGCTGACATCTCCCTATGGATTTTCAGAAGGTACTTCTAACACAGAAATGGTTTGTCCTGTTAGCAGAGGACCAGACCTAAGGTTTTGAATATAGCCTGTCACACTGGCTAATGCTGTCACAACTTTCAAACCACATCAAACTGTGTAATCCTGTATGCGACTCGGGTGCTTTTGACAATTCTAACCTTTGTAGTGTTAGCAGGAAGTGGGATTTGCTGAGAGTGCCTCTGTGTGCTCTGAGTATCTGGAAGCAAATGCTGTCTGAACCATCTGAAGTCTGTGACTTTGGTACAACCAGAATTTCTTCCCATGAGTCAAACAGCTGTCTGGATTCGCCACTTTGACTTCAGGCTGGTATGTGCAGTACTGAAGGTGCAAAGAAGAGTGTATTGCTTCTCCAAATGGGCTGTTGAACAGTGGACCAAAGAAGGGCTTTGGCCCATGTGAACAGGCAGAGCTGGGCAGCAGAGCTCAGCAGAGCTGAACTGCTATTTTGGGTGGGAAAGGAAGGGAGTCGTTGACTGCTGGTAAAGGATAGTACAAAATATATTGACCTGGGAGGAAGAAGATAAGGGGGGAAAAAGAGGGTGTCTGGCATACACCATGGAAAGAACAGCTCCCTCTGGTAGGGACTGCATTCCAGAGGGACTGTCTATCTTTGCTGACCTTTATGTCTTAGTCTTAGCAGAAACTGGAATCGAGAGATGTTTTTCCACAGTAGACAAAAATAAACGTCCATGAGTGTTTGTATGTGTGATGGAGCAAAACCACAGAGAGGTCAGGTGTCAGTGCAGTCTGTTACCTCTCTTCTGCAGGCCCCAGGGAAGAGCAGCTTCTGGTACTTCTCCAGGGAAGCAGTCCAGATTCACAGCCCTAGAAGTAAAACTGATCAGGAAGTAGGGTGAACAAGATAGTGTTTTCTGAAGAGGTGGTGGATTTACTAGAGTAGCACTTGCTGATCTTAATGGGAGTTGCAAGTATAAATCATGGACTGGTTTGGGTTGGAAGGGGCCTTTAAATATCATACAGTCAAACCCCCCTGCCATGGGCAGAGACATCTTTCACTGGATCAGGTTGCTTAAAGCCCCCTCCAGCTTGACCTTGAACACTTCTAATGATGGGGCATCCACAACTTCTCTGGCAACCTGTTCCAGTGTCTCAACACCCTCATCTTAAAAAATTTCTTCCTTATGTCCAGTCTAAACCTACCATCTTTCAGTTTAAAACCATTATGCCTTGTCCTGTCACTACAGGCCCTGGTAAAAAGTCTCTTTCCATCTTTCTCATAAGCCCCCTTTAAGAATTGAAAGGCCGCAACAAGGTCTCCCCAGAGCCTTCTCTTCTCCAGGCTGAACAACCCCAACTCCTCCCTGTTTGAGCAAAACAGCCTCTATGTTGTGTATCTCCTCTCTGCAGATCCCGGAATAAACTTCGTATTGTGTACTATACAGTAGGTATGTTCTTGTACAGAACAGCAGGATTTGCTTCTAAAACTTACCCTCTATAAATATTTCTCCCTGTACCATGACTAGTCTGTGTGTTGCAGTGTATTTATAAATTTGTACCACACAGAAGGTATTAAAATCCAGATGTAAACTGAACTAATGGCATTGACTTACTTTCTGGTGCTCCTCTTGACACAGCACCTTGCTTTATGATATTTAACCACATAATAAATCACTGACAGTAAGAAATACAAAGTGGGTTTTTTTCTTTCACGGGGAGGAAGCAAAAAATGATATTAAGAACCATTCCATATAGAACTTCAGTAAAGACTAACTAGTAACTAGTGAGAAATGTGTCACAAAAATACATTTACAGGACTTACGTACGAATAACAGGGAATGTGTGGGCAATTTTAAGTTCATAGGCTGATCTTGAACAGAGTAAATCTGAGAGTGAAGAAATCAAGTGAGCAGAGATCAGAACCAAAATGAGGCAAAATCCCTTTTCTTTTATTATGTAGTTTGGGAGGAGTCAGAAAGACATTCTGTTGATTTCTTGCTTAAGATAATCCCTGCTAAGGAATTAATGCTCTGAGCAGATGGTGCTGTCTCATTTCCAGCAAAAGAATAAAGTGAGATAGTCCATGCAATTATTTTTAATGGCTTGTGTGGTGATCTTCTTAATTTGTGAGAAAATGTTTCATCTTTTGTTAAAGCTGGCTGTGTTCACATGGAGCTTGGCTTTCAGAAATACCGCTCCCTGAGCTGCCAGTGATTTCACTCATATTACTAGGTGCTTGACACTTCTGCAAATGAGGCCCCAAGCACTTTGTATAAAAAGATTAGGATGGGATGAAACACCTATGCAGTTAAGATGCAGGACTTAACCCATGAGACTTCATGATGAAGGGATATCTATTTATTATGGGGATCACATGTTAAATATACCAAGTCTTTGTTTCCTAAAATTTGTACTACCAATTCAAAAACTTACAGATGGGCTTTAGTGGGTTTTTTGATTTTGCTTTCAAGCCATTTCAGCCCTAAACTTCGCAGTTTTGGGTTTGAATTAAAACTCCACAGTCTCTTCATTTGTTGAAATACAGGAATAGAGAGTAGTAACTTGTTACCCTTATTTGCAGAGGTGCTTTAAGACTTAGGATGGGATTTGTCGCTTGCAGTGTCACTGCTTTCAGGGAGTTGCATTTTCACAAACACAGTTGTTTGATAGCTAAGTCCTTTTGCTTCTCAGGGATGAGAAGGTGCAGCAGAGGGGATCGGAGTAGGATCGCAGTGGTCCCTTCTTGCTCTGGCACTTCTGAATTCGCGGGCTATGCTGTCTTTTTCCAGATCCCATGATGTTTCCTGATAGTGGTGCTCCAGAGAAACGCTTCCCGTGTGAGTTCTGTGGCCGATCATTTACAGAAGGCTCTGAGTGGGAGCGACATGTGCTGAGACATGGCATGTAAGTTGGTTTACATTCCTTTGCCAAACAGCCAAATGTAACAGTAGATCTCTCTGCATTCCCCCCACCCCATTCCTCACCTCCCCAAAAGCCCTTGTGATGAAGGCAAACACAATTCTATGAAGAACAATTCTGTCTATCACAAGTGTGGATACAGTCATCAGATGTCTCTGCATGGGAAGTTCCTGTTCATCCTTTTTAACTCTGCTGCCCAGGGTGGCTGTAGACTGTAGGGTTTAACTGTCATTCTGAAACTTAAGATTGTCCCAAGGGGAATACCACTTGGCCAGGATTAACTTTACCTGAGTGTACTGTTGATTTTGCCTGCCAGAAAAGCAGCATAAAAATGCTGCAGAAAATTATACAGAATGTTCTAGGAAGCAACTGTGGGTTTTTACCCTTTATTGTTACATCTCTTCCACATGCTTGCAGCAAAACTTGGATAGCAGTGCAAAGAATCATGTTCAGAGAAGTGTCAAGACCTTCAAGGGAAGTAAAATCAATCTGAATGAACTCCTCCTAAAATGTGCATAGAGAAGTTCACTAGTTCATCTTCATAGTGAAGTTCTTTGTCTTTCTATAGCAGTTTGCACACTGTGGGATGATATGCATCACAGATAAGATAGGCAACTCTGGAACAATCATTTTCCTTCTTTTGGTGAAGATCTCATCGGTAGCAGAGATCTCTTTGCTGACCAGAGTTTCTTCAAAGAGTAGATTTTTCATTCAAGGTTGCTGGCATGTGGAAGACATTTGAATACAATATTGTAGGTTAACTGTAATAGAATTATTACTTCTCTTACCCTTAATCTTGTCTGCCTAAATATGAGTACTTGAAATGTTGCAACCTATAAAAAGTTTTATTGGATCATTAACTCTTTGGGAAAAAGTACTCTTTTCTTGCGCCTTTGTTTGGTGCCTTGTAAGTCTTGTTTACAAGGGACTGGGGAAGGAGAATAAACTTTTAAAAGTCAGAACTGGGGTTCTTCCCCCTCATCTCATATCTGTCCCAGTGTAGAGCAAATAAAGATTTGGTTTCAAAGCTAAAATGTCATGGGTCCCACTGGTAGCTTCATTCCACTGCCTCTCCTTTTGAGCATGAAGTGGCAATGGTGTGGCTGCTGGCATCTACCTTTTTAGAAAGTTATCTGGTTTTCTTCCTTGTGTGATATGCACAGATTGGCTTTGCTGTTCTCTATGTCAGCTGTAAGTGTTCCTGTTTTCTGCTGCTTGGCTTTCCAGGGCACTGAATGAAAGCAAGCACAGGACCAGTGAGGACAGCCAGCCAAAGGAGGACGTAGAAGAAACTGTTAGCACACTGCCAGAAGAAGAAGAAGAAGGCATTGAGAAAATGGTGGTGGACTATTCCCACAACAATGAAACAGCAGTCAGCGTGGTAGCTGCTGACAAACCTCTCCAAGACAACTCGGAGGCCAAAAACGAATAAGCATTTGGTGTGATTCTAATCAACGTACTTGAACAGTGATGAATGGGGTGGGGTGGGCGGGTGGGGTGGGCAGAAGGAAGAAACAAAGCTGCTTTTAGGACTGAATGATCTATTTTCAAAGCACTGGTACCTGTGTGAGTGTGTGTATATTAAAGTTATTTAAGTGATGGAATAAGTGGCTCCATTACATCACTGCATCTTTTCTTCTGGATCTTGACAATGGGAAGTTATATTCATCTTGGACTAATGAAGCAACTCCCCGTATTCCTACATTACACATCGTGCTTTGCAGTGGAGACTTGGATTGTTTGTGAATGGAAGCGTCGTGAGCATGGAAGAAGTGGGGGGGACAACTTTTCAACGCACAAATTTGTGTGCGTTTTTCTAGTTTTAATACATAACGCTTTTCCAGACTGAATGCAACTGCTTTAGAAAAGAAAAAAAAAGAGGAAAAAAAAAAAAAAAAAGGAAAACAAAAACAAAAACAAAACAGAAACTGCTTTGCTTAAAACAGTCACCTGTTTCCTAGTACCTCAGAATTAACCAAGGGAGATCTCTGCATTTGTCAGTACTACCTGTTGTTGTTGTGGTTAAATGTAGAGAGACTGCTGGGCAAGGTGGTGAATGGAGGAAGAAAAAAAGTTTTAAAGAATGGAAAACAAATTGTGCTTAAAATCCCAGTGTGGGTTTTATTTCTTAAAATACTGTGATTTTTTTAATTATTTTAGTAAAAAAAAAAACAAAAAAAAGAGAGAGAGACTTTAATTCCTAGATAACTGTTTGTGAATTGTCATCCTTTATTCCAGGTAAGCTGTTTGTTAGTATTCAGTTATAATTTTAGGATTTGATAGATTTCATGTGACTGATTGTGCAGTTTTGTTTGCCACATGTTTATTTTCTATCAGCCTGAGGTGTTACAAATACAGCACAATTAAGTTTCTCATGTAAAATGAGTATTTCTTTTCGAGGGGGGGACAGGGAAAGGAGACTAGATCTTGTGAATAGAAGTTTTTGTTGTTGTTGTTGTTGTTGTTGTTGTTAATTTTAAACATATGGAAATAACAAAGAAGTTTTAACTTTTTTTTAAAAAACTAAAGAACCAAACTTAACGGCACAGCTATGCAGCTCGCGGGCCAAACACATAGGTCCTCATAACTGTTCTGTTGCTTGTCATATTAACATCTATCAGTCTCACACCAGTAACTTTTCATTAAGATTGGCTGCCTTTTTTTCTTCCGTCTGTGGTGTGCGTGTTTTCTTTTTGTTTTGGTGTGGTGGGAGGGAGGGGTGTCTGTTAACACATCTTTTTGCAAGCGGAGGTGAAATACATACGACATTGAGCCTGGAGAACTACTTTTACTCGATTCAAGATGGAGTTGCTAAGTTTTTCCCCTCCTCCTTAGCTCTTAGCATGAGGGGAGCAGCGTAGAATGAATAGGAGCCTGCATACCTAAGTGGCTGATCCTGCACTACTTCTCAGGTGGAAAGCCTACCAAACTCCACAGGAATTTTGCCTGAGCAATGAATACAGGATCTGGTGCCCATGGTATGTTCTGATTGTGAACAAAAAAAAGAGTTTCTTTCCAAAAAGTAGAAAGTACTTGACTGAAACCTAGTTTTAGAAATGCATGTGTCTTCGTTTGTTTTTTTTGTTTTGGGAGGGATCTGTGGGAGGGGGAGGGGGGGAAATAGGAAGCTGCTGAGGAAACGGTGTCCTAGAGAGCTTCACATAAAATTGATGGCAAAAATGTTGCATTTGTGGAATAAGTGCTACTTGAGAAGCATGGTGTTTTGCTTTTGGGGATTCATCACTTGTGTGTTACGGGGATTCTTTTGATTTTTTTGTTGGGTTTTTTTTTGTTTTGTTTTTTGAAGTAGGGAGGGAATGTCATGGAAAAACACATTGGAGGGACAAGTATAAATACACATTTTGTGTCTGTATTTGTTTTTTAATTGGCCTCATTTCAAATGTATTTAAACAGTTCCATACCTGGATTGGGTGTTTGTAATGGTTACCAAAAATGAAAAAGAAAAAAAAAAAAAAAGAAATGATTGTGACATGCTTTTATCACTACTTTATTTTTCAAATAACATGTAAATATTGTAATCCATTGGATTTTGTTTTGCTAACCTGTTAATAAAAAATATGGGACCATTATCCTTTTAACAAGCCTAGAATGTCATATTTTTTTTCCTTTTTTTCTTTTCCCAAAAATGTATACCTGATATATTGTGGACACACATTTTAGATGCATTATTATGATTCTGTTGACTGTAATGACATAGAATTGAAAATAACATTTTTTTTTCATTGTTTAATTTATACAGAGGACTTTTTCAGAGTTTGACAGAAGGAAATAATAGCAAAATGCTAACCCATTGGCTTCAGCACTCGGTATTTCCTGATTTTAAAATTACTGCTTACTGATGGGGGATAGGAAGGGGATACTGAACTGTTGCACTGACGGGTTTGTTTTTTTTAAAAAAAAAAAAACAATGAAAATTAATAAAAACTTTTTAAGAGTGTGTGCTTGTGTGTGTGTAGTTTTGTATTGGCTACTCTGATGATAGGTCTGTTCAAGCAACTGGTTCTGCAATGAGCAGCTCTGGGAGGGAGCAAAGCACCCTTTTTCGCCTCTGCACCCTTTCCTCCCCCATTTCACAGGGAATTTTGGATTTACAGGTGGGGTGAAGTGACATCCCTTAGCTCACACAGGTCTAGGGTCTACCACATCCCCAAAGAATGCCTTGAATATCCACTAGCCCAACATCCATTAGAGGTCAAGGGCACACTGCCAAGGTCTGCTAACTCCTCCTGAACCCAAACATAGAAATGAAGGAATTTTGCAGGCTGTCTTGAAAGATCAAAATAGATGGAGAAGGGCTGGTATTTGGATTATCAACTAAGTCACTTCATGAGTTGGGATACTGCATGCTCCGATATCTGGTGACCTACTGAATCCAGCGTTGGGGCTGTTCTTAATTGGAGTCCAACATACACCCAGTAAGATGGAGCAGGAGGCAGCATTTTTTCGTCTTTCTCCATTGAAAACTTAAAATTATGCTTGTGGTGTTGTCTTGGAATCTTTATTTGCTAAATAAAGGTTTTAAAATGCACGTTAAGAAGATGTCAGAGGTTTTTTCCTGAGTGTGTTTTAATCAGATCCTGTTTCCAGTTTAAGTAGCTTTTTGATTGTACTGGAACTGGATCTCAACTGAGTGTATGTTGAACAGTACAAAAGCTTTGATCATCTGATAGCTTTACATGCTTCCACCTTTCTCCCTAAGAGTCAAAATATTTTTTCGTTAAAATACTTATTTCCTTATGTTTACGGACAAAAACAACAAAAAAAAAAAGGCATTTTGGGCTGTTGGACATTGCCTTTTTTCAGTGATCTCTGGAAACATTTGTTCATGAGGGAGACCTAAAAATAATTTGGATGTTGTATGTTCTAGCCCAGAGCTAACCTGCACTTCCACCAACTTAGAAAGAGAAAGGGTTGCTCAGTAGTATGTCACTAACAAGAATTACATAACTGATGTAATGAAAGAGCTTGGGATTTCTAGAGTATTACAGTTGCATTATCCTATTTACCTCAGTGGCAGGATTGTGTGAGTTTGAAAAAAAGCCTGCAATCTTCCCAGTTTTAGGTTTCTGGCTGAACGTGATTGGATCACCTGCTTTGAGATTCCTGTGCTGAATTGCAATACAACAAGGGGGTAGGAAGGAAGAGAGAGGAAATAGTTACTAACGTGATCCTTTACTCACATTACTTCTCTGCCTCGCTGGACAATTCCCTTTCTCGTAACTGGGAGCCCTGGACTTCACAGGGAGCATTTGTGCCGTGGGACAACTGGTGTTCTGCACACACTGTATTCCCAGGCTTATTGTCCTTCCTTTTCTTAAGAAGTCTGGGTAAATGTTTGCCATGTTATTGCTAGCTGACTGCTGGCATTTTCTTTTGGTCTAGAGGTACAGTGCCTGAATGCTCTCCATGCAAAGATCTTGCCTTCGTATTCACACCGGTGTAAAGGCTCTGCAGGAGTTGCTATGGGAAGGGAGACCGCTATCTCCCTCCCTTGCAAACACGCAGCCTCCCTGGAGAAGAGTTGAGCAGTTGAGGTTACACTGTTACTCAGAGACCAACACTGAGGATTGGCAGGGTCACAGTAAGTAAGGATTATAGATCCAGAACTGTAGGGTTTCCAGTGGAAAGTCCGCTCTTTGCGAAGTGATGGGGACTATGTGAAACGTTGATACTTGTGGCCCAGTTATCTTGGAAACTGGTGCCGCACAGACGACTTCATGTGAATTTAAACAGGAAAAGTCAGTCTCCTGGTTTCAAGAAAATACCTAAATACAATTGCAGATGTTCAGTACATTTCAATGAAAACTGCCCCAAGTTTCTCCACTCTTCTTCAACCTGAAGTCTTTCTTCAATATTTTTCTGATAACACGGGGCTTTTCCACCATAAAAGCCAGCTGTCTGGCTCCAAAGCAGCAAGGTTACTGAATAGGAACTGATTCTGGGTAAGAAGATTTTGGAAAAGGGAATGTTTTAGTCCAAGATAGGCTTAAGATATTAGAGAAACCTTTCTTTCTTTGCAGCATGGTTAATTCCATGCCCCCCACACCTGCTGGAAGCAGGGATTTCAGTTTGAGCAGTCTGGAGTACAAAGTTTAGCCTTGAAGGCTACAGTCCTTCCAGGATGCAGTTTGTAAACCTTTTTTATTGTCTTCTCATGTGTCACATACCAAACTGTCCTCACATAAACAGATGGGTGCAAACACCCTGTGAACCTAAAGTGGGGCTGGGTGGCATAAGTCAAAAAGCAAGCATCCCGGCCAAAGTCTTGGTAAAGAATGCTGATGCCTATTTGGATCAACTGATGTTTGAAGAGCCTGGCTGAAGGCATTGTCTTTCCTGCTGCGTTTTCAGTTCCTTTCCTGTGTGTGGAAATACAGCACGTATTTTGTGAGGGCAGAGGGAGAGAAGGAAGCCTGATTCATCAGACATGCAGGACATGCATGTGTGGCTATAAAAGGAGAAGACAATCGGGTAGGACAACAGGGTGGCTTTTCTATTGGGAGAGTGGTGCAGCACTGGGGCAGATCAACCATGTCAACCATGAGCATGTGATATCTTCCTGTTGGTGGTTTTTTGGACTCATACACACAAAGCCATGACTGACCTGGTCTAGTGTCGGCAATAATCCTGCTTTTGTCAAGAGGTTGGACCAGAGACCTCCAGAACTTCCTCCCAGGCCCATTTTCTATTTCAATTTCCAGTTTTCCTATTTTTTCAGTGTTCTCTTAACCTTTGATTTCTCCAGCTTGTCTCTGACTTTTTGCAGGCCCAAGTTTTTCGTGAAGTGTGAATTACTTTAAGGACATGCTCACTGACTCATAGGCTCTTCTCTGACCAGCATTTCTGTCTGTCCTATGTCCCATCATTTTTGACAAAAAGGCATGCTTTCCATCTAAATGTATGCTCAGTGACACATAATGTACCTAAGGCAATGATCTTTTAGCAGGATCAAAGCAAATTTTATCAGACTTTATGGGTATATATGCATCATTAGCAGGGAACAGTACCGAACAGCTCTCATATGTAGAAAGTGGCTATCGTGTAGGAGAAGATATCGATCTGTGTTTCTGCATTTCATCTTGGCCCAAACTATTTAATTAGTTCTGACTTGAATCCTACAATTCCTTTTCTCCAGCACTCCCACAGTATGCTACAAATAAAGTGAAATACCCAACAAAATAGTGTCAGTGTGGTGGGGTTTTGGTTTTGCTTTGCTTTTGTGATCGAGCCAGTATTCTCGCTTGTTACAACTGGAGGAATCCAATCCAAAGTTCTGTCAACTTGGAAAAAAATGAGGAAAACAGCAYGAAAAATAAGCAAAATACAGTAACTTCTCATGCAATGCACTCCATTGTGTAGCAACAGATGGAGGGTGCAGCTAAGTGTCAGGTAGCACTATTGGCTTTTCTTTTATGGTGTTTGCCACCTATTTTGTTCTAGCAAAATGTGGGAATTGATCAGACCAGGTCTGTTCCCTGTCTAGTTCAGTGTCTTCACTCCTGAAGGAAAAAGCAGGAAATCCCATGGTGAGCAGGAAGGGAATAATCTGTCCCTAATTAAAGTCTCATCTTAATCCGTTTTGACGATAGCTTTATGCAAAGAAGCAGAAGGAGCCCTACCTCTTTCACATTCACTTTATATTACAGTAATATAAGTTACAGTACTTTTGCTACCAATTCCATTTTAAATTTTACTGAACTCTTGGTTTCTCTGATGAGAACTGAGAGGTAAAGTATTTTTGTGTTAGAAGAAAATTGTTATTTGATTATCTTAAAAAGAAATGGTTCCTAAAAGTTAGTTGTGTGATCTCTGTTATTCTTATGTTGTTCATAAAATGCATTTTTCATGTACATAAAATAGTCTGTCAAGAATTCCAGTTGATTCATTTCAGCTAGGATGCTTAGGAAAAAATGAAGTCAGCTGCTGGAATGAGAAGAGACATGCTTCTCTTCTCAAATAATTTGCCTCTTTGAATAGTTGGTGTAAAAGCAAATATGCCTCAGCTTGATTCTTGAATTCTCTATTGAGTTCACACTTCTATTAATGAAGAGCTTAGCACAGTCTAGCCAACTGTACATGCATGACTTCCAAATCTAAGTGAAATGTGTCTCTTTGCAGCTGTTCTGTTGTGCTCTCAGTAGTGTTTAAAGAGAGAAATATATTTACCAGCTATGCCTCAAATTAATTTAGCTTGTGTTGAAAATGTTGGACTGAAATTTTAACTTTTCTCTGCAACTGAAGGAAATCATATTAAGCTACTGGGCCAAATGATGCTTCAAGTCTTTGTGGAATCATTTAACTGAAGTCACTGAAGACTTCTAGCAGAGATGCTGCAGTAAAAGGAGTGATAGTTTTGGTCTGTATGAACCAGTAGATAATTAGAAAGCAAGCTCCGTGAAGCAATGAGTCTTTGATGTGTTATTTCCAGAGAAAATGTTTTCCTCTGCTTAGACTCTTCAGGACCTCAGGTATGTGATTGTTGAAACCACATGATTTAAGTAAAAATAGTCTTTCAGAAGTGGAAAGAATTTGGTTTCTCATAGGTAAATAAATATACAGCACTAAAAGCATGTTGCCTGCAGAAAGAATTAAGGTCTTTGAGCCATCTTGCTGCAGCTGCAGGGTATTTCTTGCTATTGCTGTAGGGGTCTCCTCCTGGAAAACAGGTTAAAAAATGAGGTTTTCTTCCGCTCCTCAGCTGCTTCTGTAATCACCTCTTCCGCCTTCCTTTGCAGGATTGCTCTTAGTAACCAGATGACAAACTCTGGGCATGCTGGAGCTGGTAGGAGTTGGGCTATTATATTTAGGAGAATGAGAACATTATCGTGGTTGTTGGTGCTAGAGGAAGCCCAGGCTCATGTACATGCAAGACTGAGACTATACAGACACCGTCCCTGCCTGGAAGGGAGGAGCATACAGCAAGGCAAGAAAGCAGAGTTGTCTGTTAGGCTTCAGTTGGGGCCAGACATAATTCATCTGGCGATCAAAAGAGTATCTTTGTGCTTGCCTTCATCAGTCCTTATGATCTGTTCTGGAGGGGAGGTGCAAATAGGAGGTGTGTTTTTTCTGCTCAGTCACAGAAAAAAGCTTTTTTGGGGTGAACGAATTTAAATGTGCCTGATCCTTCCCTGAGGAACTGGTTGGTCTTCTGTCCTATTCACCAAAAGCAGGGAAGACAGGCAATCAGATGCAGATATCATATCCCATATAATTAACTCAACTAAGAGCAGCAACAAAAGTGTAATTATATTCTTATAATCAGATTAAATGTATGTTGTTATTTAATCCATTTAATGTATATGTTTAGCAATTAGGATCTCATTCTGCAGGGATTCATGCTGTAACTTAGATTTCTTTCCATGTAATTTAATTGGAAAGCTGACAAGAAAATGCTCTTTTCCCATTAATTTGTATCAAATGGGTGTTGTCCCTGAGTGAATGGGCTGTTCGCAGGGACACTGTGCAGTCTGGGAGAGCCTTAGAGTGAGATGGAAAAGAGGAGTAAAGGATAAGACTCTCCAAAACAATGTGCTGTTTACACACATGGTGGCAAAAGTAAGCAAATTTATTACTTCCTTGGCAGCCTCCTTGCCTTTTAATATTCATAATGGCAGCTTGGGATTTTTAGAAGTCTCAGGGGACCTGTTGTCATCCTTTGGCATCTGAGTGGTTTTGGAAACATCTGAAAATCATGCTTGCCATTGCAGGAGGTGTGAGTTCAGGACTTAATTTTGGAGTTCGTATTATAGGTGTGCTGGTGACCAACAGGATCTCCTGGCACTTTTTTCTGATTGCAGACACGGAAGAGTCACTTTTCATGGGTAGTCTCCATTCACCTGGAGCAGAGGACTTCAGTCATCTGCTGCAGATCTTTTGGTCTTTGCTTGGGAAAAAAAGTAGACCTCCTCCTCAGTGTCATGCCTGACAGCAAACTCTGTGATTACACACTCTGCATTCAAGTAAAAGCACGATCAGGTACCACCACCAGTCAGCAGTGGAAAAGCGCTGTGCTCACAGGTGGTTAATCTGTTCAGGGAAGAGGTGATCATTTTGATTTTCATGCCAGTGGAGAACCTTGAGTAAGATAAGCCTCCAAGATTTCTCAATTAAAATGTTCAGATTCAATTTCAGAGAGCTCCATCCTGATAGGAACACTAGCAAAGGCTGTAAATGAAATGGCAAGGGTGCAATACAGATGATCTGTTCTCCAGCGCTCAGGTGAGTTTCTGCTTTATGAGAGTTTACTGGCTGATTCTATTTTAGTCATACTTTCTGCAAATAACAAGAACTCCATTTCATGGTTGGTTCTTACGCACATGTAGGTGATCTGACTTTTTATCAAGATAACTTAAGTCCTGGCCATTATGCTTATATTTTCCAGATGTCTAATGTCATCTGAAAGCTAATGATGGAAAAGGGAAAATGCAAACCCAGAGACTCATGGTACAAGCTCACTTCTTAATTTTTTTCTGTCCATGGGGTTATCTGTAACTACCATCCATGCTGACATAGTGCTTTCCCTCACAGACCTCAAAGCAAAGGATGAAGTGAGGTAAAATGCAAGTGCTTCTTCTTTTCAGCACTGAGGTGTCTGATCTCCGGGCTGGAGCTGGGTGCAAGCTATCCTCTCAGATCCAAATTGTGCATAAACTTTGGAGAAGTCAGGAGTGGAACACTGCCCAGTCCCCATGGTAGGTCAGGCTGAAAACTTACTTACAGCATGTCTGAATCCTGATCAAAACTTTGTGGCTCAGATCCATCTCTAATCTGAACATCTAAATTGATGATTCCTAAATAACCTCTCTGTACAGCTGTTTCATTGCTGGACTGCTTTGTTCTGCAGAAAGTTT
The DNA here is from genome assembly GCA_030449065.1 of Oceanodroma leucorhoa. Classification (NCBI taxonomy): domain Eukaryota; kingdom Metazoa; phylum Chordata; class Aves; order Procellariiformes; genus Oceanodroma; species Oceanodroma leucorhoa. The sequence goes on from JASVER010000098.1 coordinate 2,974,320, forward strand.
TCCAGATGTCTTTAGCTGTCTGTGAGCAGTGAGGAATCTTGTTTGCTTCTTCAACAGCAGGTTTCCAGCACAGCTTTAGTTAGTCCAGATTGTGTCCAATTTCAGGCTGGGACTTCTTTCTTTTAAAAGTAGTGATAGTCCTCTCTTGACTAACTTTCCTGTGTCGTGAATAACTTTCACTAAACCTGTGATATTTTGACTTTGAGTCCTCTCAAAGCAGGAAGAGTTGTACAAACTTGCATTCAAAATTCCTAAACCTTAATTCCTGTTTATATTCCAGTGACAGACAAGGACGTAAAACTATTTATAAATATCTCCTATCACCATTTCAAGGTCCCCTTCATGGAGGATCCATGCACTAGGAAGGCTTCTGTTGTTAATGAAGTATTTCAATTATTTTAATTCTCAAGCTTCTTTTCACAAATGGTAGTCATAATTTGAGCAAGAGCCCATTAGTATTTCATGCTAGCTTCCTTTGTCACCAATGCTCTCTCAAAGAGGGTAATTTATAGTTAGAGGTTGGAATAAAAAATGGAACACGACACCAATCTGCTTGTACATGGCAATAGTGTAAAGAAGTCATGTCACAAAAGTGTTTTTGTCGTGCTTGCTGTAGTATGAACAGAGCATAAACCCTTCGCCAAAAAATCTTACCATCTAAGGGACAAACAAGTCGTGGCTTACTGTCAGAGCAGAAGGAGGTTTTAATATCTCCATTTGCTAGATGGAAAACTGGTATAGGAAGTAGAGGAAATAATGTTGTCTTGGGGAAGTCTATTATAATCAGAAAACAAATTCTGGTAAGTTGGGTCCTTGTCCATGGCCGTAGTCTGAAGACCTTCCCTTCTTTTTTACCAGAATAAGAATGTAAAACCAGAAGGGACTGTCCGCATCATGGAGCTGGATCCTGCCAAACTAAGCTAACCATAAAACTGGTTCAGCCCTGAAAATTGCACTGAACATCTGCTCCTGTGCATAGAAGGACACTAAACCCACCTCAGAACTAGGCAACAAATGCCAGGCCAAGAACAACACCTCCCTGAACAAAGAATATAGACCCGGCATGCTGTGTCATAGAGTAAAAAGATCCATTTTTCTCTAACGACTTTCAAGACACGTTCAGGTCCAGGAGAGAGGAGAAATATGTTCCTTCTGCAAACTATTTGTTTCCTTTGAGCAGCTTTGTATTGTCCAAACTCTTGGTAAGGACACAAACTAGTTACTTTACAGGTTAGATGATGTCAGGATTGCTGGTACTCTTGTTGATGGTTATTGAACACATGAATCAGTTTATAGGGATTAGGAGTGTATTGGGTTTATGTGGCAAGGTTTTGGTAGTGCGGGGGCTACAAGGGTGGCTTCTGTGAGAAGACACCAGAAACTGTCCCCATGTTGGACAGAGCCAGCTCCAGCTGACTCCAGGATGGACCCGCTGCTGACCAAAGCTGAACCCATCAGCTACGTTGGTAGTGTCTCTGGGATAACGTATTTCAGAAAGGGTAAGAAACACTGCACAACAGCAGCTGTGAGAGAGGAATGAGAAAACGTGAGAGAAACAAGGTCAGTGAAAAAGGAGGGGGAGGAGGTGTTCCAGGCACCGGAGCAGAGATTCCCCTGCAGGCCATGGTGAAGACTACGGTGACGCAGGTTGTCCCCCTGCAGCCCATGGAGGACCCCATGCCTGAGCAGTGGATGTGCACTGAAGACAATGTCTAGCCCACACTGGAGCAGGCTCCTGGCAGGAACTGAGGCCCATGGAGAGGAAGTTTTCCAGCAGGACATATGAGGGCTGGAGCAGTTTGTTCCTGAAGGACTGCACCCCATGGAAAGAATGCACGTTGGAGAAGTTCGTGGATGACTGTCTCCAATGGATGGGATCCCATGCTGGAACAGGTGAAGAGCGGGGGGAGGAAGGAGTGGCAGAGACAACATGTGATGAATTGACCACAACCCCCATTACCCGTCCCCCTGTGCTGCTCAGGGGAAGGAGGTAGAGAAACTGGGAGTGAAGTGGAGGCTGAGAAGAAGGGATGGGTGGAGGGAAGGTGTTTTTAGTTTTGTTCTTGTTTCTCATTATCCTACTCTGTTTGATTGGCAATAAATAAAATTAATTTCTCCAAGCTGAGGCTGTTTTGCCCATGAAGGTAATTGGTAAGTGATCTCCTTATCCTTATCTTGATCTATGAGCTTTTTTTCATATTTTGTTCCCYTGTCTTGTTGAGGAGGGGAGGAATGGAACGGCTTGGTTGGTACCTGGCAGCTCGCCCAGGTCAACCCACCACAAGGAGCTATCCATCTCTTGGTCCTACAACTGCTCACATCTAAATCTGACCTCTTGGTAAGTGCACAGATATAGTTATAACAAGCGGGAAAATGCTTTCMGTTAAATATTTGCTTTAAGTTAAACCTTTGTGCATGAAAAGCAAACCATTTTTTATTTTTTGTATGACATATCTTCAAAGCTGGTAGGGTACGATAAATTCAGGTTTACTATCAAGAGGAGTAAAAATGCAATCAAATATAGTCAAAGAATTTAGACAAAATTAATGAGTGGACACCACTTTTCTGAGGGGGAACAGATCTGCCCACCTCCTTGGGGGTCTGTTAAATGATGCTTTTAAGGAAAGGGAGGCTTTTCTATCCACTCTGGTGAGAAGCAACCATGCATCTGTGCGTCTGGGTACAAGAGATGGCCCTCTCTTGTTGGACCTTCACCTTGACCGGGCACTTTCACACCTACCCCACAGAAGTCAGGGGGCTGGTTGGATGTCCTTCCTCTACCACCTACTTCTGCAAGCGGAGAGCAACAGCACAGGTCTCCCTCCAATAATTCATCCAGCTTGCTGGCGGCTCGGCCTTCCTTGACTGTTTGCAATACCTTCTTTTCTCTGAAGCTGTGCTGCAAGTCCACAGCCCTTCACAAACCCACAAGACCGTGCTGGCTGCCTGCAAACCCCTTCTACACCTGTGCCTCTTCTGTGAATCTGCACGCAATAGCTGAGAGCCTCTGTGAAGAAACCAATCTCTTGACTGCACTTGGCAGCCTTAAGCTATGTTGCTGAGGTGAGGATGTTATCTTGCCTGGAAAATGGAATTTATCCTTTCAAAACTGATTGTGGTGGGGAGGATGGTAACATTAGCTTGGGCAGCAGATGGCTTTTTCAGGAAGACGTTCTGGGAACGTATTCAGGTTTCGCCTTTCATGTGGTGTATGTGCATACTGGCAGCTGATTTAGACTAAACAAAGGGTAATTCTACATTGTGGTTTCCTTCTGTCAACAGACTGCGTGACTGGATGAAGTTCCCAATGGCATGTATCAGCTATTATTTTCCTTCCCTCTGGGATCCCTAGTAAGCATCCATCTTGACTGCAAGTCAAGTCTAAGGTGCACACACACATCCCCTCTTTTTCTACTTTTTCAAACTCCTGTTGCAATATCTAGTCACTCGTTCTCCTCCTGGCGATGATGGAGGCCTCCAGCTCTCTGGTTTCRGCTCCCCTCTTCCCTGGCCTCTGCCACAAGCTCGCCTGCTGATGCCATTTACCACTAATCATCTCCTCTTCCACGTGCGGACCTTCACTGCAGATTTACTCTCCTCTCTCTCCTGATGTGCTAATAGCTGCTGATGAAGTTCTCCACATTGTGAATCACTATTAACATATCTTTCACTGGCCAGATTTTTAAAAAGAGCTTCACAGAGATGAGAGCTGAAGAGCTTGCTCAGGAGCATCTCTTCCTGCTGTCCCTTCTCTGTCTTCTGGCTTTATCAGGAGCATCCTGTATTGTAAGAAAGGTGATTCTGGAGACAGTGAAACTGGATAATATATCATTGTTCCTGACAGAGTATGGGACACAGCTGATATAAAATCACTGAACGGTAGCTGAAAGCACCTAATTGCTAGAACGACCTGAGCACTGCATGTTAGGGGGTTGTTTCACATGGTTAATGAAGGGTTCAACAGTATTTTAGTGATAATTTGATACTTAACTTTTAGCCTGTTATGTAAGTGCTAATTAAATGTTTTAACATGCTGTACATGTTTTATGTATTAATAAGCAATAAGTGTACAAGTTACACTTTTTATGTGATTTAGAATTAATTGCAGGGTGGTGAGATTTTCTCCTTTATATACCTATTAAACCCACATAACTGCTGTTTTTACAGTTGATTGGTGTTCAGTTAACATACAGTAATTGCTCTTTAAAGGCTTTAGTAAGTGCATATTTGAGACAATTTACAGTGTTAGCAATTTCCTGGTACTATTCCTCAGAGGTACAGGGAAGCTAATCACATTCAACGCTGGAATTCGCTGGGAGTCTGCCACGCGTTCCCCACTGCGCACTGTGCGAGCTACGTTCAGCCACGAGGGATTCCACTTTCAGGGATGATGATAAACACACACGAAGAAACACTTTATGGGCTACAAAATGATCCTGCTGCACAACATGCTGCAGCGAGGCGAGCAGCTGGGAGGTAGAGACACATTGTTAGAAAAACAAATCAGGAGGGGCATCACTCAGTGTTTTCTAGTTTATCCTGTGAAGCCACAGAGAAAAGCAACCGGCTGTCCTCTTTCCTCTTGGTAGATCACATAGTCCCTCTGTTTTTGCCTCCAGTTTAAAGATAGGGAAGCTGTGAGCCTGAGTCCCTGCTTCTCCATGCAATCTCAGTGTGACCTCAGGCAAATCACTTAGTGCCCCACTTACCCTTCTGTGGATGTAACACTCTGCCTCTCTTTACTCTGAGGGAATATTGTTCATTCCAGGCTCCAACACTAAAGAGATCAAATACATATTTAAGATAGATTTAAAACCAGACAAACAGCACCACCCTCCTGCCCCATTAATTTGGAAATTTTGAGGACAACAGAAAACTGATTGCCGCTTCCTAAATGACTGAGGCAGCAAGGTGCACAAAGGGCCTGCCATTTAATTGACACAGCCATCTGAAATCCAATCTACCAGGCAAACCGAAGGAAGAATATAATTTAAAATCTGTATGCCAGTGAGAGAGAGTGCATGGAAAAGAAAGCAATTTTTTGTTCCACACCATTCCTTTTGCATAATGTTGTATCCTTTTGACAAGGCAGCATAATAAAGCTCAACTCCCTCTTTGCTCTCCACCCTCCAATCGCTGACTTAAAAGAAAAAAGCAAAGCCCTGTCTTTAGCGTCAAATGAACAATGGGCACTCTTCCAGCAAGAAGAAATGAGCTGCTTTTGAAAGAGTTGTGGAGGAAAGTGCAAAATGTTCTAACTTCTCATGAAATAAATATTTGAATGATAGTCATTTGGCTCATCCTCTAAGATGTCAGTGCAGGCTTTGCACTCCAGGTTTATATAAAATATTGGTTGGGGTATATAGAGGGACCAGAAAGCCCATAAGATACGGGCAGATAAGAAAAGACAGAGATACAATAACATGAAAGATTTTCACATTCAATACACTTCAGAAAGAGTAACTAATTAATATTTCCTCTACCAGGTGGTATATTTCATCCTACCTTACTGATGAAGCTTGGCCAAAACTTTCCAGGCAGCCTGGAGGATATTGAGATGTTGGTTTTAATAAGACTTAGGAAACTCAGTCCTTTAGGCAGCACTGCGTATTTCAGCAGAGGCTTGGGGCTATGCCACTCCAGCTTGAATGAAGCTGTAGGAAGTCACCAGCCCAAAGCAGCAGGGAAAGTGCTTTCTCCTACAGGGAGCTGAAGACTTAATGAAGCAGCACGCGCTGAGACCAGCCAGGAACCTGTTTGACAAAGTTTAGGGCTTTATCTGAAGTTTTGCTGAAGCCACGGAGGCATTCAGACCAAGCGTGAGGAGCTGCCCCCACAGAAAGAGGGAGAGCCTTGGTGCTCCACAGCTTTCCCCATTCTGTCTTTTTCTTTTCTTTTTTTTTTCTTAAGCTGTTCAGCATGGAAAAAATACGTTGTTTACAGTGTTTAGGCTCCTGTTATTGTTGCTGAAAGCTAATAGAAGCTTTTAGAAAAGTTTGGAAAAGCTAATTTAAAAGAGGTTCTGGTAGGCTAAGGGGTTGTGTAATTCCCTGTATTATCATGGTAGATTTAACATTTTTGAAGGAATGTCTTCATTTAACCCACTTTAGAGAGTTTAGGAGGGACTCCATCAGTTTTCTTCCCTTCCAGAAACAGTCACTGGTGAAATAGAGCTTTCAACACTTTCTCCACAAAGTGATAATAATAAAAAATTCCTTGTATGTTTGTGCTAGTTCTTGTGCCCACAGGAAAATGCGTATAAAAATGGTAATTTACCTTAATGTCAAACCATAAAGTTGCCCTCAGCAGCTGCCATGGTTTTGGCGGTTCTGCATTGTCTCAGTTACCTACATTTCTCCTGGTCATTTTCCTCCTTCGGTGCGGTTACATATTTCCCACTGATGATGATATATCGAGACTTGGCACACGCAACTGAAAGAGGGGAAATAGTCTTAAAGGTCAGGCTTGGGGGTAAGGTTCAGATGAACTGTGTTCAGTCTTCTACACCACACCATGATTCACGTTTAAGTCAGTGGGGACAATGCTATCCTACATAGCAGGAATATGGTGAAAGTAAATTCCTTAGGAGATTCAAAGCAGGCAAAGGGTGACTTTTGAAAAGCAGGCAATCGTCAAATGGTCTGTGTAAACCTGGTTCACAACGCAGACTGGTGTTTCGTGTGGTTCTTTGCTTACTTCTCACTACCTACCTTCTGATACAACAGTGACCATGGAAAGATGTATGACAGAGCAAAGAGCAACAGAACATGTGCTCAAAGCAACTTGCTTTTACAAAACTTGCAAGTATCTGATATTCTGGCGTTTTCGCAAAATTTACAATTTAAGCTTGTTGGTTGGAGTAGAGTTTTTCACTGGAGTTATAGTTAAATGTAACCATTTATCCTGGTGGCTTTTAGTGCTTCTAGAAGTGTTTCTTGCAAGTAATTAACATTACCTGGAAGCTCCTATGGCGGTGAGAGYGACCATGCTAATTTGGCAGAGAGCAACACTTACAACAATGCTCATTGCCCTTTGCAAGAACTGGAAGTGGAAAAGAGGTTTTGCATGAAGGGTGTGGTGAAACAACTTGCTCTGGAAATCCTCTAGGTTTCTATCTCCAGCTGAACTATGATTCAGTGTTGATGTGGCAGAGTGATTTGCCCTAAGACTTGTTTCCAAAGCAGAGAATGTTGGAAACGTTCCAAAAGCAAGGTTTTCTGCTGGGAGGTGCTGATTCAAGGAATGCAAAACCTGCCATGCAAGAGCATTGCTCTGGCTGGAATCTCCTTGCAATTGGTTTCAATTGTTTGAAGTCCTGAAAGGGATGGTCTTTGTTTAGAGACAACACAATGCTAGAAGTTCAATTTGAAATGGAAGATTTTAATTTTGATTGAAACACACTGTTTCCTTTCTTGTTTGAGAGGGACCCCATCACCTGTTCCCTGGCTCCAGCTGGTCGTCAGCGCATGTGAGGAGCCGAAGCCCCATCTCAAGGTGGCAGAGGATTAAGAGCGGTCCCAAGGATTCTCTCTGTGGACGTGTGGCACGTCACCCCCGCCTGCACACCAGCCGCATGGGCTGGCAGGGTCCTTGGCTGGAGAGAGCCGGATGCTCAGACCTGCCGCAGAGCTGGTGCTGCTCTTTCCCTGGGATTTGGTATCCGCTCTCTGCTTGGCGGGGGACTCCAGTTTCTCCTTCCCACTGCCTGCCATGGGCATGGCCCCAGAGGCCTCCAGTCCCCTCCGTGGGGAGCACTGGGGAGGGGTACCACAGGCTGGCAGGGTGTGATCATGTTTTGCCTTGTGCCTGCAATAAACTTGACCCAAAAGTCTGTGCCTCCCCTCAGTGAAGCCCCCCTGCAGGTGCCGCAGCCTGCAAGGTGAAGCATCCCCACCGGGGGAGCAGACGGTCTCATCTAAGCAGGTCCCCTCCCAGTCCCTGCTCGATGGCGATACTCTCGCCTATCCCTGACCAAACAGCCCTGGTTGGTTTTGCGCATTCCTGTTTCACCGAGTCCCACAAATGTGCCTGTCTCGGCGCAGGGGACACTTGATACCCTTTAACAACTGGAGACTTAATTAAAGTGAAACAGATACTCTGCAGTAGGAATCTAGGTTCTCCAATTTCTATTAAAGGCAGTGCAGAGGGCGAGGGTGTCTAATGGGAGCAGAGCGAACAGGAGGCATTAAAGCTGTGTTATCTCATCCCTGTGGACCTGGAGCAGAGGCGCAGGGAGAAGGGGGCTTTAAAGGTTGATGGCCTCTCAGCCACAGCAGCAGAGGAGGCAGGGAGTCAGTGCCTCTATACTGACAACTTCTCTGAAGCGTGGTAAAGTGGCAGGCAACTGAGATGACAAGCTTCTGTTACCATCTCTGGATCCAGGCTGGACACCAGGGAAACAGATGAGGTCAGGATTACAGAAACAGCACAGGGTGAGGAAAGGCAGAGCATGTCAGGCAACGTTTTCCTGGTGTTTTTCCATGAGCTAGGCTCGGTTTCACACCTTCTGAAGCCCAGGAGGGATACCAGGGAGTCACACCAACAGTGATTCCTGAAGAAGTCCATGCACTTCATACTATCCTGCCGAAAAATACCAACGTGTCAGGGAGCTGGAGCATGCCTTAAGACCCGTAAGCATCCCACAGTAGTTGTCTTCTTTCCCTATTGTCTCCTACCACCTGCTCCTGCCCAAAAACTGGAGACTTTTCCTTTCTCTGTGCCTTGCCAGACATATAACCAAGGGCAATAAACAGAGTTTTCAACTGCCAGTGGACTTGCTCTTCTTCAATATTCTTTCTTGTTACACAGAGGTTTCCTTACTTCAGGAAAGGCTGAGGATCACACAATGCCCAGAATTGTAGTGCTCCCTTACAACATCACCTGTCTTGCTCAACTGCACATCTGTGGCCTGTTCTCAGTGAAGGAGGCTGCAAAAACCCCAGAAGTTTTGTCAGCTTCTCCTTCCTCACCCACATTGGTCAGCTCTTGCCTTCTCTAGCACTTTACGCTGGTGCAGAAAAAGAAGATTATGAGTTCTGTCAATTTATCTACAGGATAAGTTGCAAAAAGAGAAAAAATAATGCAGTGGAAGGACACCTCCTGAACGATATTTCCCAACTTACAGCAGCGACAGTAGAGCTGCTGACCTCTGATGTGGGCAGCTGTGGCACTAAGTTTTTGTTCCACACCATGTTCTGTGGTGCTTGAGGCATTGTCAGGACAAGTGCTGCATGACAGAGATGTGGCAAGTAGGTGGTGCAGGACGCAACGTTAAGAAGATGCATTGGGCAGGGAAAAATGAGAAAGGTGAGGGCCGGGCAAGTACAGGCTTAGTAGAGGTCATGAACATGGAAAGATGGGGACACCAGAGCATGGAACTAGAAGGTGGGGAAAGACGTAGTAGAATAGCTGGCATACAGTCCGTAACCAGCCTGGATAAAGCTCTTCCCACCCAGTGGCAGAAAAAAAATAATAAAAAAAAGACTCTGCTAGCTTCACACATGCACACACATGCATCTTGCAGTGTCTCTGCAAGAGAAATTTCCTGATGAACTGGAATGTGTGACTAAAGCATTTGCGAAGTTCCCCCAAGGCATCGGCTCTTCCACTGGCATAAATCAGCACCTCTCCATTGACTCTGATGGATTTACTTCCCTTTGTGCCCCCCAAGAATCTGGCCAGAGGCATGTGCTACCCTTTGCTGCCCTGTAGGGTATGCAAGGGTGCAGATTTGCGTGGTCAGGTACTTTGAAATTCCATCCTTTGGTTCCAGTGACAAAATGAGTCAGCCTTGAGCTTTTTTAGTGATTTGGAACGTGCTCAGATGTCTCTTTATAAATAGCTAGCTAGATCTAGCTCTTTAATGTTTCTAACGGCAATTGCAGTGAAGTGAATTGTGGCTCATAAATCTGCAAAGGTCTGTGAGTCATTGCTCCTACTATCTGGAGTGCAAAAAACTGAGGATCTTTCAGGAGCTCACTGCATACATCATTTCAAAAGCGTAGAGTACCACTGGAGTTCCTGCCAAGCTGAGGGACCTCACATAATAGCGCTGAGTGTCTGTATGTGAAGTGGAATGAGTAGTATGGACTCAACTGTGTCTGAGCATTGCCTTCTGAGGTTGAGTGCTACTTAACACAAAAGATTCAACACACGGTAGGACAATGGTGGCACTTGCATTGTGTTCTGCTTCTAGCTAGTGTGAAAACAAGAAATGCACACTTCTTGACAAAGAGATGTCCCTGACGAAGGCTCAGCCTTGCCCTGTTGAATTATGGCTCTGTTCTCAGAAGTGCCTGGAGAAGTGCGCTGTGGAGTTGCGTGCTCAGTTTGCTAGTGACCTCCCCACCTACCGCGCCTGAACGTGCAATGACATGCCCCTTATTTCTCACCTGCCAGGCTTGTGTGCTCTACCTCAAGTGCTGAGACCACGTGGGATGTGTTGATCCTCCTTTGCAAGCAACAGAAGTGAGGGATCTGAGAGGAAAACTCTGCTTTCCATTCCACTCACATTAATCTTTTACAGGGTGGCGACAGGAGCTCGGGAAACAATTTAGTGATGATCCACAGTCACAGACCAAACCCGTATCCTGCTGTCTCAGGAATGTCATCTCTGTGGTGTCTAGGGAAGAAAAAAGCTACGAAGTACTTCTACAATTACTTGGGTCACCAAAGTAGCTGTATATACACAGAGGATCCCTGCTCTGCAGCAGCTGCCTGACAGATGGAGAATAAATGTAACCATTAAAACTGATGAAATAATAATAATAAAACCAACAACAACAATAAAAAGAATAACAACAACAATTATTATTAATATTAATAATAGGGGTGGAGGAAAACCGTTCATAAGTATTTTTGATTTGGGACTCTCACCAGACTTGTGTATTCAGACCATGGTCTGACTTTGCCTATTCAGTCTGCATAACACCTCAAAAATCAGCCTTTTCTACCCACCAAGCAAATAAAACTCTTGCATGTCAATTACTACCAAAACATTTCTCTGACCTTAACAAACACTACTTTGCCTCACTCATTTCTGTCCAGACCATTGCTGCAGCGACTGTTTAGCTATTTAACTGTCTTTGCACCTTTTCATCAGCTGCTTTTTCTCCCCAGCATTAGACACAAGACTGCTGCTTCCCCTGGCTCTCAGGTTATGCTGAACATCCCGTTCAGCCCACACTCCTGCTTGGGAGGCTTTTAAACAGGCACCTTGATGCCTTCTCCCATACCTTCCCCACTTGCTGCACTGCCTGCAAATCTGCCCTCTCTTCTCCTCCAAATCCTTCCTTAAAACTTTTTTGCCACAGAGTCCTCTAAAACCCCCTTCAGAGGTCTTGGGTTTCTGTTGTGCTGAGATCACTGGCTGACCTATGTTGACGAATGGATTTGTTGTTTCTGTACTCTTCCCCATCTATAGGTGCCTTTCTCATGTTGAACCGCTGCACTGATACTGATGCTTTCTGCGGGAGGGGCTATCATCTGCAACCTTGGGGCAGAATCTAGGATGGTTGGATCCAGGACCATGAACCAGGCTGCAGGTTTCAAACAGCACAACACAGTACAATTTCTATAGTTTAAGGATTTTACCAAAGTTGTCAGGATTGTTGTCTCTGCTTTCAAGAAATGAAAGCTGTGTTACAGACAGAGGGAGTGATAAGTCCAAGGCCAATTTTTGTGCCTGAGGATTTTGGTTTCTGCAGTCCCAAGCTTATATCACTGCACTCCCTCACCACTCACAACGTGGTGAGAAATTGGGGTGGGGTTGGAAAGATTTAAAAAAAAAAATTATATATATTTTTGCATTTTCTTTAATTTAAATTTTGTAAAATATATCTCTGCTTTAAATATGGCTTTGATAAGCTTCTGTGGCCATCTCTGTGGTTCAAGCTTCTTAGGTCCCAGATCTTCATCTTGGTGGGCAGGCAGGGTGCTGTGTGACCTTTGAGAGTTTCACTCTCATTTTCTCAGCTTGAAAAACATGCCTAAGGTCACGAAAAAAGGAACACCATACCTTCCACTTCTCAGCCCACTGAGTTTGAAACTGTTGTTCTCTGGATTGCATTGGTTTTAACCTGGATGCTATTTGATCCCATCAGCTGACTGACAACATTGTGTTAGGATGTATGGGATGGCTCTCAGGAGATTAATAGGCAGGCTTGGAGGGATCTTTTGGTTTGCATTTGCTGTATTATATTAGTCTTGGAAATAAGAAAAGCCCAAGATTTCACAGAGGGGTTGAATGATTGCAGGTGCCTTTGATTTATAGGAATTGGGTGCTTCCAGAAAAAACAGGTCAGCCTGGGGTTTGTGTGAAGTAGATTTCATTTTTTTTTGATTGAAAGGAAGAAAATTCCTTCCTCATCAAAATTAATCTGTATGCAGGGCTTGCAATCCTCAGCATCTTGCTACCTTGTTAACTTGCGGACTGCAGAAGTTTTTGCTGCATGTTTTAAGTTGGTAAGCACACAAAGGCTGTTTTCCCACTGAAAGTTTTGCAGCACTTCTGAGCTGGTTTTATAATTCTGGAACAGGACGAGGGAGCAAAAACCAAGTTCTCCTCTTGGGAACCGTCTAGCACAGCAGTATGTGGCTCCGAAGTAATTTCTCTGGAATTAGCGGGGATTTTATCTACACTGGTAGGTAAGAATGTGAGAATTTGGCTCTGTGTATTACAAAGTCTGATGGCAATTGAACACAACACGGGGACTGCTGAGGCGCTGTCAATCAACTCTTCCATTTACAAAGTGTTTTCAGCTCCCTCATTTGTGTTAGCTTGGGTATGATACTGATGGGGCTATTCTGATGCCAGAGTGAGGTTGGTTGGTACTGGTTTGAACACCTCTGAACTGCACCCAGCTGCATGATTCGGCAAACCTGACATCTCTCACACACTTTTTACAGAGCAATAGTCCAGCTAACAGCAAGAGGGATGACAAGTTTGGACCCAGTTACACAAATGTGGCCCATCTTACTGGTGTTTAATGTTGCAGAGCATTAGACTTCTACCAAGATATACTGGTTCACCCCGTCTGGCCATTGAAATACGACAAGGCATCCACAGCTTGAGGTGCTGAGTATTGTTTCACACTGTGTTGACTGTACTGAATGAAAAGCTGCATCATCCTTCTGCCATTTTGTCTCAATATATGGATTTATGTAGTAGGAACAAGTTCAGATGATGAATACCAGTCATTGTACCTGATATTTCAGTTACTAGAGGCTGGGGGTAGAGTGTGGCACTGGTTACTCAGACTCTGATAGCAAACAGGTGAGAGACCTACCTGACCTTTTCCTTCCTCAACAGAGAGGCAGAACATAGACTTTTTTTTTTTTTTTTTTTTTAATCAGAAATATTTCCCACTCCATTACGAATCAGGGTTGTTAAACTAAGGGTTGCAAATGGGTCTACAACTTTAGGTTGCCACCATGCACAGCCTTGTTTCCAAAACTCACAAGTCTACTCCACCTCTGAAGAGTGGGAGTAGCTGTTCCTTGAGGCTTAAATAACTTCTTTGCCTTCATGTTTGCTGATATTGATGGTAGCATCCCAGAGAACGAGCTGCCTGTTCTGGAGGAATGTGATCTTTAGACAGGATTTGGTTTTAAAACCGAGCAGACAGGGCAGCATCAAAACTAAGGACAATGATCAAAGCAACAGGCTTGGAAAAATGGTATCTCAGAATTTGGAAGGAAGTAGTAGAAGACTACTGAGAATGGGAATGGGACCAAAAGAATGGAAAAGGGATCATTATGATGAATTTATACTTAAAGTGGATATTTCCTTGTAATACAGGAGAGAAACTAAGAAAAAGGAGGGAAATGAAGGTTTCTAATGATCATGTTGGTAAGGAAAATGTTAGAGAAAAGTGTCCACTTGTCTGAATTTAAGATCCAAAGATTATGTGCATCTTTCTTTACCTACTCTGAATGTGGAGCAATCTCAGCTGAATGTTTATGCTTGGACATTTGTATACTGTTTTCTTTTGTTGTTGGCATACATAAGTACCTTTTGCATGCATGTATGGGTGAGAATTGGATCTCCTGGTACTGTTAAGAAATACAGCAGCATGTGATAACTGCAGGGTCCTGGCAAGATGCTCCCTCTCCGAAGCACATTCCCGGAGGTGCAGTCAGTGCTGTTACACACCCGAGGGCAGCCTTGTGTGTGTGCAGTGTTAAGTACCTAAACCCTTGGTAAGCCACTTCGGGGTACCGCAAACAAAGTCGTCTGGAAATGACTGCTCTTCTTCTCCTTTCAGCCCAAAACAATTGGGGTAATAGATGAGGTTTCCTGGACGGATGAGTGTGACTCACCCAGCTTGGTGTACAGAAGGGAGAGGAAATGAAGTAAGGGGCCAAAAATAGTCCTAGAGACATTAGCTTAGAAGGAAGGACAAAACAGAGCACAGACTAGAAAATAAAAGACCTACAGTGATGTGACATTAAGACCATCTGGACAATGTTTGGCAGCAGTTGAAAAGCAAACAAAGCCCTGAGAAGGGTTTCTAAAAGTGAGGGGAATATAAATGACATGCTGCCCAGCAAGCGCTTAGAAAGCATTGAGCTCTTCTGATCTATCTGCATTGGTGCATCCAATTTTGAAAAGGGGAAGACCAAAGGCAGGAAAAAGACTGTCTCAGGGAGTGTGACAGTTTGAAGAGAGATTCAACCAAGTCTTGGCTTGCTTATACTTAGAGAAGCTCTCCGAGAGATCTGGCTGAGACAATGGTGTCTGAAAGGCAGGTAGCGTGGTAACACTAACCAGCTATGCAAATAACTCCCAACAATAAAAGAATAGCTCAGTGGCTGACATGCAGGGAAGTGCAAATGGACGTATATGTTTGCATAACATCTGCCAAAATGATTGAGGTTGCTAGGTGCTATTGCCAGAGAAATGAAGTAATAGTGATAGTATCAAATGCGGTGTAAGAAGAACTTCAAAGCTTTGAAATTCTTAAGAAAAAAAAACACTTTTGGGGTAGTTCTCAATAGTAGCTATATTTATCGAGTTGCTTTAAACATGACAACAATTGACCATGAGAAATGTTGTATCTGGAGGGGAAGAAGGGATTGTTGGATGCTTTTCTGAACTGAAAAATGTGGTTTCTTACAAACTTTTTTTTTGTGAAGAAAATCCCAAAGCAGAAAGTTTGCTGTGCTTTTTGGCCTAATGTGTTGGAGTTTTTTTCCCCCTGCTTATATTTTTCTTAAAAAACAAAAAAAMCAAAACAAAACAAAAAACCAAAATATATTCTAGCTACAACTTTTCAGGCTGTGAGACAAAAAGATAAGGAGAAGGAAGAGATGCTAGGAAAAAAGCTGTTTGATTCCTCCTATCCCTTCCCCTGATAACACTTATTTTGATCCAAATGCCACAGCAACACTGTTGGGAACGTTTCTCCTATCTCTAGTCCAAAATTAGAGTGAGAGAACTTTGCTGGCAGGCAGCTAAGCTTTGTGTTGGAGAAGCATATCTGTACAGACGATCATGAGCTACGCTGCTTTTGGACAGCAGCTAAGGATGTGGGCCCTTGTCCACCCAGACTGATGGATGCAACAGAAGTTTTCCTATCCAACAATAGCCACAAATCGGATCAAGCCCTTATAAACACCACGACTACTGATGTGGCTAGGTGTCTTTCTATTAACAGCAATGGCTTTAGATAGGGTGATGGTTTACCATTCTTCTATTCAGTGTATGCATCCCTCCCTCCTGTTGCTTAAGAAATCGTAAAAGTGAATACCAACTTCATGGTAAGCCATATGTTTTGTGGGTTTCTGGCTGCTACTTTTTTTTTTTCTGTGTGTGTGTGTGTTCAACAGGAAATTCCTCCTACTCCTTCCTTCTTCTGACTCTGTTCTCGTCCCCTCAGCACCGGTTTCTGGATCCTCTTATCACATGGCCCTGCTGCAAAGTTCCTTCTTATCTAAATTAGCTTGTGTGATCTTGCATCTGAACGCCCAGCACAGAGGAAATGATCCATTGCAGGAACACAATCCACAGGGCTTCAAACTGTTGATTTCACACTGATTTCCCTGCAGTTGGCAAGCAAGCCCGTAATTTCCAAGTTGGGCACTACCAGTTACTAGACTCACAAGAACTGGGAGTAGGAGTTGAATTATGTGATTTATATTTGGGGAGGGGAATAAAGGCTTATTAATTAGAAATTAATCTCTACCAAATATAAGTGAAATTTAGAGCTCTGCCTCCATGTAGACCCCCAGCACCAAAGGGTCAAGACGGTTGTGATCTTTCCAAATGCAGCTGCTCCAGGGCTTTCAAGTTCTTCATGAGTAAATAGAGTTGGGGAGGTAAATCAAGAGAGTCGGGTTTAAGCACATGACCAGCCATCGACTGAGGAGATGCCTCGTACCAGCTGAGCTGTGGTAGCTCACGGCTGAGCACGCTTGGCTTGTTCCAGCARAGAGGTCAGGCTGGCCAGCTCAGACTCCTCACAGCAGATCTCTTCCCTCATTCTTGGTTTTGCTGTGGGTTGGGCTGACACCAAACAACTCATTAAGCAGAAGTAATGTCACTGTGTGATTGATCTTAGAGACTTCAGGATACCTCCACCTTACATATTGTGAGGGTCTCTTGTGCTCTGAGGCCACCATCTTCAGCTGTGTCAGTCTCGAAACATGGGACACACTCGCAGCGATCAGATGGCTAGAAAAGTCTGCTATCAGGTTGTCTGCAATGTGAAATCCACAAATGAGCCTGAGAAAAACAAAGGAAGTGAATCTGAGCATCAGTAACCCATTCATACAGCGAAGAGTAAAATAATCTTCTGATGAAGGAGATCTATTTAAAAAGTCAATTTGTAAACAGGAAACCACAGAATACAGGCCTGGAAGAGGTATCTACTCCATCGCTGTGCCTCAAGGCTGGTTCAGCCTTGCCCAGGTTAGACAAGACGGATGTTTGTCTAATCTCTTCTTCTATCTCTCCAGAGGTGGAGGTGTGATACATATGCTCTAGAGCTTAGTTGTTCCTGCTGTTTGAATGTTTGTATCCTGAAGCTGGAGCTGAAGACCTTTTCCTGCAATTCACAGCATAATTTTGTGTCCCATCTGCCATGGAAATGGAAAACAAGTTATTACATTCTTCCTCAGAGCAGCCTGGGACATAGCTGAGGACTGCTCTCATACCTCTCTCTGCTCTTCTCCGAGCTGAACCACCACTGCTTTCAGTCTGTCTTCGCAGGTCATGATTTCCAGCCTTTCAACGAGACTGTTGCTCTCCTCTGCACTTACTGCCATAGATTCACATTCTTCTTGAAATTTGATGCCCCAAAATGCCCAAATGAGTAAGTACACGTAAAGCCTTACCAGTGTGAAGAAGTGGAGAGATGACTTCAGATGTCTTAGACATAACAGCTGTCTTCCTGTATCCAGGCATATATTGTCTGTATCACTCTTGGCTTATGTTTAGCTTGTGACCATATAAACCCCAGGTATTTTTATCCTGTATTTGTACTGTTGATTATTCTGCCTGATTTTCTTTATTATTTTTTAAGACAATTAAGTCACTTTTTTAATCATTTTTCCAGATAAATTTTCTATTTTGTCAAGATCAGTTTGAATTCTCAGCCTGTTTTTCAAAGCCCACAGGCCCTCTCATGTACCATCTACAAACTGATGAACATACTTTCAAGTCCCTCAAATCAATAAAAATATTGAATAGTAAAATTTTGAACACAGTCTTTATCTGAGTATTGTTGCAAATTGACTTTTTATTATGCCAAGGTAATCTCCATTTCACTGAATAACTTCTTCCTAAAAGGAAGCAAGCAAAGATGTTTCAGTTTTGCCTCATGCAGGAAAATGCCAATTTCAGACATGCGTCACAGGAACAGAGATTTGTGTAAGGAAAGGAGTTTAGACGCAGACCTGGTTTATAGCTGAGGTTTCACGCTGGCTTTGGGTCTCACCAAACTCGCTAAAGACATTAGGAATCTCTTCCTCACCAAACAATATAACCAGGAATGTGACATTCAAGACTGCCAGAGTGCGGTGACTCACTCGGCATTGAAAAGGTACAAAACTTTATAAAAGTGTCATTCCTTCACTTTCTTTCACTACTTGACAGTGATCCAAAACTTGCTATAATATTCACCAATAATTACACAGGCTGCCCAAGACTATCGGTTACCACGAGTATTTCATATGCATAATACATGGCTTTATGTTCCCCACTGCTCCTATGAATTCCTTTGATTCTTGAATCCATTCTTATTGCAACAGCCAGAGGTGGAAGGGCTCGTATAAAAAGACAAAAAGTGATAATGGATGTGTCTGCATGTTCTACCAGCCAAAGATATGGCCTAAGACACCTATTTATTACTGATTCTTTTAGCTGATGCTTTCTTATATAAGAAACCTCCAACTTTTTCAGGACTTGAACTAGTTTGCACAAGTTCGGAACTTCTTTAAGCAGTGTAGTATCTCACTTTCTAGCAGAATGCACCAAGTTGTAGATGATCCAGTTTACCCTGCCAGTCTGAAATTGTGTTGTTGATTCAGCTCTGAAGTATATATTTCATTATAGAAAAAGGTGGCTTTTTTTTGCTGATGCAATAGTAATTAAGCCCTGATTTCCAATGGGATACTGGCTCAATTAAGTGTATCTTGCAGGCATCCATATGTGTTTCAAGAGCCCCATTTCTGATGTATGCTGGAATTTGTCTCCTCTGGGCTTGTAAATAAGCACCCTTGGAAAGCATGTAGGCAAGATTTCTGTCCTTTAAAACAATCCTGGAAAACGGCACTGAATTTGTAACTGATGTTGTTGCTTGGGAAAAGTGGTGCCAGCATAGCTAACTCTTCATAACCTCCTTACATCATACCAAGTACAGCAGGCAGAAGCAGTTAAAAATATGTGAAGGACAAATAGGCTCTATCTAGTCTTTTGTTTGCATCAATCCCAAGTTTTCTTTAGGCTCTACTAAGGACTGAGACAGTATGTGTTACTTTCAATGGGAAAGTTGCCTTAGATTCAGTAAGCGGTAGCTGAAGTGTCCAATGGCAAAATGCATTACTCTTCACACCCCTGGTTGCTCTCCTGATACCTAGACAGGAACCATGAGATACCAGTCAGCCACAATCAGCACAGTGTGAACGTAGCTTGCCTCTTCCAGTAGTTTCCAGCCCTATGCACTGTTGGCACAAACCAGTCCATACTAACTGGGGTGGAGGCCATGAGGCTTCAGCTGATCTGATCCACAGCAACGCTGTGGACCTAACTTCTCATGGGACCAGTTCATTTTCTTGCTGGGGAGAGGACATCAAAGAGGAGGGAATTTCTTTGAATCCAGTTATTTTCTGCCCATCATGAACATAAAGAACTTCTAAGTGCTGTGAGCTCATCTTGTTCTTCTCAGTGAATGCTACCTTTAACTTTCAGACTATTATTTACTGTGAGATTGAGAGTGTTGTCTGATTGCTTGTTCTCTTGCAAGAGTAGGAGTGTTCTTACAGTATTAATGGTGTTGCCCTATTTTGGATAACTACCACGCCCAAAAGAAAAAACTGTTCTTAAGTTCAAGAGATCCAAGCACAGTTGGGAGGAAGTCGAGGAGGTCATTTATGATATCCACTTTTCACACCACAGCCATGTTTTAGTACTGTCTCTGAACAACGTCAGTCACCTCCCAGCACTGGAACTACATGTGTTTTCACTGGACCTCCTCATCCTTTCAGGATATATGCAATCCTCAAGTAAATTGTCTAAGGCATCTTGGAGACCTTACCTACCTTCTTCTTGCTTGTGTCTTTACAGTCCCTATTATAGTAGAGTTTGTCCACATTTATGAGCTTGCTTTCAATTTTTTAATCTCAGCAACTGCTGGCAAGAGAGAAATGCTTTGTCTTCTATTTCTTAAATAAGAAATTATGTAATGGACCTAGGTGAAACAGATCTTAGCCTAACTTTGGATTTCTAATAGTCTAATATGGTCATCTTACTTTACAGTCAACAGACAGTGCAGAAGGTAATCAGTGAATCCATCCCTCTGTCAGGAGGGATGCCTGTGGCATAGCAAAGGAGATGAACTGAGGTCTCTCCCAGAAAAGCAGGTTAATCCCCAGGCTATTCTTCCTGTCAGCTTTTTGGAGACAACTTTTGGCTGGGCATAGAGGAGGAATGCTTAGCCGGTAATCCAGTAGTTGTCTGTCTCCAGGGCATCTTTTAAGTTATCTCCAATAGCTCCAGCTTTCTTGTGTGCTGCCAAACCATACTCCTGTCACCATGTGATGAGCTCTACCTTGCATTAACTTGTTTCAGTGGTAGGAGAAGCCGACGCCATGCAAATGAAGCCACAAGGAGAAGGGAGGTAGTGACGGCAGTGCTGCATACAGCAAATTAAGGGTTGCTTTGTAATCTATTTGAGGGTGGCATCATCTGGCCACACAAGGAGTTGTGGAGGTGAAAATGAGGCTGTGAAATCATATGATTAGGCGATTTTCTCCCTGTGATAAAAACTAAATTAAAAATAGACGTTAAACTGTTCAATTAATTAGAGTGTAATACTGTAGTCTACTCTCATGTTCTAATTTGTGCCATGTTGAAAGTGGCCGCTTCTTCCCCCTCTGCCTCCTTATAAATAAATCATATGCTTTCTGGATCAGCTCATCCAATTATATCTTAATTGTTTCTAGGAGCAAACCTCACTACTACATTAATTGTCATACAAGGATTTGTTCACACAGGGCCAGATTCCCATTGGTGACATTTTAATTATTATTACAGTGAAAACATAGACTTCAATAGCTTATTAACACTGGAGCGTTTAATAAACAAATACCAAAAAGGGTGTTKCTTATGAGGAGGTTGGTAACCTTTTTGTTTATTTCTTTAGAACAGGTTCTTTACCTGGAAACCTCAATAGGACTCAGAATTTGGGTATTGGAGATACATATGGTGAAGTATCTGACACCACCAACCCCGCAATGATGTTTGACATGCACTATATACATACATAATAGATATATTGAAAGACAGACAGCATGTAGTGAAAAGGAAGGGTTATTTTCTCATTTTGTTACAACTCCGTTTCTGAAATGTAGAGGGCCGTGTAAGGTTTACAAAGAACATTTAGTCAGGTAGGTGCAGATTTAAATCGAAGTTTAAAAACACTGAAGAAGGCTTTGATGTTCTGAGCTCCCGTTGACATTCAATGGGGCTTATCCTCCTACATCACTTTGGCACTGTTGAATCTGCAGCTCTTCCATGTGTATTTTAGCATATGCCAATAAGCTATGCGGTTAAAGACAGGAGGGGACAAAAGATGTTGAAACTTGCTATGTCTTATCTATGTGAGAGTTTGGTAAGCCTGGAACTTTGTGAAAAATAGGTCTTTACACTCATTTTAGTTTTACTGGCCACGTGACAATTTTTAAAACTCTATCTTTTGTTTGACTGTTCCTTTATAAAACAAAAAGTAGTGGGAAAAACTCATTTAGAAACAACCAAATCTTTAGGCTTGAACAAAAATATTTCTTTTCAGCTGACACTTGAATTTGGAAAAAAATAAATAAGCAGAAAGAGTTTTGGTAACATCCGTCATTTTGCCGTGAGAAATCAAAATGTGATGTTTACTCAGTAGTGGATCAAAAGTAGGCTTCATTTTGATTGATCTCCCTCTCCTCCTCCTGAAAAATTTCCTTCCTAGAGAGTTATACCTTAAGCTGCTCTGTGCTGCAGACCTAAAAGCTTTGGTTGACTAGGTTTGCATTTTCAGTGATGGGGTGGGAGTGATGAGCTCCACCCAGCTAGAGCACATTGGCTAATAATAACTTTGTGACAGCGAGAAACGAGCATTCAATCTGCACCACATCCTTCAAACTAGTCAAACCCATCCCCTCTGCAAAGCAAGAGCAGTAGCAGTGTGAGCTTCCTCAGACCTGCCCAGATGCATTTCTCACCCTTTCTGAGAAMGAGCCTTTTCTGGGGCCAAGGGGGGCTGTCCACTCAGCCCCTCCTCTTTGATGTCTTTGCCAAGTTTGGATGATGACCGCTATGACAGCAGTTTCACATCACCTAAGGCATGCCAGGAAGATGTTGAAAATACTCATGGATGGGAATCATTTAATCACCACCTGCAGCTGGTGTGCCCCCGCTGTCTCCCACAGCGTTATGGCATTCCCAGTTTGCATCAGGGTGAGAGTGGAGAGAATTAGCTCCTGAAAGATTTATTCTGCTAGGGGTCCTATCCATGAAGAAACTTACTGAAAGATGTTGGAAAATGCTTGTTCTCATTCTGCTCTTTCAACCAAGCTGGTCCGTTCTCTTTGTTTTGTAAAAGGAGAGGCTTGCGGCCACCAGCTCTGTACTAGGACACCTGGGTTTGGGCTCCAAATTCAGTTCCCCGTGTGGTTCTGTGAAGCGGTCTCAGCCTGAAATCCAGTTCTGCAAAGCACTCATCCAAACCTCTGCTTCGAGCTCATTCAGGGAAAGAGAGCACTGTACGGGGCCTAGCGTGATGAGGCCATGTTCTTGGTTTAAGGACCATTTGGGCTACTTCACTCTATTGATGAATAAATAGCGACATAGTTAGAAATAAGATGAAGAAGAACAGCAACCTTCAGAGTGTGACAGCTCTCTGGCTGGCATAGCTATGCACATGATGCGGCTCCCTTGAGGTAAAAGAGTGAACTTCTGTCTAAAGTTAAGCCTGAATATACTATTATTTCCCTTACAGTAATCCACTAGCAGATAATCAAATAAATGCGGCACGAGAGAAGAGGGACACCTATTGATGCTGTATTACTTGAGCAGGAAAGCCAGACTGGAGACCAATGATAAAGCACAAGCATCCAGACTCAAGAAGAACTGGACTAGGGTTAAGCTAAGTGCCAGTCCTGACACACGTGCCGCATGGCCGGCCGGGCTCTGCGAGCTGCCCCGGCTAGAGAGAGATGCAAAGGTGGACGGAGATGCAAAGGGGTCACGCACCAGCAGAGCCCAGGCCCACTCCAGCTACCCCATAAATGCAGACCCCTCCTCCCTGACTCGCCCCCCCACAAGGAGAAGGGAGACATGGGGCTTGGCACACAGGTGGTCCCACACCTGCTGAGAGACCTTGCTGTCCCTCAGGAGTCACTAATGGGGCAGCCATGCTCCACTCCCACCCCTTCGTGCTGCGGCAGTGGTGAAAAGGGGCCAGAAAAAGGAAAGCCATGCCGAAGAGAAGAGCAGCCTGTCGTTGCACGTATTGCAGCACTCATTGGAGCTGAAATGGGGTCTGAGCTGATCAGTTCTACTAGCTTTGCCACCAGAATATTGCCTGGGAGGAGACACCAGTGAGGATGACAAGTGTGATATTAACTTCCAGCAGAAAAGACAAAAAAAAAAAGGATAAGGAAATTTTAAAGGGTAAGGTTACACTGTCTGGATTTATTCTCCTGTGAAGAAAAAACTAAGGAGAGAGACTTCTAGTTCTTTCTAGCTGCAGAGACAACCTGGCCTCTCTAAAATGAAAGTGTAGACTGACTCCTTGTGTCTACAGCCAGATGAACTGAACTCATAGCACTGAGAGTGCCAGATACTTTCCCCATTTCAGCGCTGGTTCCCATGCCAAAAGAGATCCAGCTCATGCACTTTATCAGGCATGGACAGAGGCACCACCATCAAAGCTCAACTGTCTGTGAAAGGATACTGTGCAGGACTGTGTCTGCAATTCAAACATGAAAATATTTTGCCAAGTGGCCATTCACTGGCTTGAGGAACTGTGGGTGCTTGCATAATCCCGCTGAAAGTGGAGGCGCTTACACCACAGGTGTAATCTGTGGCTCTTGCTGGGGTGCTTGTTGGGGAGGACAGTGGCACTGGTGGATGAGGACAAACCCAATACCTGAGCTCAGCTCTTTGCTCCACCTGTGGGTGGTTCACATGAGGCTGGTCCTTTGGTGCAGCATTTCCCCACCTGAAAAAAGGAATATTGCCTCTATCCCATCCCAATGAAAGGAAAATGAAAGTCATGAGGTACTCAGATTCTGCTGTGGAGGCACAGCAGTATCATGCAGAACTGGGCTCATTACAGTTTCTTCAAGACTTGTTCATTCTGCAGTAGGACCCCTCACAGCGTCTCAATTAGTAATCTGATGGAGACAATCTGGGCCTATTCTATTATTCGGTGGCTGTTTTTTGCTGCTTTGGTAGCACAAAGAAGACATTTCAAGTGGGGATCTGTTTTTTGAGGTCAATACCAGAGATAAAACTTCTGACATTCAGAGTGTTTGTAGCCAAACAGAAAGAGATGCCAGAAACCCAGCCAGGGACCTTGAGGAGGACAAGCTGGAAGAACAGTGATGAGGGCTCTCCCGTGGTCCAAAACCCTCTGCACTGTTGTCCACAAAGCCCTGAGGACCTGGGTTCTCCCCACTCCACCCTGCTCCAGTACCATTAACAAGCAGGGTGGGAAGACTAGTTAAAGTCACTTCTGAAGACACCAGCTTACTATGGGTCAGAGAGTCCTGTGCACAAGCTTTTCTTTGGGACTGTGTGAGGCAGTTTGTAATCTGACCCTAAAATGTTGTTTTTAAGCAAAACAGAGCTCTGATTCATATTAGTGATAGACAATATCCCTTGGCATATAGCCAAATTGGCACAAATGGACACTTTATTTAGAGTACATTTATACATAGGTATAGTTGTATTTAGATTTCTGTTAGGTCATCTTTCTCCATCTTCCCTTTGTATTTGCTTTTCATTCTGCTCCCCCTTCGTAGTCCACACATGCCCTTTCTGTAGCACTGCTCTTCTAATACTTGTACTTCTTCTTTAGTCACAAAATGGGGACTTTTGATGGTCGGAGGTTTAAACAGAAAATCTCAGGTGCTTCACTGTCATTTTCAAAGCTAACTTAACCTCTTGGGAACCTAATGCTTTATTGAAAATGAATAGGACTTAGGATTTTAAATTTCTGATTCTCTTCTGGAAACGACACATAAACTGCCTATCTTCAAAGTGCCATAAACGAGATGAATTCATGGGCCAGTTCTGTTCCTAATGAGAAACTCATGTGTTACTGCAATGATAGGCAAGAAGAAGTAGCTGAGGTGAAAGTCTTTTTACCTAGATTTTTATCTTAACCTTTCCCCACTTCATTCATCTGGATTTGTAAAGTATGCAAAATCTTTCAGCTGGGCAACTCTGCAATGCTGTCCCACTGCCGTGAATATGGATTGAATCTTTACTGATCTTCTGCACTGTTTCAGACTCTTTCATATTTCAAAGGTATAAATTTCAGCTTCAAGAACAAAAGCTAGTCTTGATGCAATTGTACAAAAAAGTCATTATAAAAGACACAAAATGAATTACAGCTATTAGGAGGAAACTTTACACTGTTTTTCACAACTAACACTGTTATTTGCTCCAGCAAAACCAGCAAAGACCACTAGATGATTAATATCACACAGAGATAAAGATGACGTTGCTATTCACAAGCAAAAATCTTACGTTTGATTACTCAAGGTACCTGTTCCTCACTTTAACCTTTGTTCAGATGTTTTTTATCTACAGCGTATTTTCTTACCCAAGAACTTATTTATACTTGATAGGATATTTTTACTGTTGCCACTAGAGGTCTATTCACCACTACAAATATAAAAGAAAGAGGCAAGGATTGCATTTGCTTCTCTGGATTTTCTTTCTTTTAATTACTGTTCAGTGTTAGTATTGGAGTAACGATCTAAAGTAACATGGCTGTGGATGCCTTATAGTAATCGACGTTAAGTCAGAAAGTGTCACTATTTTTTTAGGGTGTATACAATTCAGTCTTACTAATGTTCTCCTTTTGGTTTGGTAATGGGCACTTCTTGGTTTTTATTGTTTTTTCCTTTTGGGACAGAGCAGTTATTTGCTGCACCCAGATCCATGTGGCCCAGCTACGACACCTGATAGGTGTATAAATACCTTCCCCTGTGATAAACAAAAGAAAAGGCAAGTGTTCCCGTCCTCCCCAGATTTGCTCCCRGGAGATACATGTAGTTATCACAGACTTCAGCAGGATTTGTTTCAGCTCAGGTAAGAGCAGAGTCTCTCCTTTTGTTTGCCAAGCTTTCCTGCTCCCTCTTTCCCTCCTTCCATCTTTCTTTGTCAGAGTCTGTGTGAACGCTGCCTTCGCCCCATTTATCTTTTCATCCCTCGCTCAGCGCAGCCTCCTGTTTCGGTGCTGCGTACCAGGGTTCCTATGAGGTTTCCAACACTTCCCCCCTTTCAGCTGACATTAAATGCAGGCTTACGTGCTGATTATCGGAAATATGCCTCTGCTCAGCACTGGCGGGAAGGAACAATACTGCTCTGTAAAGGTGGGGTTTGCTCAGCCCCAACTTCTTTCTGTTCCCATTGTTAATCAGGAGTAAAATTCCTGCTGACTTCAGTGAGACCAAAGTTATGCTGAAACTCATGGCATTTGAAAATCTCCTCTTTACATCCTTTGGATCCATTTTTCTAAAGGACCAAAATTAGAAGGCATTTACTGAGCTCCACCAGTTTTTTCTCAGTTTAAAAGCTATCCTGCCCACCCTTTCTTCTTCAATCTGTATGGATGATCTTAGCGCAGGACAGGACCATGTCGCACCCTAGGAGAAGCGGTAGGAGGAAATCTCATATGGGAGAGAGACTTTCCTGAAGCATTTTTTCCTGCTTCTCTCTGGAATCAAGAAGTGTCAAAAGCACAGGACTGGCTCTCGTATTTGTCCCCAGAGGCATCGTCCAGCATGCCTTCTC
This sequence comes from Oceanodroma leucorhoa, assembly GCA_030449065.1. Taxonomy (NCBI): domain Eukaryota; kingdom Metazoa; phylum Chordata; class Aves; order Procellariiformes; genus Oceanodroma; species Oceanodroma leucorhoa. The sequence continues at coordinate 3,001,054 of JASVER010000098.1, forward strand.
ACCCCACACTGGCCCCATGCCTGTGCCTTTGCCTCCCCTGGACTCACCCTGGCTCGGCTCCATTCACCACCCCACCACGACCTCGGGTCCACCACCTGGCCTCCTCACACAGTCCAGAGGCTGTAGGAACAGCATCCCGGGTAATAGAGGAGGAAACAGGACAGCACTGCTTTCTGAGCCTCTCACTCCCAGTGTACAAATGGGACTGGGAGGAGGAACACCGTCTGGGCCAAGGCTTGCTGCCTGCCGTTTACAAAATAATAACGCAGACCTGGATGTTAAACTTGTGACTCAGACACTGGGAATCTCTGGCTTGTTCGGGTTTAATTCCTGTCCCTTTTGCTTCCCTGCTGTTTCCATGCGATGTGCCAACAGAGTCCTCAGGGATCTTGGCATCTGTGCAGGAGGTGCCTTTTTGGGAATCGAGCAATCGCTCAACTCCAGACTCAAAACCCTCAGGTCAGCCCGTGGTGCCTGGGTGGCAGCTCCTGGCTTTCCAACACCAGGGGTTAGTCGTGCCTCATTTCCCAGTCCTTACCCCTCTTGATATCTGGAAGAAGATGCTGCGGGTAGCTCAGCAGCAGTCTCCCAGACTCCAACTCTTTATTCCATCCTGCTCAGCCTGCGTCACTCCCAGCACCCCGCTCACTCCTTTTTTGTCCTGTGGCCCATAAAAGCTTGTGAAAACTCTGTTTGGAGAGGGAACTCACTTTTATCCAAGCTGCCTGCCAAGCATATAAATCTCAGGATGTTTAACCCTTTGAGTACCCGCTCATGTATTCCTGTCCTAATCATTGGACTGATTGATCAAAAGTTTGAACAGATCAGTCAACAACCTGTGGGCATTTTACAAATGAATTTCCAAGTTTCTGCTTCCTCTACCAATGAAGATTGGTAATTAAGCTGAGCACAGGTAGGGAGGTCACCTCAGGATAAGTGTTTTCATAATTCACCTTGGTGTCAAAACAGCAGTTTGCATCAGGAGAGACTCAGGGCCCTGCACAAAGACCTCTCGTTTGTAAGGCACTTACACCATGGAGAGACTGTTCTGACATACAAGATGGTGCAGATGAACCATCCCTGGCAATTGGTGATCCCCAAGATATAACTCGAGGTTCTTGGGCAAATGCTGGTGAGCACTGGGGCTGTCTTACATGCCCCTCTCTGTGACTGTACACAGTTCTCTCCTCCCCTCCCATTTTCTGCCTTGCCTTGCCTTGCCTTGCCTTGCCTTGCCTTGCCTTCCCTTCCCTTCCCTTCCCTTCCCTTCCCTTCCATCATTTGAGGATGTAATTCTTTGTCTCACAGCAAGTTGTTGTGATGAGGAGGTTGCTGAGAGCAACTTGGACAGCAGAAACTTCTGCCCTCTTACTTCTTTTGAGACCTGGCTTGGAGCAGGCTTGTGGTGGAGCTCTGGATGCTGCTGGTGGATGGCTGATGTATGTCTCCTGCTTTGCTCGATATAGAGAAATGGTGCCTCTCCACTGTCCCACCGTGTTAGAACATCCCAGAGAGAGATCCACAGTAGGAAGCTGTTACTGCCTGCCAAGTTCAGCCCTCCTGGCTCAGACAAGTTGTATGCCTCCGTGAACAAAATATTTACATGGCCCTTTTGAGGCTTTTGTATGAGCTGAACCATTTCCCCTTCCCAGCACAAAGCTCCTGCATTCAAGCTTTGGGATGAGGTCTGGTGTGGGGTCCCCACTCCACGTGCCTGCAGAGCTGAGGTCATGACTGAGCCTGGTGCCTGGCTGTGCCTTCACTGTTTCCTCATGCCATTTGGTCATGGGACAGATGACTCGTTATAGCTCTGTGGTGTACAGCCATCCATTTTTAATATTTGAGTCTGTTTGCTTCCCTTCTTCAGTGCTTGAAAATTGTTCCTCTCCGTAGTTTTCACAGGCATGCTTCAGACCATGTGTGCACAGAAGGAATAATCCTGCCCTAAAATGCTGATCTGCAATCATTCCTTTGGGACCTAAGGGTTGGCTCCCCTTTCCCTTGCATCCAAAGCAGTCCATTGAAACTCAAACTGGCTTTGGTGGGAGGTGAGGTGCTCCTGCTTTGGCAGGAGTTTTGAGGTACTTGTTTAGGGTAGTTCTAAACCTGCCATAGCCATACCAATCAGACAGACAGGCACTGACGAACAGATGCACCTCCATTGGCTTGTATAAATCTAAAAACAGGCCCAGGGAGGACTGGCAGCCACCTTCTGGTCCTCCTGTCCCACAGAAGACTCAACAGATCAGGACTGCTTCCGATGCACATTTCTCTGTAGTGCTCCTCTACACCTACCGCAACCCTTGTTTAAAAAAAATCGGTTCCCATGCTTTCTGCCCTTTCTCTCCTCTTGTTTCCCATTGTGTCATTCCCAAATCTCTTGCTGCAATTCCCACCCATTTTCTTTTTCTATTTTGGTGGACCGTGGGGAGTGGTTTATTCCTCTGCACCATATAGCAAACCTCTGAGTATTTGAAGACTTATTCCCCAGCTTCCCTTGGGCTTCTTGTGTGCACATTAAACAGGCACAGGTCTTTTAGCCCTCCCTCATGGGCTGTGGGAAGGTGAGCTGGGGGCAGGGCCCAGCACACTCAGTGCTCTTCATAGGTCAAATGGATGCCATGCACCATGTCCGAATCTTCCCCGGCAGACTTTCAGGAGTATTCAGATCACGGACCTACACACCACTGTTTTCCTCCCAGCCCCCCTTCTCCCAAGCACTAACGAGGACAACATTAACATTAACAGCAATTGGCTGTGCTGTTAAACCTCTGRCGTTTCTACCCAAAAAAATCAGGAAGGGTTACTCACCCGGCAGGCTTAGCCAACTGTCTCCCTAGAGGGCATTCCCCCCAAAAGAGGAGAAAAAAGGAGAACAAAATTTAATCATGCCTTTTGTGAAAATGCAAAGAGGACAGACACTCAAGGTGCTTTGATTATGGCTGATACAATTTTGCTAGTAGGCTACTGCACTAATCAGGATGGTTATGAGACAACGGTAACTTCAAATATCAAAGAAGAAAATCTGCTCTGTGCATACAAGGAGACAAAGTTCTATCATTTGAGTAGCAAAAGAAGTCCCACCCTCATATACTTGAAGTATTTTCTATTTAAATCTGCATCAAAAAAAAGTAGGATCCTCCACCCACAGAGAATTTTAATGCTGATGTTGGGTTTGTCCATTTTAAGAATCTTGTTTGGGTTTTTCATTGTGCATTCCTAGTGCCACTTTTTATTCTGTTACTGTTTGAATAGAAATTAGCAACAAAATATTGAAATAGAAGTGTAGCAGAAAGGAAGTACATTTAAGGACAGCAAAGAGACGGAGAGCATTACATTACATTGAATTTTAATGGATTGCCTTGTGCTGAAGGTCACTGAAATTATCCATGCAAAGCCCCCATGGAGTTTTACGGAAGGCAACCCTCGAGAAAGACACTGAGTCTGGAGCCTGGCTGTGCATGTTTGTGCTAAGAGATTTCCTTCTGCTGGTAAACTTATGTACGTTTGTGGCCAGACCTACCGAACCCTGTCCACCTCTCTGCTCTGCAGGAAAGCTGCTCTGTGTGCGGGCTCTTCTCGTCTGGCTGGGGTGGAACAGATTGTCTCGTCCTTTCTCCTAGCCATGCGGCTGGGAAGGCCTGCCCATGCAGCACGTGGAGAGGAAGATGTGGTTCGGTCTGGGGGACCCTCAAAAGGAGCGTTTCAATTGAACTTGCTTCTGCTCTGACAGAGCTGTTTCATCCTTGCCTTACTTTAGCACAGCTTCCCAGATTTACAGTGGGTTTTACGTTTTCTTTTTTTTTTAGTTTTTTTTTTATTGCATTTCCTCGCTGTTTGTTTGAACAGGACAGAACTAGAATGAAAACCAGCCATTATCTTTATGGCAGCATTACCTGAAGGTCCCAAACAATACCATGGGATGAGCCCTTTACACCCCTGAGCAAAGAGAAACGTGCTGTGCTAAAGAGCTTTTAATCTAAAGCAGGATTTCTCAGTCCTGTTAATCTAGTTTGCGTTACATTACAGCCACTTACTGGTTTTAGAGGTTTCATCATAGCACGGATCTCCACGGGCAGACAGAGAGATACTTTCCACTGTGCTCTCTGTTCCTAGTGTGATACAGCATAGAGCTGGAGAAGTGTAAACCTATACAGGCAATACAGGTAAAGGTTAGGGGATACATCTGTAATTTCCAGAAGACAAATAAAAAGAATACAAAATGTATTCTCCTCCCCTTAAATCTTCACTCCGTTCAAACACACCTCTGGATTTTGCAGTCTATGAAGAGCTGAACATGGCAAAGAGCGTGTCTCCATGGAGGCTTAAGAGTGTGAGTACTGGTTGTGCCCCTCAGTGGAAAGAAGCCCCATGTCAGCTCTTTTTTTCTGTTTGACACTTCTTTGAAGCTTGTTGGCTTTGCTCTTCACCTGACCAAGACGTCACATATGCATATCAGGGTAGGCCTGGTGCTGTTGACTGTGACCAATGCAAAAGAAGATGTCTGCACACCCACATGGGCCATGAACACCAAAACCACCCCACCGCGTCGCCTTGAACCATGCCATTAATCTGTAACTTAAAGGCTTTCTGAGTTGTGGAGGTAAAAACAGGCAATTCTTCCGATCTGGAATGATAAGCTGCTTTGCATTCATGTTCCAAAAAAGCTCAATAGGAACAAAATGGTGAAAGGGGTCACATCTTCAGTACATGTCTATCATGGGAGGGGCACCCCAACAGGCAGCAGCTAGGAAGCATCCTGGTGAAAGAAAGCAGGGCACTTGTCCTGACATACTTTTGTTTTGCATCCACAGGTTTAGAAGAAATCCTGCTGGCCTTGATGCTGGAGCTGTTTACTGGTTTTAGGCTTGACAGCATATTATTAACTGCGACAGCAGAGAACACCATGGAAAGGACCTATGCTGGAGCAGTTCATGAAAAACTACAGCCTATGGAAAGAAGCCACGTTGGAGAAGTTTGTGAAGGACTGTCTCCTGTGGGTGGACGAAGGAGCAGCAGAGAAAATGGGTGATGACAGGACCGCAACCCCCGTTCCCCGTCCCCCTGTGCCGCTCGCCGGGAGGAGGTAGAGAAGTTGGGAACGAAGCTGAGCCTGGGAAAAAGGGAGGGGTGGGGGGAAGTGTTTTTATGTTTGTTCTTATTTCTCATTATCCTACTTCGTCTAACTGGCAATAAATTAAATTAATTTCTCCAAGTTGAGTGTGTTTGCCCATGATGGTAATTGGTAAGTGATCTCTCTGTCCTTATCTCAACACACGAGCCTTTTGTCATATCTTTCTCTCCCTGTCCACTTGAGGAGGTGGAGTGATAGAGCATCTTGGTGGGCACCCGGTGGCCAGCCAAAGTCAGCCCACCACAGTAGGCTCAAATCTTTTGGTGCATTCTTCATTCAAGGTCAAAGAAATTCTCAGTAGCACTGAGGGTCTCTTTAGCTCTACAACAGGATGAGATGAGGAAGCGGAACTGATTTACAAGTAAGAATCAGGCTCACTCTGAAACTGACTTGCTGACTTCCTGAACAAAACTCCCTGCAACTTATCCGCAGAGAAGATACTCCGCTTGTGCACGTTTGCTCCCTACTGTCTTTGTCAACAGTGAAATACTGTGCGCAGTTGTGCATGCGTCATGCTGTCTCAGTCAATCCCAATCACTTGCTTTTGCAAAAGCAAGGAGAATCTTCCATGAATAAACAGGCATGGGTTTTTTTTCCTTACAAAATGCAGACAGAAGTAGCACAACATTGATTTTTACACCCACCTGCCTTTTTTTCTGGGACTGCTATCGTGAAGGATTACTCTCCCAGTCCCTGTGTTACAGGTTAGGGTTTCTTTCAGCCTTTGCTCAGGCAGCAAGGGTGGACGGTGTCCACTCCCAGCCTCAAAATGGGAGCAGGTCTTCCCAGGCTGGGGGGACTCGGGGGCAGCTGCTGCCCCTGCAGGACGTGGGGGGCCCCACCACAGGCACCCCCGCCCATGCCCCCATGGCTCCTCCTGGGGTCTGCGCTGTGCGGACCCGGACCTGGCTTGTAATTCATTAATAACAAAATAATTATTTTATACTGCAATCATACTTCACAATTCCCATAGGGGACTGGGACTGCTATTCATTATATTCTTAACGCAGCAAACATGCAAATGCAAAAAGCCAGCTGACATTGTAATTACAGCCGTCCTGGACAGATGTGGTGGAGATGGGTATTTTTTTCCTTGCAGAATTTTGAAGAAAAGTTAAATATTGTTCTGTAACAGTTGAGGAAAACAAAAATAAGCCCTCTACAGTTTGCATTGGTATGAATGAAAAATGAAAACTGACTTTACATAGAAAATGAGATGTTTTACTTTAAAATTGACATTTTGATAATCAAAACCAGATTTGCGTCAGCAAAACTGAGTGTTTTTTTAAATGGTGTTCTTTTGCCTAAATTGCTTTCCAGAAAACAAACAAACAAACAAACCAAAACCCCCAACTTTTTATCCGTATTTTTTCTCTTGCTGTAAAAGGTAAAGAATGGATCAGTGCCACTTCTGGGTGGGATTGTGATCCATAATGAATTAGCAACAGCAAAGCAAAGTACCCATGCTGTGTGCTGAAAAAAGAGGGGAAGCTGGTCGAGTGGTTCAGGGAACTCAAGTCCTGATTTGCAAAAGGTCAGTGAAGGAGGTAGAGCCCATATCACTATCACATCCTATAAGAAAACATGCCTATGAGGTGTTCAGCTACCACCGCACGGCAAGTTGTAAGACCTGAATGCCAGCTCTCAACCCAGCTGGAGCTGCGGAGGAAGGAGGTTGTGGCTGCTGTACCTTGGGAGGTACCACAGAGCTTCATCTAGGGCCTCAAAGATTTTACAAGTGGAGCTGCAGCAGCTCATAACCTCCTGGGATTTATCAGAGAGGTGATGCTACTAGGGTAGCATCACACACTCGGCTGCTCCATATGATTCCCTTTACTGGGGAAAGACACTCAGGCATTTGTTGTTATTTTTGGCCTAGGCAAGCAGTTTCTGAAATGGCTTTTCAGAGCAAAAAAGAGAGACACGGTCTCCATGCTCCAAAGCTGACTAGATGAAGTGTGATATGCTGGAATGAGGGAGGAATGTGGGAAGGAAAGCAGAAAAACAACGTCAAGGATTTTCTGCACTTAGGTACTGAAGTGCTACCACTGCTTTTCAGTAAGGTCTGCCTTTCATAAGGTATCAGCAGCATTGGTATAAGCTTTGCTGCCGTTGCCTGCCTGCCTCCTTGCAGAGCTTGCAGAAATGAATCTTGCAAGAGGATTCTCAAGCATTAAGAAGTTACTGAGGAAGTCAGCAGTATTAGCTCCATTTGGTCGGCACAGTGTATCAAACCAGGGAAACTTAGCGTGCTTTTCTCAGCAGAGACCTGCAATGAGACAACAGCTTCTCTAGACAAAGCTCACATATTTCAAACATTATTTTCAAGATAACAATGGTAAAAATATTTTTGCTGGTGGGTGATAGAAGCCACAGGCATTAATGCAGCTGCTGTCACTGCCATGCTGCTAGTGAGTCACCATTAAATACCAGCATAATGACATGGTGAGAAGTTTGAACATGTTCAGCTTGGTGAGTCCTTTCAGTGCTTTGGAGACTGATCCATTTCATGACAGCAGCTCCTAACCCAAGGGAATTGCTGCCACTGCATCCTGGGTTATATGAATGCAAAATGGCTCTCCAGCCCTTTATACCCAAGACACAGTGCTCATTTGCACCCTTGGAAGGAAGGACAAATTACCCACAATGCCTTTCCTAAGCACTGGGTTTGTAGAAAAAGTATATTTACTTGGAACGAAGCGACCGCTGCACATTTAAGTTCTACTCTTATTTTGTCATCCACTCAGAGCAGGACAATGGCCACATCCTTGGCCCTGCTGGCGCAGCATAAAGTTAGCCCTTGCTGTGGCAGTGGTGAACCAAGAATTCAAGGATGAATTCAAGGGTGAGGATCCATCTCTAGAAAACCAAAGAAAGCAGCTCTGTGAGTGCAAAAACAGTAGTGTGCTCCACAGTGTGTGGTATATCCAACACTAGCCAACAGAAGGGGTTGGTGGGAGAGGGAAGGGGATATTTGTCATTGACCTCCAAAATAAGCCTAGTGGCTGGTCCTATCTAGAATGTCCCAGATGTTGCACTTCTTGCTGTCACTCTTACTAATAGGCAAGCAAGTCTTTCAGGACAGACAGGAGGAGATCACCAAGTCCACCTTCTGTGCCCAAGATGGACTCAGCTGTATCCAGATTATTCCCAGTGGAGGTTTGTGTAACCTGCTCTCAAAGACATCCCTTGATAGAGGCCCCACCACTTCTACTGCGTCACTGCTGCAGGAATGTTTCCCTTCAGGTCTAGTCCAAGCTTCACTGCCACAGCTTGAAGCCATCACCCTTCCAGTTGTGGAGATTTATTCTCTTTCTCTCCTTCTCCTTTTTAAGTATTTGAAACTTTCTGTCATGTTCATCTTGAACCCCTTTTAGTCTCAACAGAGACAACCTTTCTCCCAGTCTGTCACTTTCTAGACTTGTCATTATTTCCACTGTTGTGCTGTGGACTGGGAATGGTTTCCAAAACGGGATACAGTACTGCTGCCATCCAGTGGAGAAGGGAATTGCTTAGCTGTGTGGCATATGAAAACCCTGTTCGCACATTACAAACTTACTTTCTTTTTCTTGTTTTTCCCACAGCAGCACACCGCTGCCATCTTCTCTCAGCTTCTGTTTCACAAGAACTCTGATCAGCTGTGGCTTCCTGGTTCCTGGGCCCATCAGGTGGTGGAAAGCCATCTCCACAGTTTGCATTCAAGTCCGCCTGAACTTCAGTGCTCTTCAAAGGGCTGGTTTTGAAGTGCAGCAGGGGTCACTTCAAGCAGGTTGCTGAGCTGCCTTTGCAGCTGCCTGCCTAGTTTTGGACTGAACACGGCTCCACTGGATAAGCAATTGCATCTCTCTTTCAGCATGTCATGCAAAGCAGGCAAAAGACTACAACTTTGATTTTTTTTTTTTTAAACCAGTTTAAAAATTACATACATCCTACTCAGCCCAGCCAGCAAGGAGGCTGGGAGCTGGTGTGTATGCTGGTCTACCATTAACAGCAAACAGAGCTGGTGTAGGGTGAATCCCTTGATCTCTAGTATTACTTCCACCTGGCATAAACCACACCGATTTATCTAGCAGCTGTGACCTGAGGCCAGCTCACAGTCTCCAGGGAGCCCACAGGTGGCTGGGGAAATACAATGACCCTGGTGTACTTGATATATTTGCCTTCTGTCTTTTGGGGTTTTTATGGTGCTTGCTGAAATTTCACATGAATTCTCATAACTCCTGCATCTAGTGACTTTCAAGTGAGTCCCAGATACCTCAGGAATGGCAGTTAAATATAAAGGAGATAGCAAAAATGGACTTTCTCCTAGCTATTTGCATTGAAAGATCTTTTAAACACATTGGAACAAATATGTTTCAGTGTACTGACACTGTACACCTTTTGTCTCAGTCTAGACAAGCCTTTAGTGTTTCCACCACCCCACCAGAAATTCTACATCCTGAGCAGAAAAAAGCCTCAGAAGGCTCTTCGCCTACTTGCAAAACCCACTGCCCATACCCCTCATGGAAGAGAATGCTTCCCCTTCATAGCTCACTCAGCAAAACTTAAATATCTACAGCAGAAACAGATGCTAAAGAGAGAATGTGAGATTTAGAAATGAGGGTTACTAGTGCATGCCTGCTCAAGTGACTTGATTTTTTTGGGTTTTTCTTAACCACAGACATAGAAATATGCATCACAAAGAAAACAGGACAGAAGAGAGAGAAAGGAGAAGAAAGCTGGTTCTTTACTCCTCCTGGGGTACAAAAGGGGCTATTTTGGTTTTGCAGCCTACTACAGCACAGTGCCGACTTCATCTACATGCTGTTGCTCCTGTGTTTTTGTTGCACTCATAGTTTGCCACCCTTTTTTGGTTTAAGTGGTGGGAAAGGTATGTCCCTATTACATACAGTCAGACACTGTGGAAAATGTGATAGCTCACAGAATAGACCTCTGCCAGTGGGAAAAAATGACAGCGCAACCCCCATATTTTATTCTTTCTTTGACAAACTTACGCTTTAAGCTCTTGCTGCCCACTATGATGCCGGGCTGAGGCTCCTGTCTCAAACCCACTTCAAAGCTCCCACTTTGACAGCTTGTGCTAATATGACCCGTCTTTCCCTAGTACAGCTGAATTATCCTGATGCAGCATAGAAGCAGCAGACATGATCCAAGTGTCCCCTGCTTGCGTTGGGTCAGAAGACTTAAGCACAAAGATAAAAACAAACAAAATCCAATCACAGTACTTCTGTAACAGTAACATCTGAAACCACAAGCAAGCTCAGGGCTCCACAGCACTAGGACTCGCAAGGTACACAATAAAATAAAAGTCCCTGGTCTCTAGAGGCAAGAGAAAGAACCGCAGACAGTAGCACACTGATCCAGTCTTAGGGCTGGGTAATTTAAGAGACCCTGTAGTTAAGTAACTTGCCTAGTTTTACACTGAAAAAAAAGAAAAGAGGCAGAGGCAGGAGCTTATCTGGGGTAGTGTTTTAAGTGCAAGATACCGTTTCAGCAGATTGTTATTAGACTGTTCCACCCACACAGCACTTAAAAAGTACACGTCTTAATGATACTGTCCTTTCATCTGTGCTTTCATACAAGATTAATTTTTTTTATCCAGAACAAAGCAATTTATCTCATAACTTCTGTGTTTTGAAAGTTTAACTGTTTTGTCAGTCGTACTAGTCACTGCCTATTTTGTGTCATGTAACTACCAGGTTACCCTGACATCAGAGACGTTTGCTACTGGGTACACATTGCAAGACTGCTACCACAGCTCAGCCCCATTGGCAAATATCTAGGATAGGATCCCAAACCAAATTATCTTCTAACGCTTTTTGCACTAAGCCAAGAATATTAGCCTCTTTATAAAAAAGAAGTCAAACTGTTTCTTTGCAGTACTACATCTTTAATCATTTCTTTCTGAAAGCTTTAACAACTTCCCATCTGCCAATCTTTGGCCACAAGAAAGTATCCACTTTACTCATTGTTTAGGAAGAAAGTCCCTGGCAGATCTGCCGGACAGAGCAGGATGGTGAAAATACAACATATACAGGCAAAGTAGCAGATTTGTACTTTGTGGTCGTGTCCAGGTCCTGTCTGGACATTTTCACCTCTTGATTATTACTATTTAAATGCAAGCTGGAGACAAGATTTGAGCAACCACAAACCAAAACACACCACCTGCTTTGCAGACCTTAGAGTCTGAAAATAGACAGGATGAATTAATACAGTTTGAGAGGGAACAAGACAGGTGAAGTAACTTGCCAAATGCCACCCACCAGAGAAAGACCCTCTTAAATATAAATAAAGAAGGTAATCCAGTAAAGGAAATTAAATTTTACCAGACTCCTGCTCACTCAACCATATAGCTTTTTCAAAGCCAAAGCCTCTGGTTTTCGTCTTGGTTTGACCAGTGTCAACCAGCAAGACAGTTGCAACCAAAGAAGACACACTTGGACATGCTTAAAAGTCAACAAAATGTCCAACAGCTGTAAAAGGTAAACCAAAATCCTTGAGGAACTTTGCAAGGGCAGGTCTGATCTTGACCTTTGTTATAGAGATGAAAATCAGAACTATTCTGCTACAAACAGAAAGAAACCTCTTTGGTGCATTAAAATAGGAAAACACAGATAAAGTTCAGATGATTTCTACGGTGAGGCACCAAAGGTGGAGGACGAAGGGTGTAACCTGTCATAACCCTAGTCAGGATCCACTGGGGCACCCTGCTGCCATGGGCAATAGTTGGAGCTCATCGTTTTGTTGTATGGGACTTGTTGATTCACGCCTTCCCATCTGGAGGCACTTGGCAGGCCACCTATGAACAGCTACCAGATCTGGTGATGCAGAGGCAACGTGCTGGCTCGGGCCACCGCAGCTGCTTCAAATGTGGAGCTGCCTGATAGCTCGGTCCTTCACAGTCCCAGCTGTCCCGCTTGCCAGAGCAAGGAGCCCTTTGCTTGCTAAGGGGGCTGGGAGAAATCGCCCGGGCTCCAGAGGCACAGGAGTCGGGGACCTGCAAGCCGGGGAGGTGGGCGAGCTCTGCCAATACTCTTCCCAATCAGCCCCATCTGGCACTATGCAAGAATTCGGCGCTCGCCCCGCCTTGACCTCTTCTACCCGTGTGGTCTGCATGGTGCGGTGCCAGAGCTCAGATCCAGTACTGCTGTATTCCTTGGAGCACTCCATTATTTAAAAAAAAAAAAAAAAAAGGAAAAAGAAAAAACAGCACTCTCTTCTGAGAATGGGATGGTGTCCAACAGATGCAATGAAAAGAAATTAAATGGTGCTAATTTGTTGATCGCTTACACTGCCATGAACATGTCTAATAGGAAATCTATAACCCGACTACACCCCAGCTGAAAAATCACAGTGCTTGAAAGAGGAAAGCCCCATAAGAGTGCTGCTGTGTTACTTAGCTGCTTTTTCAATGGTTATGACCCACCTCCATGCCTATTTGTACAAGACACCTCTTTTCCTTTTCTGCTCCAGTTTAATGGGTGCCTGGTGCAGGAAAAGGAAAAGGAAATGAGGCAAACCTGGAGGAGGACAGAGGCAAAAAGGTGGGTGGAAGCGGGGCAAAGGGAAACGGAGACATCATTCGAACAATGCTCACACTTGACACTTGCAAGGTTTAACATGTGACAAAGGCTCATTCACAGGAGCAAGGGTGGTCCTGGGGGCCTCAGAAGGAAGACAATGTTGTTGCAGGAAGCAGAGAGGAAGAGGCCAGTGCTCTGACTCTTCTATTTGCTCGTCAGGCTGGAGGAAGTAAGATTTCCTCATGTTAAAGGCCAGCAGTAATGAGTCCCCTCAGCAGCAGGGAAAAAGCAGCAGAGAGGACTTGTTCCTCTGGTGTATCTCTGGGTATCAGACTGGCTGCTCTGAAGGCCAGGATGACTCCCACATGCTTCCTCTTTGAGAGCTGCAAGATAAACAGGCAAAAAGAAAAAGTCTCAAACCTAGCAATCAGGGGACAGCATCACTTTAAAGTTTCCCTTTTATTTTAAAAAGTTGAATATGAGCTCTTAATACTACAGTGAATAAAAACAAAATGAGGAAGTTCCTAAACACAGCAAAGGGAATTGGTTATGGGAACTGCCTCAAATATGGAGGGAAGTTTTTTATTGAACTTCCCACTGGGAAAAGTGATATGAGCATTACTCTTTCTTATCTATCTGCATCAGCAATTCCAGCCATCAAGGGAGGATGGAGGAACTCACAATTTCTGCCAGTAAGGATTTGGCTTGCTTGTGAATGGGACAGGAGGACACCAAAATTAATGATCATCAGGACCAATCAGTGTTAAATACATGCATATGTAGGAAGGTGTTGCTAATAGCCTGTAGTAAGAAACAATGCTGAATTACGCTGCCTGGGAGCAGATTGTTAGTCAGAGTCATGAGCTTACTTTATTTTTCCCTGCCTTCACGCCAGGGAAAAAAATGATCAGCTCTTGCCCCTATTCTGGCTCTTGCTCATTTGCTCCTTCTCTTCCAAGCTGGCTCTGCTGAGCCGCCTGCAGCACTGGCGATCACAAAATCACATTTCTCTCCCTTCTTCATCCTATTGCCTACAGGAGTGCCAGGTTCTGGCTGACAGGCTGCTCTGCCTGGCTACTTGTGAAACAGAGAGGCTATGCCAAGGAATAAGTAGTCTGTCCGAAAACTGAGCACACGGATCAGTGTTTGGCCCTAAATAAGGACGTAAAATACATTATGATGTGTGAGTGTTAGAGCTGATCCAATTTTTCACATTCTGAAATCCTGAAGGGAATTACTAGTCTAATTTCAAGGAGAAAAAAAAAAGTGGGGGGAATTGTTCTTCGAAAACATTAACAATTTCTTGCCCCTTTGTATGCACCCTGATTAGCATGCTGTACAGATGAGAAGACTGGGGCACTCTGCAAACCTCAGGGTGGGTCTGGATTAGGCGCAGGTGATGATTCTGGTGTTGGACTGACACCAAAGCAAGACCAGGGGTCATGTTCACAGTCACCAGCACTGAGTTTTACAAGCTGCTCTCAGAAGCAGCTGCCGGCAGGAAGCTCTAAGGGCTGTTTGATCTCGCAAGGTTTTCTCTACCTGGTATGCTGGCAGTTCTGCAAGATAACATTTTGCTAACCTCTTGGAAGACTTTCAGGAATTTCCACAGGAAAAAAAGTAAAACAAACAGGAGGCCAGGCCCTGGAGCTGCACTGCAGCAAAAATGACAGAGGCTAGTTTAGAGGATTCACATCTGGAATTCAGAGAGGTGTCCTGACAGCGGCAGTGCTGGCCTGCAGAGGTGATGTGCCTCGTCTGCACGGCTTTGGGCAAGCCGCTTCCTCCTTGGGCAAGCCGCGTTGGCGTAGGCTGTAAAGGTCTGTGTGCAGGCGCTGTCTCTTGCCAGATGTTTGTGTGGCAACTGGCACCTGGTCTCAAGTAGTAGCTCTGTGGCTACTCTAATACATACAATAAGGCTCCGGTGCAGAGCCCGTCCTTCCCGGTTGGAGTTTGTTCCCTTGTGTTGAGCTGCAGGAAAGAAGCCAAATCCTTGAGCTTTTAAGCACCCCAGCTGAACTGGAAGGAGAGCTGTTGAGGAGTTCACCGACAGCTGCCAAGGTTGCAATCCCAACAAAAGGTAGATCTACAAGGGTACAAAACTGAGAAGATGATTAAGACAGTGAAAAGATCATTAAGATAGCCTCATTTAAAAACCTTTCTGGAACTCCACAAAGGGTCCTTTGCCTGAAATTGCTATACTCAGCTGCTTCCTTTTTATAGGCACCAAAATGAAGAAATCCATTGCAAAAATAGCATGGCTAAATGTCATGAGGAGGTGCAGGGTGAGGGGCTAGAATGAATTCTCTTGGAGCACAGTACATCCCATGAATAAGTTTCCTACCAAAAACAAGTACGGGACATCCAGTACATGAGAACGTCACCACACTGGGACCTAGGGGGGTAAGTGTATCCCAGGACATGTATTCCAGCCACTGATGCCTATAAAGCTGGAATGGCTTAGGGAAGGCCTCTGCTTTACTCCTC
This sequence comes from Oceanodroma leucorhoa, assembly GCA_030449065.1. Classification (NCBI taxonomy): domain Eukaryota; kingdom Metazoa; phylum Chordata; class Aves; order Procellariiformes; genus Oceanodroma; species Oceanodroma leucorhoa. The sequence goes on from JASVER010000098.1 coordinate 3,016,198, forward strand.
TGGTGGGATAGTCCAACCAATTGTTAGCAGCAAAGGCAAATTGAAGTATGGTTTACACGGGAGGTGAGACAAAACAAGTGCAGTGTTTTTTCTGACATTGCTTTCCATGGTGCAGATGAACCAAGCTGCAATGGCTATAAGAACAGTTTGAAGTTATTGCTCCTGAGCTGGAAGCTGCCGTCTTCCATCGAGCAGCAGTGTCCGGTGCTCTGACTGCTCCTGCTCTGTGGCAGAGTTAGCTAGGAGTAAAATTCCTGCAAAATCTATACCAGTTGAGTAAGACAGTTCCAGGCATTTCCACACTGAGTGTGGCTCTATCAGACACAGCAGGGAATCAATTCTTACTTCAATTTGAGAATTAAGTGGGGAGTATTTTGTGGAAAAAAGTAAACAAATAGGAAAATCAAAGGGGATAGTTAGGTAATCCCATGCTGACTCATGAACATCCACTCTTTCATGACTAAGGGGTCAAGACTCCAAAAATCTGAGGCCTGGCAGCTTCTCTTTTGACTTTGAGATGTCACGAGTGCCAGGGTGTAAAGCACAGCTTCTCTGTGTGTGAGATAGGGAAAGAGAGGAACTCRTACTAAGTAAGGGAAAGAGGACTGTGCATGGCACAATATTTATAGTTCTATTCCTTACAGCCCTCTTCTTAGAGAAATGGTATACCAGATTCCTCCTTGTCTTCCAGGAAGAAAAGCATGCAGGAATCAGACACATGATAGCACGGGCCCCAACTGGATGCTAAGCAACTCTCTTGTACTTCATCTTTATCCAGACCTTTAACAATTGTAGCTGTCTAAAATGGGAGACCTTTATTTATGGTGAGCCAACTTTCCTACATACCAAACCAAATCCAGCAGAGGTGCTAAAATCATGACGATTTTCAGAATGAGATTATTTCTCTTTTTTTTTTCTAAATGCAGGCCCATGAGATTGTCATCATTGGTCATACAATGGGTATCACACATCTGCTACTCTGCACCAGCTGTCAGTATGTGTGCTCTTTCCGCAGCATTTTGCAGCAAGTGAAATCGCTCACTTTTCTTCTGGCATAGGGTACTCTGTATTACCTTGCATTTACTGCGGGTGAAAGCATCCAAACAGGCCATCAACACTGAGCATGGCAACTTGTGACCCTTTGGGAACTGGTAGCTTTGGGCTATTACACCACTGAGGAAATGGAAATTTATCTTAATTTCCTGTCTTAAGACCTCTGGCAGGTGAAGCAGGCATTGTTGTGTGGATTAATGTCTCCTTCGTGTCTCAGAGAATTTCTCCATAACTGAAAGGGCTAGAATTTGATTTCTCTACAGGAGGTTACTGCCCACRTTACGGGAGAAGAGGACCAGAGCATATGTCTGCGCCTCCGCTGTTCTGTTCTCAGTCAGGGTTTTAGCTTTGTCTGCCAGTAAACACGCTGGGCTGTGAACGGTGGCAGCCGAGACAAAGACACATGCCCCATCCTGCTGCCCCTTCCACGGAAGCAGAAAACCTTTGGTAGCAGGAGACTAAAAATAAGCAGCACCTCAACCCCTGCCCAGCAAGGACAGAGAGGGGGCACCGGTCAGAGTCCTGACAAATTCTCTGAGTAAGAGACCAGTGTCAGGCAAGAACCGCAATGAGGACTAGAGAAGAAATTGCAGGTCTTGGGTTTGATTATCCAGGTACTGCACATTAAGCGAAGTGTACTGATGCCCTGGAGAGCCCGCTGACTTCTCTCATAGTGGTTTTGTACTTGTTGTAAAAAGCGGCTGAATCTTCACTACTGGCTACTGTTCAAGAAGTGTTTTGCTCTAAATATACAATCTCTGATGCCTATGAAAAGTTCTGCTGAACGTGTTACTTTGACAAATATTGTGAAATATGATTCCATTACCACTGACATGTGGTTAGAAAGTAACACCACACAATCTATTCTGGGGTTCTTCAGCTTAATCTGCAGCCACATTTTGCTAGACAGATGCAACTTCCAGATTTGCAACTGCAGAAGTGAAACCAGAGTTTGGTCCAAGTCAGTCACTGAAACAGTGGTGCTGCGTAGTTAGACCTGCACTTGCTGTACGGTGAAACCAACATTTCAGTGCATTTCTGGATCCTGCGGAGTATGAAAGCAAGCACAATCCAAATGGAGAAGGACTGGATCAGATCTCAGAACATCCTATTTGCCCCACACTGTTTTATTAAAAATATTTATTTTTACTATAGAAAAGAATACATAGTGGACAGAGAAGTGAGCAGGTTTGGGATCAGAATTACCATCAAAACAGCCTGCTCTTTGGAAAACCAGTACCACTGGGTAGAAGCAGATACTTTTTTCTTTCCAAGTTGGGAATTCTGCCCTCTCCAAACTGCACAGCATACTCAGAGATCTAGACTGGACCACATCTAAGATGTCACTAGTTTTTTGCTATCTGCTCACCTGGACATCTGCTGGAATATAAATAGACTTGCTGTCTCTTGCCCTGAACAACCTCATTGTTGATTTGTTTACTCATTCCCAAGGGGAGAATGAAAAGAACAACTCCTGCTTGATTCAATGCTACCTTGTAAGAAGAGCTCCCTACCATACAGAACAAGACAGAAGCTGAGCTGTACCTAACCCTCATCAGCCTGACAAGGGTCACTGCTCTTTCAGCAATGATCTATGGGCTTTCTAAGGCTTTGAGCCTTACAACTCTGGGACATAGGAATCAGTTTTCAGCAAGTTTTAATACAGTAGGTCAGAAGAACAAAAGAACTCCAGATCAAAATGTTGCACCTTTGCTCTGAACTTCATTTCTTTCCTGCTTCATTTGGATCCCAATCACTTTCAACCAATAAGTCTGGCAAGTGAAATGGCTGAAGAAAACTCAGAACTCAGTTAAACCTGGAGGAAGTAAAACATTACTGAGGAAGAGGAAACCACAAAGGAAACCTGCACATACAAGTTTAAGGATGCTGCCAAGAATTTCAGGTGGTAGGACCCCTTGTTTTCTGCTGGGGCAGTTCTTCATTGGTTGTATTGATAGCACAGTGCCCTCTGAAGGCACCACCCCAGACTATCCTTTAGCAGCAGTGTCCCCTCAGTTTTATACCACACCAGCTCTGTCATCCAGGACTGGGGTTATCTGCAGGGCTGTGCCCTGTGCCATCGTATTCCTGCCTGCAAGCTCATCTTTGTGCAGTCTGAGGGCTTTGCTTGTACTTCTCTGATGTTAGCTTAAGCAGGGTGGGGTGTTGCTAAGGTTAGACTTAATATTACGCTGTACTTTGCAGTGCAAGCACACCCCAGAACAGTCCCCACCTCTTGCAACTTTTGACACACACATCTGCTTCTATGACCAGGTAAATGAAATGGCAAAATTATTGCATGGTGTCCTCAGGCCATGCTCAGTGAGATCTCCACTAGAGGTGTGAAATGCTGCTGTCAGCCAAGGTATGTGGTGGCATGAATCGGGGCCTCTGCTGGTGGTTCATTTTATTCTATTACCTTTATCCTCTTGTTGTAGTTTAAGTCAGGAGAGATAAAATACACACCTTAATTGCTACACAATAATAGAATCCAAGTGAAGGAGCTTGAGTGTTTATTGCCTCAGTGAAACAGTGGTTGATAGCGCAGAGAACACTACAGATTACATGTAGAAAAGCAGTTATCTCTATTTTGCCTTTCCCTGCGGACAGGAGCCGAGTTCTCAGCGGTTGGGAGGAGCAGGGTGCTGAGCATGGTGGCTTTGCCATGTGAGCTTGGTCCCAGGCATCCCTGGAGGTCCTCCACGGCCAGGTGTCCCCCAAGGCAGAGTTGTGCCAGCCCCCACTTTGGGCAAAGGTGGATTAGGTTGATAAGGAGGAGAGCATCTTCCAGGCCATTGGATCTTTACCAGCCCGTGGACTGCTCCAAGCTTTTGCTCATTGATTCTCATAGCAAGATGCTGAGAAAATATCCTTGTGTAAGTTTAGTTCTGTTACTTCTACCAGTTACACCTTTTTTTCATTACACCTGCCCCATTATCCTTCATCTAACAAAAATTAAATCCCTAACAACATAGCAACATCCTGAAAGTCAAAATGTGGGCCTCCTCCATCTACCGAACTACTTGACCAATGCCAGCTCCACCGGCGAGGATGCACCAGCATAGGAAAGAACACACAACCCAGCCAGAGATGCTGCCAGAAATGACCACGGTTTATCTATCCAGCCTAGCCTTTCCTCTCTGAGTATTAAAATCTGCTAGACAAAATCTCAGACCTCATATGTTGCCAGTTTCCATTTAAAAAGAACACTGATTTTTGCTCTGCTGATTCTTGTCTACCATATCTGGTAGGGCACACCTTTCTCTTCAGTGTTTTCTAGTTCTAATTTGTTATATTCCAGAGTTTTCAAATTCCACACTCACTAGGCACTCTGTAGGTGTAAATCTGATTTTTCACTGATTCTAGGACATCACAACATCTGAGGATCTGACCTTTTAAGCTGACCATCTCAGTATTGCCCTTTTAGGTCTATCTGTTGGTTTCTGTTCTAAAAACACTCCTGGGATAAACAAGTAAGATGTGACTTTTCCCTAACAGCCAAATTAAGATGTGATATCTGATGAAAGGCAAGGCCTGATATTTTTTACACGAGGACGATACCTATTTTAAATGTCAATTCATAACATCTTTACTATAAATCACTTGGACAACTGCAACCTCTTGTTTTTGTTCCCATATAAAGGTCGAAGTGTCCTAGTGAACACAAGTTCTCTACAAATAGTAGGAGCTAATACTCTGCATGACTAAATGTCTGATAGAGACAACATATCACTTAGAGCAGATCTGGACAGCAGCAGAGTTTATAAAAATCTTGGATCACATTTTCTGATACGCCTGTCTACAGGCAGCATGCCTGAAGGGCAGCAGAAGTGGCATAAATGGCTTTTTGCCATCATCTCACACTATATCTTCCCCACAGCTTTATCTCAGACCTCATCCTACCTGAAAAGCAATAGCACTTATGACATTAAAAGCATGTGTGTTTGTATCTCAGTTTAGTCTTGAACTCCCAAACAGTTGCTGCTTTTTAAAAAAAATCATCTTAAAAAGACTGTTGAATGGTCACACAAATGACAAAACAAAAAGAAAGGCCCAGTTTTGATTTCACATTTATTTTAATCATCACAAAACTCATGGTTCAGAAGAGACATAGGGCAGGCCAGAATCAGGATTACTGGGGTTTGTTTTTTTATGGCACTATTTAGAACAGTTTTATCAGGAAAGCTGAACACCAAATTGTATTACAGAAAGCTTCCAAGAGCACCTTTTTGTTTTAGGACCGTAAAAGTCAAAAACAAACTGCCTTTTTCTGTGTGATCAAAGACCCAGCATAAAAAGTGTCAGGAGGACTTTCAATGCCAGTTCCTGTACTCCCAATGTGTGTATCTTGGAATTCTTCCAATATGGGAGCAAGATGGACTTTTATTTTTATTTTCCTTTTAAATGGAAGAAAGCTGCCAAAATACATAAGGAGAAGGATTAGAGCCAGTTGCTTATTGTTGGTTCTTGGGTGGGAACTTTGCCAGGCAAAGCCGTATGCTGAATTCCCAGGAAATTTCACTCTCAAAAGCCAGCTTCTGGATTTCTCTTGTTTGGGAAGCTCTCCCTGAAAGGGATATTCATATCTAGGAATCAGCTCAATGCAGAATTGTTGTGCTGGCAAATTGGCTGTTGGCTATTCAAATGCTGCTCTGCATAGCAGCCCTTGCTGATTTTTTTTCTCTAGGTTGGGATGACTGGTGAGCCGGGCATGTTTCAAAAGCAAGATTGCAGGGCACCCTGGGTAATCCAAAGTGTACTTTTACAAAAGCAGGAAGAGAGCGTTGCTCTTGGTATCAATAGCTGCTAACACTGAATCTCCAAGGTTGCTTGCCAAGGCTGAACAATTGACCACAGACACATTATTTCTGTCTTCTCAGAGCCTGTGATGGTATTGCAGCTGTTATCCTATAAAGAGACAGAGGGCTATCTCTTGCTACTAATCTACCCTGTGCCAATCATTCTCACTGTCCTATATCTCTCCTTTGTTGTATTAGGTGGCCACATTAGTGGGGGAGAAAGGAATATTTTTAGAGGAAGCTGCACCTTCTCAAAATCTTCTTGCTGTCTGTGTAAGCAGAAGCAAGGGATGTAGAAAATCAGACAAAAGATGCAATTCTGAGAACTGTTTTGAGATGGCAATGGTTTTGTCAACTCAAAAAAAAAAATCTTGGCAGGAATTGCACTTCATATTTTTCATATGTCAAGGGGACATTAGAGATCTTGAGAGATTTCCTTGAGGCTTTGCAATAAAATCCTGTACTGTAGGAAGGCTAGACCCATGATTAAAGTATTAGACGGGGCCTCTGGATTTCTATTCCTGGAAGAGTAACATATTTCTTACATGTCTATGGATCACTTCATGCCTCTGTATTTCTGCCTCTAAAATGGGTGCAATAACTTCTATGTACCACGGGTAAATGTTTGAGCTGTTTTGAGATGTTCAGAGGCTGCAGTGATGAGAACAAAACAAAACAAAAAAAAGGTGCTAAGAAATAACAATATATACTAGAGACATTGCACAGAAAAACTAAGCAACTTGTCAGACATTTCACTTGGCTTCGGCAGATTGCAGAGAAAGAAAGCAAGAGCATACATCTTTAGCCAAGCATGAAAGCCACATAACTCACCTTTAACCTACAAACTTCTGTGATTTTGAAATAAATTATTTCCCTGTTCATTAGTACGAGGCTTATTTAGCTTTGTAACAAAGTCCAAATATTCTTATTATTGCTGAACCCTGATGCTGAAATGTAGCTCTTTCAAAGTTAGCAGTAATCATTTGCAATACAGTAAGCAGATGGAGACCCCATCAGAAATCAATGTCCCATTGTAATAGGTCCTGTGTGTCTAGACAGTCAGAGACAGTCCCAGCCTTTGAAAAGATTACAGGCTGAATAGACAAGAGAAACAAAAAATGTGGAGAAGAAGCCAGCAGACCACAAATGAAGTGTTGTGCTCAGGTTCCCAGTGCTGGTCCCTGGTGAAACAGAGATGAGGATATGCCTGGGGGTGCTGTGGCTGAGCACATTACCTCCCACTTAGGGCCCAAAGTAAGGACTGCTGAAGGGCTCCTACTGCCAGTGAGAATAACAATGAAAGAAGGATAACAGGATCAGCCAGGGATTCTGCAGCTGAGGAGAGCTGACATGATATTTATCAGCTGTCTGCAGGAGGGAATCATATTTCTTTTGCACAGATGGATGTGCACATAATCAACTTCTGAAGATGCAAAACAAGAGTTTCTGATTCCCACCCAGGTTTACCTAGTGATTACAGTAAATCCAGGGATGTTTGTACCTGCATCTGAATAATTACAATTAGCAAAAATGAATTAGTGCATGTGTACAGAAGTACCTGCAGGTTTAGCAGACCTGCTTTAACTAGGTCTTGTTAGGATTAAGCTTCTGTGAAAACAGTCTGTATGACGTCTAAAACTGCCAATTTCAGCCAAACTTGGCAATGGTGTTCCCATAAGATCTGTGAAAACCTGCGGGTTGATAGGGAAGACCGAAACAGTGTCAGTATCTCTCCAGTTGCACGATCTTATCCCACTGGATACTGGAGCTTCCACGCAGACAACACAATAGGAATTGGTGTTTTGTTTGTTCCTGGTATGACTTGTTTGTAAATGCATCCATGCACCTTATTTCAATGCTTCCTTACCTAGCTTTCTTCTCTTCAAGGTCAATAGGATTGAACATTGGCTAAATCAAATTTGGTGTTTTATATGTATGTTTTGACTCTGAGGGCTTTTTTTTTATAGCTATTTTTTTTTTTCTTAGCATCTTATTCTGAATTCTTGAGAAAAACTCAAAGTCCAGAAACAGTCCTGTCAATCCTGGTGAAGTCACTTATGAACCAATAAAAATCAGTAATGATCTGAAAATGTATGGTTTGGGCTTACCTTGCAGGATCTTCACAGTGTAACCATCATCAGTACACAGAAATCTGCCCTTTGACCTGGGAACCTTTCAGGGCAAGGAACACGCCATTACATGCATGGGCAGTACCTACATATTGCAGATGCCAGAAGAATGTGAATGAATGATAGCATCTTTTTCTTCATTAATCTGAACACAGAAGGTCTTCAATGATTCAGTTTTCTCATAAAGAGGACTTTGGTTTGAAGAATCGTTGCTTGGCTGTTTGCAATATCCAGGAATGTAGGAGGGACTGCTTTGCCTGCACATGATAGATTTAATAGATCAGATCTACACTCCAACTGCAAAAGTCACATCAACGCTGTTGCTGATCGTCCACAAACAAACATTTGCTGAAAGCTTTCCTTAACAGATTGTACTACAGGGACATCGTGACTTCTTTTCTAAACAACACACTGAACCATCAACATCCTTTCCTGATGTGCTCAAATGCGCTGGTCCAGGCTGTAGACTAATTGCCCACAATGTTTCAGACCAAGACTTAAAAAAAAAATTATTTAATTTTATAACAGTTTCAGCAGCTGAGTTACACAGGTATTAAAGAAAAGCTGGTATAGACACATTAAAAACAGACTATGCCTTTTTAGTGAGGCTTTTTTAAGGAGTAACTTACAAATAGATAACAAATGTCCAAGTTCAGGGAGATGGGTTTGGGGAAACCTGAACTTATTTCTTATTTCTAAGCGCTTATTTCTTATTAGTATAAGAATCTTAGTCATAGATGAAGAATCCTTTTTCCTGAGCATAGAACTTCATATTTAAGATTATGCTTCAATCCAACTGGATTGTATACTAAATAAGAGGGTTTTCTTAATTAGGAAAGAAGACATAGTAGTTATAAGCAAGTCCACTTTGCAATTTTCTTATTTGTGTGTTTACATTTGTGTGTGTGTGTTTGTGTGTGTGTGTGTAAAACAATCTGTTAACCACTCTGCTTATAAACTCTGTTTGATATTAGGGACTTTCTATGCTATTTTAGATCACATTGCAAATTCTATTCTCACTGTTGTGCATGCTTGTCTCCTCTGTGACCTTTTGCCTCCAGATTCAGCTGAAGTCCCCTGGGAGGTGACAGAAAGAAAAAAATCTTTAACTTGGCTAGATACAACAGTAGAGGGTCATTAAATCCTGGTGATCAGCTATTCAATTACAGTCCATTTAATCATACAGCAGCAAAATAATTGGCAACGGCTCAAGGCAAACTAATTGTTCCAATCTGAAACTCGGCAAGGTGACAAGTGAGCTGCGGATGAGGTGGTGATGGATTTTGAACATCTGACAGGTCTGATGTGGGAGACTCCTGACAAGGAGACTACTGACAATCCAGGAAGGGTTCTCTCTTTAATCATGTCAAAAAATGAGGAAAGACTGGGGGCAGAAAAACAGCTGCTGGACGGAGAGGAAAAAAGCACTTTCAGGAGGAAAAGGGGAGAGGAAGAAAGGTGTACTCTTTAAAAGCCTCTAATCTAAACCTTAAGTTTGCTTTGCAACAAGGGCAAAGAGGCAGGCCAATGAGTACAGTTTGCCCTTTTTTGTTGGTGGTTTTTTCCCCCCTGTATTTCTTGCATGAGCCAAAAAGTAATTAGGCTTGCTGGAACTCATGTGTGTCCTGGGAGAACCGTGTGGTAAGTTCAGAGAGCTCCTGGGCTTGCAGCTGCGGGAAGGAATTAGCTGGAGCACGCTGGGTATCAGCACCTGTCCTGGAGGCTGGCCTGTGAAAATGCGAGCTTTAGGAGATTCATCTGAGCAGGAATTTTGCTGGAACAATAAAAAGCCCATTGTTATTTGTATTGCAGCAGCAACTAAGGGCTCAGATGGAGCGCTCTGCCCATTCTCAGATGGTAAAATCCATGTCCCAGACAGAAAGCGCACCATCCAGAGCGAGCAAGCAGCCTGTGGGAGTGGTGCTGGGGAGGATCTGCCCTGCCACAGGGACTCACACACTTGGAGCTCTGAGAAGGTTTCGACAGACCAGTGGCCCCGGTTTGTGCCACTTGCAGTGGATGCAAGCAGTGAGACCTCGTCCAGCAGCCTGAAACAAAACCTGATTCTGATGAATGTCCCCCACCTGTCTTCCCTTTTTCAGAACTGCATGTTGTTCTGAGAATAAACTTTGGCTTCCAGTAGCAAACTACTGAGTCAGTCACATGATCACTTAAACTGGTAATTTTCAGTACTTATTGAATATTTAACAAGCAGCATTTCACATAACGTTTTCTACAGTTGTTAGTTTTATTTACCTCAATGGTGGAGTATCAATGAAATGAATACATCTGTTAAATGAGTAATTAAAAAATATAAAATCTTTTAGAAGTGCCTTTTAAGAATAAGTATTATTTGTCTTCTTGGGAAAGCTATGCAAGTATGCAACCATGTAGACAAACATTAAAAGGATATTATTAACACCTGACATATTATTTATTTACTAAGAATGTGATAAGTTCTGTCATAGTACATATCTGAAAAAAACTTGTTAACCAGCATGGATAATCTCAGTGAAACAGAATTAAGCATAGAGAATCAGAATAAGTATAAAGAGTAAAGAATAAATAGAATTAGAATTAATATTAGATGTAATCCTTAACAAAGTGGAAAACAATCACAGAGGAAGACACTTGAACTGAAGAATGTGCTATATAACCTATGCCCAAAACCTAAGCAATACTTCAAGAAATGCTTAACAAGATACACTGATCAGAATGCATGCCACTGAGGGATATAAAAAGTTGTTGATCCAGACGCTGATGTTTTATCAACATCAGTAAACGAATTTATAATGGATAAACAGAGAACAAGCAAAAATGACTTAACCAGTGTGTAGGTACCACTTGAGCAATCTATGATTAAGAAAGTCAGGTAAAATCCCATTGCCAGAAAAGGTAGCTTGCTATCTCATTTATTTATTATTTATGGGCAAAATGGAAATCTTCTTAAACTTCTGTTATCTACTTAATTGTTCATTGTAACTATCAGGATGACACAAAAAGATATTTGAGCACCACAGACAGACTTGTTTAAATAGCATGGATGATTCAACATTAAGGTTGACTCCAATCAAAGCTGAAGATATTTTACCTTTGAGTCTTCAGATCTGAAATTGAGGGATGAGCTATAATTGCCTCAATGATAATCAATGACTTCATCAGTACACGAGGATAAATACCTCAACACTTTTTTGCTAAAATACTATTTGAATTGCATATTCTGGGGTTCAGAAGAAAATATTCTACCAAACATGACTTCCATTGAACTGAAAGAATTATTTTGACTCCCCTCATATGTAATTTAATATTCCTGTGGTTGGCAGTGTTAAAATGATTTTGTTAAAAAGAACAACAGGGAAAAAAAACTAATTTAGTACTCTTTCTTGTTGTCTTGGCACCCATTAGAAGTGTTTTCTAGGAAAGAAACTGGCACAAGAGACTTTCTATGAAGATTAGTGTGTGTGGGATTAGACACAGATAGTCAGCTGTCTTTTGCCATCCTGGAAATAAAAGAGCAAATGGATTATATCTTATTTCATGTAAGAACTGAAGTGATAATTACAAATTCCTGTCTCCTAACAAAGTATGGAAATTGGAGTCAACTAAATAAATGTATGACTGTGCAACTGAATTTATTAGATCTTATATAGTCATAATAGGCTTTTGTATTAGCTTTTTTATTAATGCATACAAGCAGCAGTTTTGAACTGGGTATTCATAAGTTATTGAATGCTATACATAAACTGGGCCACCACTGTGAAATCAAACATCAGGAAGCAATATGATTTAGAAGCAATATTATTTCAACACATTTGATTAATGTTTGCGGTGTTACCTATGTCAGTATTCACAATAGCCAGAATACTGCATATATTTGGAGTACAGACATTAGTTTAATAATGAACTTGAGAAATCAGATTCAAACTAAGAAATAGAACATAACCTCACTTGAAAGCAGTATAAGATAAATTCTTCTTAAACTTACTATAAGTACACTGAAGAAGAAAATTAAAATTTCCAGACTGTTAGGCTTCAGGAAAAGATCACTAACTTTTAAAAATGTATACATATACTGCCATCATAAGTTTTCTAAGTTAATAGCAAATTAAATTGAAGTCTCCTAAAATAATCCTGTTGGCATCGTTATCTTTTAGATCAAAATGTGAAAGAAAAAAGAAAGAACCTCTGCAGGAACCGACAGTATGCTGAAGGATGAAGTTTTCTAGAGCTTCGATGCCATCTGCTGGATGGGTAAAAAGAATGCAATGAGCCTGACACACCTAATCGGTACTTCTGCCACATGGAAATCTGAGGATGGGCTGCCCCAGGACTGCTGGTATCTAAGAAGATAACTTCAGAATTAGGAAACAAATCCTTCTTGGGACTGGGCAGGTCTCCAGGGAATGGAAGAAAGGTGAATAAAAGAAGATGTAAAACAGTAAACTGACATCCTGATTCCGTGCAAAGAGGGAATAACCATTTCAGGGAAGAGGAAAGTGGACACCAACTTTACATTTTTTGAAAAAGTTTCTCCAGCAAGACTCCTTTCAAGACAGTAACCTCTCAGTTTGGGCCCTAAACTTAGCACTTAAGTCCAGCTTTATGCAAGTGGACTTACTTTTTAAAGATGAGAGACAGAAGAAGAAGCTACAACAAAACTACAAGGACAGATGGTTTAAGATTTACATCTTAAACCACAGAAGACTGACAAATCAAACTCCAGGTGTAAAAGATTCCTGAAGGACTTTATGTCCTTTGAAGACCCACAAGAGTGAGATTTTTAGTCTATTTAACTGGACTCCAGATTTCTGCTCTGCAAGTTTGGACTTTCACACTGACAAGCTTTAAATACTTTAACATATGCAAAACAGTAAGCCTTCTGGGATACTTGCACTTCCAAGAGCAAATGGCGATGTCACTTGGGAGAGAAAAATGAGACAGTGTAATAAGTGAGCAGTAACATTTGGGAATCTTCCCACTGAGGCAGCAATCAGATACTTGAGGAATGTATGTTGAGGCAAGACCTAACTATTTTTCCACACCCAATACAGTCAATATTTGCATATTAAGATGATATTGACAAAATCATCATTTGTCATATTAAAATTACATTCTTACAGTGACCAACACTGACTTTTATAATTGTTTTCTGTGGGGAATGCAGATATAAATCTTCTAGCTAAGTCAATTCATCTCCATTGCAGTCTTGGTTGTGGAGCTTTCTGGCTCTTTCGTATGGTCCTTTGCTCTCTCCTTTTTCGCCAACTGGAAATTAAAAGTGTCTTCTGCACTGCTGGAAATCTCTGATGAGACCACAGCATTGCTTGAGCCATGGCAACCAGCTGCAGCTATCATGCATTGCTGCTGTGCTGAATAGCTGTGGCTAAAAACTCTCGGGCTTCCATGCACAGGGCACATATTCTGTCCCATCTTCTCAGCAAGTATAAGTGATTTGCTGGATCTGGATTGCATTGGGTGGCATGTATACGTGCAAAAGCATGTAACTCACATGAACTGTCTGTCTCTGGTGCCTCAGCTGGAAACATGAAAGCCCTGTCTAAGAAGCGGCACACTGCTGAGGGTTGTGGCCAATTTTACTCTTCTGCCTCTCAATGTGAAGTGCTACTGACCATGTACTAGTATTGCTCCACTATCAGCTTCACTCCATTTACCCGTCACCCCTCCACTGCTCCTTTTTATAAGTGTGTGCACATCTATGGAATCAGAATCCTTTCAGTCTCTCCTCTTACAGCAGCCATGCAACAGCAGTGAGCAGGAGAAAGAATAATTCATAACTCCTGGTAACTCCTTTAATTTCTCTCCTCAGTGCAGATTAACTTGGACAGCATGACCTCTCCATTGCATCTCACTGAAGCTTGGTTAGAGTCTGCTTGCTTTGCCTGATTTGATGTTTGCCCCTTATACTCAATTTGAATGAGTTTATGCTCAGCTTTGCAGTTTTAAAGTCCTTCTCACCTTAAACAAATCATCCCTTTCAGGCCTTTTGCACTCCTAATAATCTTATTTGTATGTGACAATTGTAGCAGAAAGTAAGTGTTACTGTAACCATCAATATTTGTAACCAGACATGCAAGTGAACACTGCATAAATCCTGAAATGGAATTGCTRCTTATTCCGTCCTCTCCTTGATCTCAGAAAACACCATTTAGCCAAGAAAGTATAAAGACAAACCCAGCAATACCTATCTAATTTGATTTTCCCCTTCACTGAACCTGTCTTCCAACAAACAATTAGTGGATGTCTGTTATTTCTTGTTCTCACTGCTGGTAATTTGATCTGCTTTTTCATTTTAATTAAAAAAATATTATGAAGCTAATTTTTAAGTCATTGCACTTTGCAGATCTCTTGAGTCCTCCCCACAGAGCGGACAGAACTGCATACAGCTAAAATCAAAATCATTAGCTGATGGGTTGCTGTGGGCAGGATTAGTAGTCAGGCTTCTTTACTCCCAGTCAGGCACCCTACCCACTGCTCTGAACTACCTCTTAAACTTGCAGTTGGAAGCCTAAGAACCCAGTGGTAGAAGAAAAACCTATTGGTTGGGAGTAAAGAAAGAATAGCATGCTATTAAATCCCAAGAAAACCAGCCCTCCGTTTTATCCATATGTCATGGTTTAAGCCCAGCCGGCAACTAAGCACCACACAGCCGCTCACTCACTCTCCCCCGGGTGGGACAGGGGAGAGAATTGGAAGGGTAAAAGTGTCTTTATCTCGTGGGTTGAGATAAAGACAGTTTAATAGGGAAAGCAAAAGCCGCGCACACAAGCAAAGCAAAACAAGGAATTCCTTCACTACTTCCCATGGGCAGGCAGGTGTTCAGCCATCTCCAGGAAAGCAGGGCTCCATCATGCGTAACGGTTACTTGGGAAGACAAATGCCATCACCCCGAACGTCCCCCACTTCCTTCTTCTTCCCCCAGCCTTATATGCTGAGCATGACATCACATGGTATGGAATACCCCATTGGCCAGCTGGCCTAGCTGTCCTGGCTATGCTCCCTCCCAGCTTCTTGTGCACCTCACAGAGCATGTGAGCTGAAAAGTCCTTGGGACGTAGACTACCTAGCAACAACTAAAAACATTAGTGTGTTATCAACATTCTTCTTATACTAGATCCAAAACATAGCACTATACCAACTACTAGAAAGAAAATTAATTCTATCCCAGCCAAAACCAGGACAGTATCCACCCCTTATTCCWTACCAYTTRTGTCRTGCYCAGGTYCCACACTAATCAATGCCTTCTCATTACCCACCACCCCCCTTTCCATCCTTTGATATAATACACAGATATCATTCCCCTAGTCTATGGACCACCCCTG